>JAYKKI010000025.1:8557500-9000000 GCA_039881145.1 Druceiella hillmani | reverse complement strand
ACACACACACACATATATATATATATATATATATATATATATATATATATATATGCCACATTTTAGTGACCAAGATTATATTCAATTCTTAGTAAATTTGATTTTTTGTTATTTTATTAGATACTTTCTACGTTGATACTTCCTAACTTTTTGATAAATTACTATTTATATTTTTTTGATTATTAATTTATTATCAATCAGGCAATGCTTAGCATTGCAATATAAAAACAAATTATGATTAAGATAGACGTGAAATAAATAGTTTTTATTTTCTTGCTTTGTAGGAATTCTTTCCAAATTTTAGAAGTATTAAAATATTTTTCTTTGGCACCATTTAAAGCAGATCATTTTAATATCGCTGTTGTTGTGAAAACAAAAGTTGGTCTTTTAAGCGGATTAATAATGGAAATGGTATAGTATTATTAATCAGAGAGAAGAATAAAAGTGCTCAGAAAATATTGATTATTTCTAATTCTTTACGAAGGGAGACTACTTCCTCCTCAATATATCAAATTGAAATGCTTTTCTTGGAGTTTTGAAATAACCCTGTATTGAAATTTTCTAAAAGAAGCGGGAAATAAGATTCTAAAAGAAAGAGATTCATTTTTTAAATCATACAACGGATTATTTCTTAGGGAATAAACGACGTAACTACGAACATTACTTATACTCTAATCCAAGAAAACAGTATTTGTTACAAAATTATTGTTAATAGTATATTCTATATTCACTGCTGCTGGAATTTTGTGTCAGCTTACAGAAATTCATTCATATTTTGTGTATTTTTAATTTTTGGTTTAACTTTATGAAAATTTATGGAAAAATCATATTTTCAATTAAATATGATACATAATTTTTGGAAACGTATTGTTTGCTACAATTTTGTCCGTTTTTTCACAAACACAATTTATTTTATTCCTCTAAATTAAGATACCGCTTGTATTTATAACGGCTAATTAATTTAAAACCAATATATCATATATTTTTCGGAAGGCAAAGGGTCTCTAGTACAGGTTTGGTATATCATATATATTATAAATGTTATGCTAATATTCGATATGTAAAATTTAAAATATAACTTTGTAGAGTTGAGCAATTATTGGTTTTAGCGTAGACGCAATGAAATATCACATATTGAAAAAATTAAAAATTTCTTACGAAATCAAATAAATTGAGAAAAACCCGAAGGCATTATTTATTTACTTTCAAACAACGTAATAAATAAGTAATTGGATTTTAGATTTTTCTTTCACGCTGAAAAATTGTTTTATACCACAAAATCTTATATCATCACCTTATTTTATACCACGAAATCTGAGATTAGTAAAATAAATCTACCTTTGATGATTAAGATTAAAGGCAAGCAATATAGTATATTACTTATCTTTGAACTTATAATGAGTATTTGTTCTACATATAAAGTTCAGTCTTTCAAAAGAAAATATTTCGTGTTTTTATGTCAGATTTGAGGTTCTGAGATAAAAAAATCATTTATAATTTTCAGAGATGAAAATTCATAATCAAAAGACGATGTAGTGTGTACTGTGCTATGTTATATATTTTCATTAAATATGTGTGAGTTGGTTTTTTGGTGGCTTTGTGTAAATAATCAAACCTGAACTCTAATTTGGTGGAAGAATTAGTAAAGTAGATAGTGTTTATCTGTATCCCAATAATGAGTAAAAGTTGCGTTATAATTTGTGGTTATAAACATAGATATACAGGTGTCCACGTTGACAGAAGAAAAAATACTTGCACGCCATTATTAAAAACTGCCTACGAAACAATCAAAAAACTTTTGGTATCTAAATTAATACGAAAATATTTATAGAAAGCAGTACTTAAAATAAAAGATCTCCAGAGAAAATATATATGAGAGGCAACACAAAAACTTTCAGGATTATACTTTTTCTGTAGAAAGTATGTTCACATAGCAGCGAGAAAAAGTATAGCCCCGAGAAAACCCTCGTCAGGTTAAAAGCTATCTACCTGTGGAAGCTGAAATTAGTGTTACAAATTTTCTACTTTCGGTTTCTTATCGTTTTCTTTAATTTATGTCTCAATATAAACGGAAGAAAGGGTCGTATTTTGAAAGTTGAAAGATTATTTTACGCGAAGTTCAGGTAGACGAATAATCTATATGCTGTTGCTTGGAGCTAAACATAACCATTAGCCTTTTCTATAGGAGAATAGGATAAGATATAATTTTTTTCAGTTCAAAAAATATTCTAAGCATCTTTAAGTTATTTTTAATAACGAAATGATAAGAAAACTTAATATTTTATTTATCTTCTCTATTGATCGTTTTATAAATATATGAAAATATTGGATCTTATGATTTTAGGTATTTATTTTTTAAATTGGAGAAATTATAGTAAATGTAAATAATGAAATAATTTTATTTACAGTGTAAGTGGAATTGTAGTGCTTTGCTGGAATGTTGCAATATCGAGTGTCTCTTCCTATCATCAGATTAAATTATCAATTTCATGGAAAAATAATTACAAAGTGGAGGTCAATCTCTTTGCCGCTATTAATTTACGTTAATATATAAACGATTTCTACATCATATTGTTTCTCTGGTAGGTAAACTATATGAAATGAAACGTATTTTGGCTAGAGTGAACTAACGCTGTTATAATATGTGCATATCGTAACATATACATGTTTATAGGTGTGGGTGTTTTAGAAAATATTCAGTCAATTAGTAAGGAGACGATGGTACTTAATTCTTTTATGTTTACACAAACATCATACTAAAATCACTTGATACGGTTTTCAATACAGTACAATTTAGTAATTTAGAACTAAAATCATGCACCATATAAAGCGCCTCCCTTGTCTCTTTCTTTGTTTCTTTGTTTGTATTTCTCTTCTCTTTATATGAGTTTTCAGTACTTTACTTCATTTTCAGTCAAAAAAAAACAAATATTTGAGGCTAACTACCAAGGTTTTAAAAAATCCCTAACATAACAATTTAATCTATACTTTTCTTAATAACATATAATCTATCTATCTACATAAGTTAGTCAACGTATTACGAAGACATTTCAATAAATTAAACGGGAAGTCCTCCATTGCAACTATTTTCGTTCAACTGTCAGAGACTTAGCACTGTTGTTGTCCTACTGTTTAATTATTTCCATGGAATAAAGAAACATTAAAAGGATGAATAATAAATATTCAAACTTCATAAGATTAGTGGGGGAATTGGTTGAAAAAAGAAATGAGCAAAACTAGGTCGCAGATGAAGTTTTTGCCTGGTAAACTTATAAGAATGGTTTGTAATAATTTCTCCCACATTTTTGTTGCTGGCTATGCAATGCACTTGAAGAAGTAGGTTTTTGCCTTGATGGCATGGCAACCTTCGATCCAGAAACTCTATTTGTAATAACCAGTGCGCAAGTACTTTAAAAACGTCCAATGATTAAGTAATTAATAAAATTATAAATTCTACTTTGGACCCTTGAAATTATATAATTTAATTTAGATAAACAGAAAAGTTTATACCCTGGTAAGAGCAGAAGACTGGCCAGTACACAGAAGGAAGTAATAAAAGTTTTTAGAAACTAAAATCTAAGTTTTTAAGTTCTCAGGTAATAAACTCGTCATATAAATTGATGAGAGGCTGGCTACTATTGGAACTAATCATATGATAAACTGACAAAATGTTCTACTATTTTTTCAATGGTTAAAACTCTTTTTCTATTATACTACTAGAGCATGAGAATAGTATCATCAGTTAACGTAAACTTGACTTAAGACCAATTAGACAGAATTTTTTATTTTTTAAATTTAAAAATTAAAAGACAATTTTTAAAGGGACTTTTATTACGGAGTTTTTGTAAATTTTTCATTATACATGTATTATTAATGCTTTTGACATAAATTTTGTATTATCCTGATCATTGATCCAAGCGATATCGATAACAAAAATTAAGTGTTATTAGGTATCATAACAAGATTTTTTAATAAGAATTATATTTTTCCTTCCAGCACGATGCCCTCAAATAGCATGGATGACATTGAGCTGAAGAATATCCAGCTTCAGTTTTCGAGCGCACGACGCCTCTCGGGTGATGGGGCAGCTTCCGAGCAGCGTGTGCACACCGACAGCGGCGAGCTTCTCGTCGCTGTGCAGGGCGATCGCGGCAAACCTGTCATCCTCACCTATCACGACTTGGGGCTCAACTAAAGTTGAGCCCCAAGTTGTGATAAGGTTTCAAGCAGAAATAAATTTCATTTATTTATGCTACTTAACATGTCTCCCTGAGTCTGAAACTAAAGTTGAGCCCCAAGTCATGATAGGTGAGGATGATAGGGAGGATGACAGTGAGTAAAGTGGACGGGAATAAGCGTGGGAAACAGGAAAATTAATCTCAAGTTTCAGACTCAGGAAGACATAATTTATACTTGGAGGACGAGTTGATTCAAGTATATTCAAGTAATAGAAACGTAACACGGTGAATTCTTTTCGTACAAAAATGTTACTAGCAAATTATTATACATAAAAATTTTCATGAATGAAGATTATCCGAGAGATCAAAATCTCTCTTTGAATCTTTGGAACCAGTCCCTTGTTGTGTGGTAAGAAAGTATCCTTGCACCCATCTCCCACTCACTTTTCACCTTAAACCGAATTTATAAAGCAAAATGACTAAGTTTTTTTCGCGAAATTTACGTTGTTTGTTCTTTAGTCGTCGATAGTCAATCGCTAACAGAAAAAAATCCAATGCCGCTCTTTTATATACCCTACAAGACATATTATCACTTTTTGCAGCGATTTCTGGAATTAAAAAATGTTTTTAATTCCAGAAATCGCTGCAAAAAGTGGTAGGTTTTTTGGATGTAAACTATTTTATAAATTTACCAATATAAATAGAATAAAATGTATTTATTTTTGTATATAGCGATTCACATGTCTTTGTATGATAAAAGTGCGTCGAATTTTAAATAAAATTTTAATAGACATTTTGAATAAAAAATGTTCGCTAATATTGCGTTGGAGGGGGATTGACACGTTATTTTGTAATGGGAATTAAGACTGAAAACAGTTATTTTTATAACGTTCAATGCCTGGAACTATCTGCAAGCCTATACCCCCTCCACTCTAAATAGCTTTTTGTCTACCTTTGTGATCTATTCTTCAATACTTTCCATTATATAACCGACCCACATTTCGTAATTTTTTTTTTAATTTGAGAAAAATGTTTCACCAAAATTGCAGTAGACACCAAAAATTTTACAACATTAAATATATTCGTATCTTACTCTTTAATACATTTTGTCTGAAACCAACTTCACAATCTCCAATATCCAACATTTTTCGCGAATATGGTGGTCAATATGTAAACATTTTTGAAAATGCTGTATATTCATGAATTCATTCACAATCTACTTTTAAATGACTTTCATTTGATGTCACGATCAAAATATAAAAAGAGGTTGTCTATGTCGTAAGCACGGCTGCGGGAGTTAAGCGTGACAACATGTATAATGAAAGGAAAATCAAAATAACCATTGTTGGAAATTGTACTTTAGGTTGGGTTATATTGCATTATGTTGTCTTTTGGTTGGATTTGGTTTGCTTTGGGTTGGATTGAATTTGATTGGGTTTGCTTTGAGTTGGGTCGGTTTGTGTTCGGTTAGGTTTGGTTTGCTTGGGGTACGGTTGTGTTTGTTTTGCGTTGTGTTGGTTTAGTATGAGTTTCATTTGATTGGATTGTGTTGGGTTTTGTTGAATTATTTTGGTTTTATTTGGGTTGGGTTTGGTTGAGTTGAATTTTTTTTGCCCTCTTTTACTTTGTTTTGGATCTGTTTTGGGTTTGCTTTGGGGTTGACTGGCTTGCGTGGGACGGGTTTAGTTGGGTTTGATTTTTTGAATTTGGTTGTGTTGGGATTGCCTTGAATTAGGTTAATTTGGGTTACCTTCGGGTTGAGTTGGGTTGAGTTGAGTTTGTTTTGGGTTGGATTTAGTTGAGTTGAGTTTGTTTTGGGTTGGGTTTGATTGAGTTGTTTTGGGATTGGTTCGGTTGAGTTGGATTTGGTATAGTTTGTTATGGATTGGGTTGGATTTCTTTTGTATTGGGTTGTGTCGAGTTTATTTTAGGTTGCTTTAGGTTGAGTTAGCTTCCGGTTGGGTTGTATTGGTCTGAGTTGGGTTTGCTTTGGTTTTGGATTTTCTTTAGACTTGGGTCAGTAGTTTTTAGTACCGAGAGTTAAAAAACAGACAAAGAGACAGAAATTACAAAACCTATATTTTAGTGATTTGTTTTTTTTTATAATGTCCCCGTACTTTTCCGAAATAACTTCAATGTACAGAACACATCAACTCTGTTTCAGGATAACTATAGTTATATTGGATTCCACTGGTTTTGACACAATAACATTTTTGATACCGTCCTTGCATGTTGTTTTAGCTCGTGACCTGGTTTCTACGTTAGATGTCTCATTTAGCTTAGGTATTAAACTACATAAGTATATAAAAATATTGATTGAGTTACTTATAGTTTCTGAGAAACAAAAAATGATATACAAGGTACTTTTCATAATGCAAACTTTTGAGTATGCTAATCCAAATTGTGGAGTGAAGCGGCCCGTTAAAGAAATCCAAAATCGCTGTTTAAAATCGTCTATTTTCGCCAAATACCAATTTGAATCGAGGAATTGATTAAGGAATGCTTCTACAAAATATTGTTGAATTCCGTTGAATTTTATGAAAGTTACCACGCTGCAAACATATATGCATATTTACACTCAGAAAATCGGCCCCTCACTCTCATTCATATATAGTTAAATTTCTTTCTGCTTGCATTATAAGATTTAATCTATTATAAATCAAAGTAGCTCATACGAGTGCGTGTCAACCTATTGTTAGCCTTCATTTCGCTGAGTCTAATAATAGGTTAACACGCACTCGCGACATCGTTAATTTAGTTTACAATTCATCAAACCTCATAATGGAAACATACTTAATTCTTTTAGCTAAATTATTGTTCATTTTAATCGAGTTCCTATTATTTATTCAAAAGTAAATAAAAAGCCGTAACCGATAATATAATTCACAAAGGAATGATAATCTTTATCCCTGGCATGATAAGGTGGATTCGCTTTACTTATCTTGGATTGGAATGGGGAAAATAACAAATTGTTTTGGCCCCATTTATGAAGGGTGCTAAGATGTAAAGCTCTTGCTGAAGTTTTGAAGTAGCAACCGCCTTTGTGTAATTATGTTAGTGAGATTTTGAAATTTGTTTTTGCTTTTCCAAGTTGCAAAAAAATATTTTTAACAAATGTTGAAAATGAAAAGAATTACAAATTAAGATTATTAATCAAACAGTAAATTAGGAGATTGATAAATTAATATAATTTATTGATACTTATATTCTCATATCGATATTTAAACTTTTCGTTAATAGTCCTATCCTAAAGCCTATTATGGTACAAGTATTGTCGTATCAAGGATTCAAAATTTATAATGCAATATATTTACTAAACCTTTTCCTAAAATAACTGTAGTTTTATTGATATTTTAGAAAATAAATAACTAAAATTGTCTTACTCTTCGAAAACATTAATTAAAGTCATTTATGGAAAAAAATGGATTTGACACAAGAAATTAGGAACGTGCAATATTTTGGTAAAAACCGCAATATAATTTTATGATTGATTCAGAGAAACCAGTTTTGATAAAGGTGATGTCAATATATTCAATCTTGGAAATAATAACGGTAATGAGGTCAAAAATGCACAGTGCCTTCTATCTGCAGATGATTTGAAGATTTTTTATTAGAGGTAATGCAAGTTACTGCAGCGTGATATCAATGCCTTTTTTGAGTTGAGTATCGCAAGCAGTTTACGGGTCAATTGAAGGGTCACACTCCTCTTGAGTATGATTGCACAATAATAGTGGCGTCCACTATGCCAACATAATTACAATTAGTCGATGTAGGAGTCATATTCGACGTGCGCATGACTTTTCGTGACCCCTTGAATTCGGATGTAGTGAAAAATTATATAGAAATCCCAGATTTGGTTGCATAATGCCAGGGATTTCCGATGTGTTTCTTCAACTAATTGTATATGAATGAATTTAGTTCGAAGGCGGTATAAGGCAACTTTATTATTTTGAACCCACATGATTCTTTATTTTTCAGATAAACTTTAGACAAATTTCTCGATACCCAGTTTTTTACTATTTTGACTTTAGCGATTTTTAAGTAGAGAGAGAGATATTTTTTTGTTATTGATGAAAAAGCGACACCACATTGGGAATCTTCTCTATATATATATGTACATAAAGTACGACACCTGTCAGTCTACGTGTCTATCTGTCCGTTTGTTCACTTATAGCTTGTATCACCCTAGGGTGACCTAGGATGGGTATATTAGAGAGAATATTGTCCTAGAATTTATTAAATGGCAAACACTATTAAAGATTTTTTGGCTACAATATTGTATTAATACTTGTGAGCTATACTCTTGCAGGCACGATGTGCTATGGATTGCACGACGATGGCAGTAATATTGTAGAACGTTAGAGAATTGTTTAAATTCAATCGTCAATCGTAGAAGTTGTGGACATTAAATCATCTAGGCGAGCAGAGTCGCATGGAATAGTTCATTATCGAGGATAGATTTTTGTGTCAAATGGCATTAAGATTTATATAAAATGATTAATTGAAATATAATAAAGAAACAATGAAAGAATTTTATAACCTCATTTTGCAAAATATTGACCAATAAAAATTACCATCCAAAAAAAGTAGTAGGCAAAACGTTCAAATTGGGATATTTGTTCAAACTTTAAGATATAAATTAAAAACTTGTTAAAATCTGAACACATTTAAAACCGCGAATGTTTTTTTTCATTTAATTTAGTTAAATGAAAAAGAACATTCTCGCTAAAAACTATAAATACGCAATTAGATTAAAAACATTAATTTTTTCAGATTTATAAAACGATTAGAAATACATTTTTCAAATATCTTAAAATGAAAAGAATATATCTAAGAGTTTTCTGAATTTGACATTTCTAATATTAAAGTTGTTTGGTTTTAAAATCAATATGAAAGTTACAAGAATTATTTTGGTCGAAATTGAAATACGATTTTCTCTGCATCTATTTATTAAAATAGGTAGGGAGAAAATCATTGATGAAAACTATATTAAAATTCAATTAGAAAAAAGGAAGTTAGTAAGGCATTTAAGAATTATAACCAGAATATATAGGAGAAACACAATTTTGGGAATTTTAATACATAGGATCGTGAATGTTATGATTATCTTGGTGAAAAAGGTCGGACTATAAGACACTCATTAATTAATTATCTCACATTAATGTAAAATAACACATTTAAACATAAAAAAATCTTACTTATAATAAAAAACGATGATATTGAAACTAATCCAGCGTAATAAGAAAAGCTGTTTTATTTCCTTTGAAGATATTGAAAGAAAATTAAGAATTCTATACCTATATTATTTTATATTATTTCCTAATATTGTTATCCTCATGGTTCTTTTCTGCATATACAGTTTAACCATATATCACCTTAAAATGTGAAGTAGCTTAAATAAATTAAATTTCTTTCTGCTTGAAACCTTGTGTATATTAAAGGCAAGTAAACTTGTGTATACTAAAGAGATAAATATTTATTCGATTCGTTCATCACAGACCTGAAATATTGTTAAGTTTCAACTATGTAAATCTTCAATTAAAGAAGCTTTTCCAGAAATTTTACGTATTTTTCATGCCATTCATGTAAAAACTACGTAAGTAGATGAGTACGAAGCCGTGAAATATTTTACTGTGCAGTAATTTTATAAGTTCATTGTCTGTTTTCCGGAAGAACTAGTACTTTCAAAATAAAATAATTTTAATATTATATTCGTAACTAGCCTTAACGGTGAAAACACAACGATAATCTTGTATATAGTGTTTATTAACTTATATTGAATTTACATATATTGAATTTATTCATTATTATTAACGTATATTGAATTTATTAACTATAACTCTACATTGCCATCGTTTTTATGTAGTTTATACTTAAAATGAAAAAAAATTCATTTTATGATTTATTGTTGTAATATAATAAAATCGTATATAAAACAAAATTAAGCTTTAATATATGTCTTCTCACTTTTGAGTCTTGCAATATAATTATATAGAAATACCGAGTCAAACGAAAGAAGATTAAAGCGGTAGATACCTGACGATGGAAGAACAGAGGCTACGAAGAATATTACCGATAACTAGAACAGTTCTTTTAGCTCAAAACTAAAAATGGTTTGACATGTCACAGAAAATAGCTCTTTATGTAGAGCACAAGTGTATATTTTAACATTTTTTTTTACATTTTTTTGCACATTTGAAGTATAAACTACATATATATATATATATATTTATATACACAAATTTTTTTTGTCGTAAAGAATTAACGATTTGGTGAACTATGAAGTTATAACATGCTTACAAACGATAAGTAATAAAACAAAAATATTATTGAGTATGTAATGATATAATTACGCCAGTTAAACCACATCGGGCAATATATTTTTGTAATGAAGCATAACATCGATATTTACAAATAAATTAACAGAAACAGTGTGTACCCTCGCGAATTGAAAGTTTTATATAATTGTGCAGGAACTCACATAGTACGAATTCAGCTTGTACTTGTCAGGTTTGTTAAATATCCTAATGGTCACATCACGTAGGTATCTATGTCGAATATGGCATCGATTTCGGTCTTATTACGTTCGTTCAACTATATGTAATTCCCTTTCCATTTAGAAACTACATGACTCATGAAATGTACCTTTTGTGTTTGAATGATTTCCACCATTTCATATTAGAAACAATATGACAAGGAATAGCAGATAAACAAATTGATATTCGTCATATTTTATCTATCCCATAAAACGAATTTTGGAGAAAAAGCTTTCCGACAAAAAATATTTCTGACTTTGCATGGAACAAATAGCTCACGGTGCAAGCGCCCAACTCTCTCGTTATATTAGATACGATAATATAATGAATGCGTCACGATTCTTATTCATTCAATCATCTCTCTGTGTAAATTAAAGAGAAAAATTCCATTATAGCGAAATATTACATTGAATTATCATTAATATTATATGCTGCGGAATTAAACAAATTTCACTTGATAATATACAATTTTCATTTTATAATGTCTACCTATTAACTTTAAAAGAAAAAAAACGTAAAAAAAAGTAAGTCTTGTTACTTAAACCACCAACTCTTAAATAACCGACTTATTACAATTCATGGATTGAGATTTTAATGTAATATTAAAGTCAAGCCATTCAATTGTATATTCTTTTAAAATGTGGTTTTCAGCCTTTATAGTCGACTCGTTGAGATAATCTTCGGAGTCTCTAATAATATACGTGGTCTTAAAATGCTTAATTGCTGCGGAAAATAGAAATTGAAACTTTTAAATCTCTTAACTAAAATTAACAGAATATTTATTATCTTAGCTTCATGAATTAAATTTTAGTATTGGGCATTGTTCTATAATAATTCCTTTTGGCTTAAATGATTTCTAATTGTCGTAATCATAATTTATTCTACAGAATTATGATATATATATATATATATATATATATATATATATATATATATATATATATATATATATATATATATATATATATATATATACATATACACACATATATATATATATATATATATATATATATATATATATATATATATATATATGTGTGTGTAAATCATGAAGGTTTATCATGATTATAAAAGAATTTTTCGGACCTAGTTAAATTCCGGTGCGATCAAATGTAAAAGTGATATTAGCTAAACAAAATTTCGGTAAATTGCATAATCTTAAAATTTAATAATCTCAAAATATGTGAAAAATTTGAAGGAAATTACCAAAAATATCCCCATACGTGTGATTTACATATCCCATAAAAAAGTAAAAGTGGTGTTTAAAGGTACATACAAAGAAGAAAATAAAAAAAGGGAATTTGAATTGGCTACTAAATATCCCGTTTTGCACGTTTTTATACAGGCTCTAATGTTTATACCTATAAAATTTCCATTTAGAATTCCATTTAGAATTGCACTATTTTTTATTGTTTCAACAAAGCGAAGTAGTATTTATACGTGTTTCTTGATGAAATTCTATTTTCTGAGCCCTGCTCACAAATGACTTTATTTTTACATAAATATTATTAACTACACCTCCAAGAAATCAGGAAATTCTTTATCTTGTATTGAAATCGCAATTTCCAAAATAAATAAGTCTGAAGTGAAATGCATCTTAGATTTGTGCTCTTAAATATGAGTGGAACTTACGCTAAATTGTTACCAGGAAAGTTAGATACATTCAAAAATTTAGATTTGGGAATACAAATAGTTTTGGGGGTTCAAGTTAAAAGCTTTTGTTTCTTTTTACTCTATTGACTGTGGTCATTGGGTTATTATATTATTGTATTTGTTTGGTTGTAAGGTTATTATTTGCTTACTTTTTCCGTCTATGCGTTTTTTTTATTTTCCGTCTATCCATGGTGTAAAAACTACTGAATAATAAAACTACTAATTAACGCTGAACACACTGAAACTTGAGTACACTTAAACTTATATTTGAGATATTGAGAGATAGAGTCCGGTAAAATTTAATTTCTGAATGAACGTTATATTACTGGAGAAAATTGAACCACGTGAATAAAACACTAAGTGAGCAAAGCCACAGGAAAAAGTTAGGATAATAATTCGTAGATTAACAATATTCGTTCACATATTTATAAATCTATTACTAAACCTTTATCGAAATCATGTTTGGTGTTCTTACATGATGCGCAAACAAATAAACAGGCTAATAGAAAGAGGGACAAATATTCCAAAAAACAATATTTTTGTCCTCATACTTTTGTTATTTTCTACTAAATATTATTTTCCTAAAGGTTACGCATATAACAAAATTGTAGAATTAGCATGTATGTGCTTTTAAGGCACATACATACTAATTTTACAATTTTGTTATATGTGTAAATCATTAAGTACATGATAACTGAATTTATGCAATCTAATATTAAACATATAAAGGTAACTGAATAACAAATATTTATCATAAATTCATATTAAACGAATTAAAGAAAAAAGTTCATATCGAATATCATATACATTAACTTAAAATGTTATGTACGGGAAATGACCAACAACGAGGTCTTCCCTCATACGTTCCCCACGTCGTATGCCCATTTTAAAAACTTATGTCAGGTGGAAAATTTTATTACGCGTTTTACAATACACATAGTGCCATTTATACAAATATACACAAATATACTATACATTTATGAAATTACTAAGCATTGAATAGCTAGACACTTCTTTATTGCTGTTGTGATAATGAAATGTAAATGCTTTTTGAATATGTTGAATTTGCATATCTGATTTGATTAACTTCATGTCAACCCATCACCAAAACTCAATTGGAACTCAGTTAGTAATTTTTACGCGATCTGTGTTAAACAAACAAACGAACAGTCGAAAAAATTGTGTCGATACTTTTGTGTACTAATACTTTGTTTTGTGCTCATCATTTTTTCGTGCACATCTAAAACGTACAGACAAATTCTATAGTTTTATTATGTGTTAAGGTTATTATACAATTTACTTCGACTTATAATTATATAGAACGACTGAAACGAAAACGTGAAATAGGGAATCAATCATAAAACCTAGGGCTTGACGAATGAAAGCGAGCAGTGGCCTTGGATAAATTTGATTTCTATTTTATTTTCCTGAATCTACAATTGCTTTCCTCTCTCAACATTCGAGTTCTGATTAATTTGCACTAGTAATTAAATTCGTTCTAGTTGATAAATGAATGCTTTCAGAATAAATTTAATCTTTATTTATGCAACCCGTCCTTGAGAACTTGACTTTGAGGAGATTTGTTTTTAAAATTTAAACGTAATTTATTCTTTCAAGACATTTGAAGGAAGACATTTGAATTTTTAATATGTGTTAAACATTTATTTCTGAATATAATAATTCTAATTTCTTTTAATATAAAACTGTTTTTGGTAATTTTATATAAATAAAGTTCGTATTATTGAGATTGAATAATTCTATTTAGTATTTGATGATCATAAAATAACATACTTGAGAAATTATTATCTGACAAAATTCTTATGTTGTAGGTTATCATACAGTAGATGAATTAAAAAATTTATTAGGTTCTTTGAAGTTTTTCTGGAAATCAGAAAAGATCATCAAATAAACTAGAACAAGTATCACCAATTCATGTATGAATCTTGGGTGAAGATATTTAAATTTTATTTAATACTTAAAGTTTGCCTTATACGTTTAATAATTTCAATCTCAATCTCAATAAGTTTAATATTTAATAGTCAAAATTGAGTTATTTTTACAGTTTCTTCAAAATTAATAATCACACTACTGTTCTCATTGTAACAACTTTATGACCACAGTTTCATAGTGAATAGTGTCTTTATTCTGTGTAATTTAAATTTAAATTTTATATTTTGAAACATAAAAAGAAATAATTTCGATTTTGAATCTAGTCTCTATGATGACTTATTTTTGGAAAGATGTCTTTATTATATTTTTTTCCATTTAAAGTAAAGTTTAAACTGTAACTAATAGGGTTTTTAAACTTCTTTTTAAAGCTTTGTCAGTAAGAGTGGTCATAAGGGATTTAGATATTTTATTTATAATTTTCTTTATCATTATACGTTTTCATTTAAAATATATATTTTTGAAGTGTGAATGTAGTTTATTTATGGAGGCTTTGGTGAAATAAAATTTTATTCCCGATTTTATCTAGATTTACTACGCAACACTAATTAAAAATTGGAGATGAAAAAATAGATTTTAATTCAAATATTACCAAATAGCTCAAAGCCTTCCTTCTTAGCAATGTAGCATGGGGAGTTTTGACACTTATTTTTGTTAGAAGTCACTTGATAGTACAACACATATATTTAATAATTTACCTTTAATGTTATGCTTTTCTTAATATCATTATAACATTTTAATTTTTTTAGTTTTGGACAAAATCACAATTTACATTTGTCATATTTTATGGATATCCGTCCCGACTGAAGATTAACGTCTGTATACGCCATACATGACGTAATGACGTAATGACTACATGACGTAATAATCACAATACTCATCTTGGCTGGCTGCAGTCGGCTAAAAGACATCTCGTCATAATATTTATGGGTTGTAACTAACATAACTTAACCGAGATTCTCAGTTAGTATTATAGAAAGAAACTATTAAATTTAAGTAAGTGAAGGTAAAGTATGAATTTCAGATGTGCGGAATTATGATCACTGAAGATGAATTAAAGATGATCTTTATCATCTATTGAATGAAACTTTTCCCGTCAATTTTTATGCGATGTCAAGATATTTTACACCTCTACCTGTAGTCACGTACAAGAATATAAATTTCTATCAAAATATAAAATCTTAAACACAAACATTGCCAAAAGAGTTTTTCAGCCCTTAGCACAGCAAACTAACGGAGTTATGATGGGACTAAAATTGTTCATTTGCTTTTTCGAAGAAACGAGAATATTTTAAAATACGTGGCATTTCAAATATATTTAATTTGTACCTAATACATTTACAAATGACTTCATCTAAGCACAAATAAGACATTCTAAAAGTTTAATGGGCAAAAAATGGCCAGTTTTGAAAAAAGTTTGATTTATATTTAAAATTTTTTAAAACATTTTTTGAAATTTTTTTTTTGCTTGCAATCTATTACTGTATCGATTTCTCTAGTTATTTTGAACTTTTATATTTCCACTGCAGTGAAAGGTTGGGAAACTCCCTCAGCGTAAAAGCTTATTTAACTTTTGATGTTTGGGTCATTCCCTGATTATTGTCAAAATTTCACTTCAGTCCGTGTTATGCCAAAGCATTCGAAGGTAATATCTTTTTTTACCTTCAAACACTATTAATATAGTATATTACCATAATAAAAGATCCCGAATATATCTAGCAATGGTATTCGTTTAAAGAAATTAACCTAATCTGCAATGAGTTCGATGAAATATCTTAATACGACCCATAACCCGACATTATATTTTACAGATGGATTCAATTCTAAATACACGATTATATAGAAGTTAATTTTCAAGAGTTACACAACTATACATCGCACTCAAAACATATTTACAGTTTATTTGGAAAATACTGATATCTGACGAGGTATTCCTTGAAAGTTTTGGCAAAGATTGCATTTCATTTTTGTATACTTAAATAACGGAAGTGTTTGTGCAAAATTTGTTTCGAATATAATTTTGTAAAAAAAAACAATTCTTTATTTATTTAATTAGGGTTAAAAAAATTTACGTTTATTATTTTAGAACATAGTAGTCTTGTCAAGGGAATTATACTGAGTTAGTTAGTTAATTAAATTAATTAGTAACTATGGATATATATATATATATATATATATATGTGTGTGTGTGTGTGTGTATGAATATGTATATATATATTTATATATATATATAAATACATACACACACAGACACACATATATACGCACTACACTATGCGTCATTTACTATTCCGGTTTAGGAATTAATTATGAGCAATAAGTAAATTACGTAATATCCATGTAATGTATATAAATTCTGTACGTTGGAGAGCATTATATCTTGAAATGATAATTTTGATAATACCAAATTTTGATTAACATGTAAAGAGTCTTTGACGAACAAATTTGTTTTAAATTTTTTATAGTAATTGAACGGAGTTTTCTTTTTTAACCGACTTCAAAAAAGAAGAAGTCTCTCAATTTTCTATATTTTTTTCTTCTTATATATAGGTTACCTCATATTCCCGCATTTTTAACCAACTCGGATGATACTTTCTTTATTATTAAGGGTCTTATAAAAATTTGGTAATGATTCGTCTAGTTAAATTCAAGATATACTCTAGAATTTGCCAAAATAGAACAGCGCATGTGCGGGGGTTGAGTCTGGCTAACATGGATCGAACTAATTTAAAAATTCTATCCTTATTTGGAATGGTATAATACAAGTATTTTAAAATTTTGGTGAGAATCTGACCATGAAAATTTAAGATGTATCCAGAATCATCATCATTGAACAGCACAGGTGCTTGATCAATTTTCGATAATTTAGGTTTGATTATAATCTAATAAGATCCGACAAAGTTCCACATAAATTTGCCCCTTAGTAAAAGTAGAATGTAATTATGAAGCCAGAAGGTGATGATGAGAACTCTTCGGTGATGAGGAAGAAACAAATAACATCTGTTATCGTTTTACTTGTATTGAGGAAGTAAAAAAATAATAAGGACAATAGTAGGTAAGTACATGCGGCTGCATACGATATAATTTCAACCTTTATCCATAGATCCTGGTGCCGCAGATGTACTGCCTGCCTAAACCGTGAAACATGAAAATCAGCTATTTTCAAAATAGTGTTTTGGGTCTCAAACAAAGATTCTGTCATTGGACTCCAGATTCTATCTCGTCAGTAGCAGAGGTATTACTGGTATAAAGTTTGAGACTTGTAGATCTGCTGTTTTTAAAATAGTGTCATGGGTCTCAAACAAACACACTGATATTGAACTTCCGGTTACAACTCCCAAGTCTTGATACTGCATAGGTACTGCCTGCCTAAACCATGAGACTTGATGATCTGCCGTTTTTAAAATGATATTGTAGCTCTCAAGCATAGACCCTGCCATTAAACTTCGAACTCCAAGTCTTAACGCTATGGGGTTTGTTGCCTGTTTAAATCGCGAGTCTTTAGGACTTTTTTGTTTTAAGTTAGTATTTTTGGTTTCAAGTCGATAGTAGATGTGTTGTTTTCATATTTGTTTTGCAAGTCTCCAGCAGAGAATCTATCATTGGACATCGAGTTCTAACTCCTTAGTACTGATTCTTCAGAAATACTTCCTTCCTCAATTATAAGATTTCATAGACTATTGTTCTTAATTTAGTACTTTGGGTTTCAAACCGAGGGTCTGCCACTGTTCAACTTCTCTGTAATATCTATGTGGGGGTAATGCCTGCTTAAATCGTGAGACTTGAGAATTAACTAATTAAAAGTAGTATTATGTATCTGAAGCAGAAGCTCTGATAGTGAACTCCCGGTTACAAGTTCTAAGTTTTGATGATGCAGGGGTGTTACTTTCCTAAACCGTAAGGCTTCTGGATCTGCAGTTAAATTTAAATTGATACTCAGAGTCCCTAATAGAATCCCTACTAATTCAATCCGGGTTCCAATTACTCGTACTTGATGCCGTGAGGGTACTATCTGTTTAAAGAGTGAGCTTTGAAGATCTGTTGTTTATGGAGTAGTATTGTGCATCACAAGCAAAGATTCTGTGATTGAACTCCAAGTTTCAACTCCTTAGCCCTGATGTTGCAGGAGTATTATTTGCCCAAGTCGTAACATTAACGAATTAGCTATTTTTAAATTAGTATTTTGTGTGTCAAGGTAAACAAAAATTTGCTTAAGTTGTAAGACTTGGGGATCTTCTGTTTTAAAGTTAGGATTTTGGGTTTCAAGTTGACACTCTATCAATATACAATATAAAGTTACCCCCATGTGATGTCAGAATAAAAGAGATTCCTTGTAAATTATTACTCCTACAATAACAATTATGATTTGGAATTAATATCAGACAGTAAATAATTCATTTTAGCAATTTTACTTGTTAATGTTTATACCTAAATATTTAACAAATTATTTCAAGTAAACACCGAAAAATATAGACATGTGAAAAAGTGAGGGAAGAATTATGAAAATAAATCAGACTTAATCAGAGATTATGTTACTTTTGTTGAAGTGTTTTTCTAGAGACAAAGTTATCAGTCAATGTTAACGGACATTAAAATAATTTCCTTTTTAAAAGAAAATTCTGAAGATGTAATATACAATATCATTCTGTCTTCTTACCGAGTTACAAAGCTATAAATTACACAATGTTCAAATATTCTTCTAAGTACGCTTGTGTCATTATGTTCCTTCTTCCCACAGTTGATTTGAAATTAATTAGTTTTGTGAAAAAGCTTCATTTTATTTATTGAATCTCGTTTTTGTTATTTAAAAAAAATTATATAATTATTTGTATGCCCGCTTTGATGGTTCCTATTTGAATTCTACTAAATTTATATATATATATATATATATATATATATATATATATATATATATATATATATATATATATATCTATGTATATCCCCTTTTTTGTTTTGAATTGTTTTTAAGTGTTAAAAGTTTTATTGGAAAATTATCTTCTTTCATTTTTATACCCTAAATTTAAACTAATTTTTGTAGTGCAAGTCTCGTATGCAGTTAAGACATCTATTTCTTTCAGGTTGCCTTTTTCTGATATACAAAAATAATTTCAAGACTATTTGATTTGATCTGGTAGATGAAAATTCTACCCATTTCGATTCCAATATAAATTTTATCTGTTTCCATTTAACTCGATAACCATGTACGTTAATTTACTGCACAGTACACGTTTTATTGTACAAAAGAATCATATTTTTGAAATTAATTCGGATGTATCATGTTGAAGTTATGCAGCAATTGTTTCATTATTGAAAAATATCTTACAATCTAAAAGAAGTTTTCAGTTAAATCTATTCAAAATTTCTTTATAATAATTGTGACTAATAATATTTTGCAGTTGAGTGTCCGCACTGGCCTTGGTATATGTAGCGTACGAATGAAAGCTCATAAGAAAGGTATATATTTTTGGAGAAGTGAGCGAATAAAGTTTTAGCACCGAAGCTTCGTTGTTCTCTTAGAAATTTTTGGTGTGGTCTTAAAAACACTAGCTTCAATTGGGGTTACAGAGCAATTTTCCAATATTATAAATTTACCAATTGATAAATTGTTAATAGAAAATGTTATATAATAAATTTTCCAATTAATACTCTTGCCTGAGATATAAAACTAATGTTTTTAGTACTAAAATTCAAAATGCGTTTTCACGATTAAATCGTTGAAATAAATTTGTATGTTTTGTTTTCTGTGGATTTTTCTATAACATAATATTCTATTTTATAATTGTAGAAAGAAAAACCATATTCTATTCTACTGTTAATATGAAACATATTAAGAGCATTTTGGTAGACTCTTTACATCAGCCTCTTTTAAATTTGTCAGCTGCTTCAGTGCTTATATAAATTTTTCTTTGATATTTTCTATTGCTTGTTTGATTTTTCAAATATGCAACATTATTCATTTATTAAAAATTACTGTCTTTTTAATCAGATGACATTTAAAAATATTCTCATCCAACCTAAATGATATCTTCAATGATCCTTTCCCGCACAAATCTGCAAAATTGCAAGTAATTATATAAATGCGACTGGCTTTTAAAGCTTCTACTTAACGGAAATAGATAAATTGTTTGCAATTGACATTATTATACCCTATTTAAAATTATCCTTGGAAAGGGTTATTCGTACAAAAGAAGGTACTTAAATGAAATGCAAATTCTCGAGAGTAATTATATTCAATGGAACTGTTTTTGTTCGAGGGGGATAAAAAATCTCATTAACTATCCGCTGTTAAATGAACTCCCGGTGAATACTCGTTATGGCATTTTAAATTTGACCTCATTTTGTAACCGGTATATGTTTAATTATCTTCGATGAAATTAATTAATAACATTTTTAAGATTCCTTTCAAATAACCTTTGAACTGTTACCAGATTATGAAATGTGTGAAAAATAAATTGAGCTTTATTTGATATTTATTTCAATTGGTTATTTTCTTTGCTATACAAATCAATAATAATAAAAGTTTAATAATTATTTATCAATAATAGTTTACCTGTATTTACGTTGAAATCGTTTAGGTTGATATTTTGAACGTTTATATAATCATGTAATTGAACACGTTTAGTTGATATTGTAAAAAACTACATTACAAAGTTGTTTTCGCAAGGACTAATAAATTATGTGTATAGTGTTAATTGTTTAAAGGAATATATTTTAAACATTTTCAATAAGTATACAGCGGGTACTAACATCTGTTCCATAAAATTTCCAACGTAACTATTGGATTCTAGACATCGGGTGTGTACTTGCAAAATCTATTATAAAGTGGCTAAATTATTTACTTGCATTGAACAAAATAGAATATATACTAGAAGAAAATAGATTCAAAACATCACCTAGATTTTATTTACTAATACCGCGGTCTTTTGGAGGGCCAGAATAAAGCGATATAGGTTTCGACTTTTCGAACTTTCTCTGAAGAATGGCAATATTGTCAAGTTATAGTTACAAAGGAAACTTTCAAAGAAAAATGCGATAAACAAAAAATCAAAACCGTAGGTCTCCAAAATTCAATTATTGCTTTCCTTTTACCCATTTCTTTGATTTATAATTACGTGTTTTTTACCAAAATTCTTTAATTTTGAAAACGATACAATTTCAAACTTGTTACTTACCTCGTATTTAATTGACGTTGCGACATCAGTCAACAACAGAAGACCAAACAATCGGTCAACCAATCCAATCGATATAGGAATACCGTACTATCTAAGTTGCTTGTCAATATAGGCTGACCAAAAGCTGGGTAGTCTTTGGAAATCGTCTGCCAAATTATGACAAAATGTAAGAAACCAAATATTTCCACAAAATCTGCAACAATGGTGAATAGGAGATTTGTCGAGAAAGTGTCATTAAAGCTATGAACGATTGTTTATTCGAGATGTTTTTTACTTTAATTACGTGACAGAACTCGTTTGAAAAACATGTATCATTGTTTAACTGTTTCACTTTGTGTCAATCTTCTGCACATATCAAGTAACATTATAATTAAATGTAGCCACTTAAAGGAGGACAAGCTCAAATTTCCTTGAGAGACAAAACGGATCACGAAAAATGACATTTTTTCAAAAAATGATTCATTGGAATATACAAAATTAAAGATGTAATATATTAGATTGACTGTTATAGTTGCAGGTGTTACATAGAAAATCGCGTCAGGCAAGAATCTGTTCACACGACTCTTCCGAATATCAGCATTAATGTTGTATTTCAATTTCAATCGATGTAAATTCTGTAACGTTTCGTGATATTTTTCGTCATATTTCAAAGACCACATTGAATAAACAAACAAACAACTTTTGAATTTCTCCGCTAATTTTAATGTGTGTTAAACAGTAGCATATGTTTAGAAAATGGTTTTATTTATTTAACTTTCAATTAGTTTTCCTTTATTATAGTGTTATAAAGAAATATATTCATATCAAGGTTTTTCGATCCTCTTTTCCAATTTTGATACATTTTTCAACCTAACCTTATATATATATATATATATATATATATATATATATATATCGATTCATACATGTTCGATATTAGTAATATTGGATATATATCATTAAAAATTACACACGAAAACAAATTGTGGCTAAAATACTTCGAAACAAATACACAGTAATTTTTTTATTTCCTACATTTTTCTCATATAGTTTTCCCATTATACAGGTGTCCATAAACCCAATTAAAAATGATCTTGAATTGTGCTCTGCTACGAGGTTACAAAACGGCATATATTTCAGAAAAATATTGACATGTTAGATTTTTTATAAATAATAAAAGTCTATTGTGAACATAGCCTAAGCTTTTAATTCTCGCGCCGTTTCGCGTTGCGGTGCGCTCGCCATTCGCCACATCCAAATTTTATCAATTATGTATGTATGAGTTTTGACAATTGCGTATAGTTGTGTGTATATGGGTTACTGATTAACTATAAAATAGTTTGATTCTCGGATTTGGCATAATCCAAAAAATGAACGTTGTTTTCTTTTTTCAGTCAAATAATTATATGAAATAATTTTCTTTCTCACATAAGCGTAAGAATCTTATTCAAATTAACATTTCTATTGAAACGATGTTAGTTTATATTATTTGATATATTATATAAAATTTAGGTAGGTCATTTTAGGTACGTGCGGAGAACTTTCTGAATCCTTCGTTTATAAATTTAAATACATATATTTGGGGGAGTTATCGCTTTGTGGAGAACCTTTTGCAATTTATCAAAATGGTTAAATTTGAAAATTTAATTATGTGGAAGTGGGTAACAATTTTTATGAATCTACCTTATAACAAAATTCCCAAATAAAGAAAAAGGTTCAGTAGATAATAAAAAAACCTGATGGAAATTAAAGTTCCAATATATTTATTGACTATGACTAAAAATATGTCCATGTAAATTAATTAAAAATAGCGATACAGTAAAAGAAATAAAATTTAAATTTATGCGAATTACGAATAAAGGACTATGAAAAGAAGAATTTTTTCAAATGATATTTAAAACATACAGAGAGGAAGTTCTTGGTGTTAGAATCTAGTTAATTCGGAAGTTTTATCTTTGAAAAGAGTGATAGATTAGGTTTTAAGAAAGTAGCCCTAGATGATAAGACATAAACAATTAACTGCTTCTAAGTTATATTGAATAACTTGCGTTGTTCAATACATTAAAACGAGATTAAAGTATATGTAGCTATAGTCCATCCCCATATTTCATTCGCTCAAACGAGGTTATCAGTTAAGATTATAATCGGTTAGTATAGTCAAGTTTTTAATAGTAGGGTTAGACGCCGCTAATTGGATTAAATGACATTATGAACTATTAAACCTAAGAATTATTCAATTAATTTTATTAACCGATTTCAAATGAGAATATTTGAGGGATTTTGATTGATATTTCAAATTTTGTAATTAAAGGTAACCGAACTAAATTGTTAACTAATCTAAATGATATTTATATTTTCTTATTTTTTTTGCAATTACTTTTTCTCTATGCTGATTTCGAGTTTGTTATTGCATAGACACTATTTGGGTAAAATTGTAGGTAATTCGTAAACTCTTAATCCGCAAACTTTTGAAATTATACTACCTTTATACGCGATAATCTTTTTCGTTTTATTCAATAAGAATTTACTCATGAAGGTTTAGATTGTGCGTAACAAAAATAATTATACCGGCTATTTCAAAAAATAGTGACGAACTGAAGCATAGCAGTAGATAATATGAAAACCTATTCAAAACAGCCTGTGTATATTTAAAACATTCCTCTGTATGTTCAGCTTCTTAGTAATAATTATTTTTGTGTTTTTTTAAGACATGAATAACTGGCCTGCACGTGATAAAAACATTTACTCACTTATATATGTCTTAGCATGGCACCAAAAATTAACAGAACATCGAGATAATGGAAACAATACATTAGTAACTAAATTTTTCACGTCATTGTGGAAACAAACTTCACAAAATTGTTTTTCTAGAACCAGTTTCAACTACCTTGTTCCGTTAATTTTTTGGTAGAAAAATTTTACGTGGCTGCCTCCATATTGTACCAAATATATGGACGCAAAGTGTGGCACGTAAATAATTTTAATTTCTGTGAGTAATTAAATAAATACAATTTAAGGAAGAATATAATCAAGTTTGGGTCTTATTCATTGTAAAGAGTAGTAATATGACCTATCGTGACTCGTTAAAGAATGCTATTATTTTAATCAGTCGAATGAGATTAGTTCATTCGTCTGGCTACTATTGCGCTTACGGTCGTATTACACTTTTTTTTATGGTTTTATGGCATTTTCATATATTTTTAAATATATAGTTATAGGAGTTAGTTTTATTACAAAAAAGTAACATCTAGGTAAGATTAACATATTTTTAAACTGCTTAACATTTTGATATTTTTATTTGGAATAGAAATCGTCACGTTATCTTCCGGAATGGTTTGAGTTATCCTACGTTTTTTACCAAGAGTATTTGTAGAAATGTATTTTTGTGTTGGTTATGCGAGAAGAAACAACTCAAAAGTAGGAACATTATAGACGAAGTATATGAAAACAGAGGTGGATTTTATACTTTTAAGAGTTAGTTATGATGGAGACACATTGACAAGTGGCAAAAAAGAAGAACGCAATACCGAAGTATTAAAATCTAAGACCAAACTCATTCTCGAGAGAAAAGAATATCACCCATACTACTTAACTAAAGTTCAACAAGTGAAATCTGAAAATTTTACAGAATTACAAAAATCTTTCCCTAAAGATGAAAACCTAAAAAATTTCAAGAAGAAATTTTAAAAAATTCAATTCAATAATATGGATACAATTTCCAAGAACAACCCAGTATCAATCTATGGTTTACTCTAAACGGACAGGAGATGTAAATCTTGTTGAAAAAAGAAAGGTTTTTACGCAACTTTTAAAAAAAAATTTATTTCCGCCAATTTCAATGTAGCTTCAATTATTTCTTTAATTATAGTCCAAAATTATATTTTTTGCTTTATTTTTCTTTGAGTTCATTTTAAAAATAAAACTGCAGAGGTAGATATAACAGAGGAATATCAAATTTCTCGATTCAAAAGTAAATAACATAAAAAGGCTTCTGAAGCGGATTCTACGAAAAAAAATGTTATGACTTTCTTTTTTAAATTACTGCAACCATTAAATTGGTGTTTCTATTTTCTCGTTTTTCTCTTAATTTTTGGCACCATGCCTATGTTAGTCAACACGTTAATAAAAATCAGCTCTGTATCCCAATTATTTTAGTCACAACGAAATATTTTGTCTTCAATGTACGAGTTTACCAAAAATAATCACCAAGAAAACATAACTCAGAAAATATAAAAAATTGTTGAATAAGACGGGTATTTTAAATAAGACTTATGATTATCTAATTCTGTATATCCGCTTTATACTATTTTTTTGGCCAAACTGTATGTTATTAGTGCTTTTTCTTCTTACATTATTTACATTAATTATTTCAAAGCCTCTTTTAATAAGCTTATCTTAAAACAAAACTATTTGCAATTTAAATACTTTTTGAGATGTATAATATAATAATGACATGGAAACGTTTAATAATATCATGTATAGAAAAGTTAGTCTTGCACAGTAAGATTTTATTGTATATATACAATAAACATTTCCAATTCATGTTTTCTAATTTTGTATGTAAATCTATTTGTGAAAAATTTTGAATTAAATTTTGAAACATTTCAAGTTAGGTTTATTATTTCATAATACTTTTATGAAATTAAAATTAACGGATAATGGTCGTGTCGGAAAATAACATATTTAAAACTTGTGCAATCCTAATATTTTTGTTTTCTCGTAACAACGTATTCGATGTGGTCTGTAGACGAAAATATGTTTTAAAACGCTTAGTATTTTGGAAACTATGTATAATCTTCTTTAAAAATATATTTAAATTTTAGTACCGCCCAAGAGAAAACTTTAAATTTTATTAGTAAAAAAAATAAACATTTTGATTTATTTACAAGTAATTACTACAAGAAGTAATGCATGTTGATAATATGTCATCAGTAGCAGGTTGTGATTCAAATGCAGAATATAATAATGAGATACTTCAAAAACGTTTTTTTCAGATATAAGGTGACCATGATACAAAAAGAAAACTGGCAGCCAAAGTGGTGGTATGAATGAGAATAAGCTCGCTATGATTTTGTTAATATTGTAACAATTACACGTTTGATATTAGAAATTTGTTGCTTTACTAACTGTGCCTACGAACTTATTCGTGTAAAATTCGGAATATAATAACAATTATCTCGAATGTTACTGTTTGTGACTGAGGGAGAATAAACAATCTCATTAAATATTCATCGCAGTAAGTAAAATCTCGGCAATTACTCGAGAGCTTGCTTTAACTTTGATCTGATTAAGTAGACAATATCATTATGATTAATGAAGGGAGCTGATAATCTTATAAAAATTATAATGGGGTGATTTAGAGCTTATTTTCAAAATATTCGTATCAAGTAACTTACTGTGGATAAATTATAAGTACGATGGTTTCGTCTTTACGATATAAGACGAAAACGATTGTGTACTTTTGTATTTTATTTTCGATTTTTCTGAAATGTTTTCTCAAACTTTTAATAAATTTTGCAAACTGTTAAACACAATGTGCCACATAATTATTTGATATCACTTGCAGTGAGATGGAAAAATTTAAACGAAATAACAAAATAAAATCGTATTAGTCAGCTAAAATAACGAACGTATTACATAAATACTTCGCAAACATGTCAATTTATAAGTATATAAATGTAAAGAAATAAAGACTGACTAATCAGGTTACGCAAAGATTAAAACATTTAACTAAATATGTTAAATCTCCTCATACCTTAGATTATTTCATACATTACATTTTCTTAATACGAACTATATGAAATCGCAACAGAAATATATATTTACATTGCACGGTGGTTCCATTCTAAGGTCAGAAATCAAAAAATCAGTACCTTAAATTCTAAACTTTAACTACTCTTCTAACTACTACGATAAATAAACTACCCAAAAACATATAAATACCATCGCTAATAATTATTTTTCATTTGCATTTTGACCTATGAAATGTGGCATTTCGCGTTGTTTAGTATAACCCTTTACCGCACGCTTATCAGTGATTCATTTTTGCAATAATATTTTACGATACTTGTTTGTTTATTTAATATATTTTAATTTTATTCGTTTTAAAGAATTTTTTTTTTGGTGCTACTAAGGTTGATTATAATTTAAGATAAAAATGCATAATTATGAACTTCTCTTGGTTCTACAATTTTTAACGATGTTGCGCAATTGTTGTAATATGTTTTTATATATTGATATAAGTATAATCTAACGTAAAATACATAAACCAATATAGCTTAGCTTAGGCTGTGAGTGCTATGGCTCTTTGTGTTCACTCGTAGCATACATTTTTTGTGGCACGCCTACGAGATTTTTAGAATGTTAATTAAACTGTATTTTTTTCTTTTCAGGTAATTCACTAAAGTGCTTCTTATTTATTTGAGTTATGGGATTCAGTAAAAAAACATTGTAAAGAAAAATACAAACGTATTTTGTCAGTATGCTTAGAAAACTTTGATAATGTAGAGAATATATATTAGAATTTAAGATAAACGTGTGTTTAATTTGCATAAAAGTGTCGACCAATACTATAAACTTGAGAATTGTAACAGAAAAAAAGTATTTAAAATGTATAGTGATTGGTTTAGTACTATTGAGTGTATTGAATTAAGAACAAATGATGAGCAATGTAAATCTGAACGTAATTTATCTCAATCGCAACCAGAGGAAGACGTTCCTCTCGTAGTGGTCCACAAAGAAGGATTTTATTGGTCTTAGCAAAAGACCGAAACGTACACAGTAAGCAAAATTATCTCAGGTTAACGATTCAGCAGTTAGTGCATTGTTCAACAGTTCGGATGCGTCCACATCAACAAATATTAGTGCGGATGAATTTTTATCCTTTCGTGCAGGCTAAGCTTAGGAAAGGTTAATATTTGTTGATAATGAACTTTGTTAATAGTAACACTTTTAGTAAAATTTCATTATAGCATCAGAGTATTTTGAAAGCTAAGAAAATGTGATATCCTAGCAATAGGGTAGTGATGGAATCAAATGCCGAGATCGTCTTGCAAAGTTTATTAGATCACACGGTTTCGTGGATTTTAGTCAGAGAATTTTTTTTAAAAAAGTATTCCAGTAGAGTCAGTCTATTTACCTTTAATTAGGAAATAGGGTTTTGACGGTAAGACGGGTCATAGCGGAAAGAGGAATATTAGTTTAATGAAAATATAGCTTCCTTGTATCCGACAATATTCACATTAGACGAACTCCTTTTCAACATCTAGCACTTCTTGCCACTGACTATGGTTTATGGTAAAATTTACAGTGCGTTAAGTGGAACATCACCTGCCATGTCTTATATTTGTAAAGCAACGTCCAAAGAAATGGATGACATAGATAGGCGCGTAAAAAAAAGCGATAAAAATCGTGTTGAATTCGGTTTGTCACCGCTACATTCGTGGATTCGTTTTTTTGAGTATTGACTTCACCTTTTTTTTTTAAAATAGGCAGATTACATCAGACGACGGTAAAACAATGTTAGCTGATAAGATATTGTACGTTAAAAATTAGTTTAGGTGTCGATTAGGTTTAAATGTAGATAAACCACGAAGCGACAGAAGCGAGATATCGAACTATAGAAATATTACGAGAAAATTATTTTTGAATTCAGATATTTCAGTGAAAAACACAGGTTTAAACAGAGATTGAATTGACGGTTGTTCTACAATTTTGTAAGATTTATTTTGGGATACGATATCAATGTAGAGTCATGCAGTGAATTTAGTTTGGAAACCGCGCGACTTTTATTACAAGAATATCAATTGTTCAATCTTCCAACTTTCGTCCACAAAATACTAATACATGACTCACAAATTGTAAAGTATGCATTAGTGTCTGTCGACAAATTATCTGAAGAAATTACTGAAGCTAATAAAAATTTTAAAGCATTTAGAAGCGACTTTGCTCAAAAAATGGCTCGGGAACTTACTAATACCAATTTAATGAAAGAGTTATGTTACAATCAGACCCCTTCGTTACCAGGCTACAAAAGCTTTCCTGAAAGAAAAAGGGTTTTTTGAATGGTCAGGTGTTAAGTTTGTTAGTAGTTTAAAAAATCTTTTAATCGTTTTTGTAAGAAAATCGGAGTTTAGTTATATTAATTTGCTTAAAAGATTAGAGATTTTCCTCATTTTTAATGTAGTTTTGTTATTAATTATTAATGTTTTATAACGTAATTTTTACTTAAGGATAATATACATCATTATCAGGTTATTTAATACCAAATCTGGCAATTATTTGAGCTTAATATTAAATAACATAGACATTGAAATGTACTAATTTTTTTACATTTACTTCAATGTTTTATTTTCTCGTCATTTGTAGTCATATTATTGACAAATATTTTGTGTTACATAACAAATTAAGTAAACAACATTTTGTTTTATCATTTGCAATTGTTTTAACACAAATATAATGCTTTATTTCCATTTATCTATTATCGACCTCCCCCTTAGGTCGGCGTGCCCGCGTGCATTGGACATATTGTGTTTTTTTGCTGCTTAGGCTTCTTTCAAAACACAACGAATTTTTTTTAAATTTTTATCTGTTTGTTTATTTGAGTATTGCTTTGAAACTACTTATCCAATTTAAATAAAACGTTCATTAAAATATTCAAAGAGATATTAGCATTTATATATTTAATTATTTGTTGTGAATATTTTCTAAACAACATTTTGTTTGTTGGTCTGTTCTTGTTTAAATGTTTGCTATTTGAGTATTTCGTAAAATCTTTTAAACCCATTTGAATTTAATACTCTCTGAGAGGATCCTTGGAGTACATATTGAAATTTAAAGTGCTTTTTTGATCAAAGAGATCTCGAAGAAATTTTAATTATGAGCACTCAGCAGTTGGATCAAGCGTGTAAATTGAAAACTTATGAAAATAATTATAAATAAATTTAAAATTTATGGATAGAATATTTTTGAGACTATTACAATAATTCCACAAGGGTGGTTCCACTTTGAAAAGATTACGTGAAAAGATTGCTACTGGAGAAAAACTTCACCAAAATAATAAAGATATTTAAGTTTAATTTCTTTTTTCTTTTCCCTAGCAATAAGTTTCTAGTTTCCAAACTTATATCACATAAAAGGTTTAAATTATGCTATTCTTAAATTACATCCCTACAAAACTTAAGAAAGCTTTTACAATGTTTAGTGTTATTTATATTTATAATATACAATAAATGTAACCCTAAAATATGAAGGTATCGAAGGAATAAAATAACATAAGTCGACGTTATTTTTGGCGTTCATTATAATATCATTAATTTTATGATTTCTTGCTTTGCAAGTGGAACATGTTTTGTCGTATTTTATTACCATGTCCAATAAAATATGATAGAATTAAAACATGCTAAACAATTGTTGGAAAAGCGGTTAAAATGCAATACTTTGATTATTTGCATTCATATTACGGTATTCACACTTACATTTTTTCAGTTACTTACTTACGATCTTATCAAGCTTTATAACCCATCTCTGTATGTAATCTTAATTTGCGTTATTATCAAACTATCACATATTGCATTGCGACACTTCCTGAGATGAATACAATATGGGAAGTGGCCCCCAGGAAATATTTTTTATTAATTTAATAAGAATTACTAGAACACCAAGGTTCCCAAAATTATTTTGTTTAGAATTTCCTCTGTGATAATTGCATTAAATATGGTTCTCTTGTAAATACCACCAATAGTACGAATTTTTCATTGTCCACTAAATAACTATTTTGATTACAGTTGTTTCTTAGTGAAAGAAAACAAGTCGTTGTTTGTCAGTTAAAAAAAATATTAAAACAAAAATTAGCACTAAACTCGAAACGTTTTCCGTCAACACCCCATCTACTCTACCCCTTTAAGAGATCCTTTCGATATATAATATTAACTATTAACTCATTACATATTTTGTGTAAATTTAAAAAACCCGTCTTTGTTTTAGAAACTTGAAACCCCTGATAGATGAACAAGCAGACAGACAAATAGGTTTGCTACCATAATATGATTCGCTCGAACTCTTTTTGTGTGGAGCCATAAACAATCGTTTAGAAGAAATATGTGGCCAATGAAGAGAACGAGTTCGAGGATTTTATATCAACTCCAAACTCAGGAAACAATAATGAGCCAATGGTGAATAAATTCAAAAAAAGGTTATAAATATAAATTCTAAGTAACTAAAAATGTCATGGTTTAAAAATGTAATATGTAAAGGCTGTCAGAATTCACATAAAAAATTAACGTAAAGTCATATAAATTTCTACCCCGCTGATGTTTCAGTACATTTATATTTCAGTCGTTGGTATTTCTTTAAATAGCTTATATTTCTTGCTGACATTTCAATACAATTGCATTTGAATCGCTGATGTTCTTTTGAGTTTTTTATTTTTCAATACGTATATACTACAGAACTTTCCGTACTAATATACTGTAATAAATACGTATGAGTACGTATAATATAGTACGTAATAACAGCGTGTCAAATTTGATTCGCTGTTATTTATCTGAGTTCACTGTATTCCAATTTTTTTGTATTTTTGGCCATAAATTTATTATATTCGTCTTTTATTTACAGTTATGATTTATTTAAGTTTAAGGACAAATATTTGATTAAATTGCCTTTCCTTAAAAATAAGTCACATATTTTTAAGTAAAATTATTAAGCAAATTATAATATAGTTGTGGACTAACACAACGTGGACAAAACCTTGTACAAAATTATCAATATTATGCATTTTTATTAGTATTACGAAAAACAATATTGGAAATGTATTTTGTTAAGATAGGACAGAGTTTCATGTACGTTGTATTTAGTAGCTTATTACCGCTCTTATTTCCACGTTGCGATTCGTTTTTAATTTTTAATTTCTGGTAAAGTATTTTGCAAAGTGTGAAAATACTAACACGCACACACACACACACACACATATATATATATATATTGTTAATGTGCGACTTCAAGCAACGCTCGGTATATCTTTATTTAAGAACCATTTAATACATCCGGTGCAATGGTACCTGCACAATTAACGTTTTAATAAATTATTTTTCAACATTATAAGATTGTAAACATTAAATAAAGTTGAAAATGTGTCAGATGTTGAAATACATATAAACTTCCGTGTTAAATTTTTTGAGCTGAGTGTTGAATATTAACCACACTCACATTGAAAATAATAATTCACAAATGTAAATTGGATGCCATCATTTTGTATAAAGACTGATAAAATAATCCTGCAGCATTCCACTTTTCACCTTATATCATGTACTAGCTTTTCACGTTAAAGTTTGGAGAAAAAATGGCCTTGAATTTTGATATTGAACTTTTAGATTAATGTTATTCAATTCTAAACCGTAAATATGTATATTAAAAAGTCCCTTTTTAATAAATGCTGTCGTATTTTTTCAGATTATTGAATTATAATATTTATGGAAAGACTTGACTCAGTCAAGAATCACTTTAAGCTAAAAACAAATTAAAGTCTTAGAAAATATTAAAAGATTTTTATAAACATAGCGTGAAAAAAAATATTAAGGAAAATGCCTAGAGAGGAAATAATTTTATATTTTTAATTAATATAAACTGATGTTCCATATTGTGAATATATTAGCTCCAGGATTTGGTAATATCAACCTAATTAAACTAAAGTATAACGGTATTAAACCAAAAGATATCGAGGTTAAAATAAGTAAAATGCACAGGTGCACAAACCTTAACAGATAAATTATTAACTATTTAGTGTCAATACCAAACATCTTCGTTGAAGAAAGCAAGAATTCTAACATATTTTATTCAGCAAAAGTAAAATGATTTCATGTTGCAAACAAATTTTCAGATTAATTTAACAGAAAAATTTCACCGATTTAGAAAATGTCATAAACTTGTAGCAGTTAACTAAAAAAAGTCTCTAGTTTTATTTGAATATGTTCTAACCCGCACTAACCAGGATTTTGTTCAAATTAGAATAAAAAAAGTGAATATCCTAGCCTCTACAATCCTAAAATATCATGCATATATAAACCTCCAGCTGCCGTCTGTTTAAACTTATTAATAGCATATAAAAACACAATTAACAAATGTTATAAGTCAGCAAAACATAGTAACTAAGATGAAAACGGGACTGCACTCCATATGTCCGAGAGCACTATTTCATAAAACCACCATAAGCTGCCTAAACCCTTTAATCAGTAGCTTGTCACGGGTCTAAAACCGTAAATAAATAAACAAGTTTAGCTGAAAATGAGTTAGATATGCAAATTCTAGAAAGCTTTCGCTGTGTCCGTGGCAGTCGCAGTATTGTGATATTCGTTTTAGGTGGCTCATTCCGGTGGGTCGAATTAGTTTTGGTAGAGTGAATGTTGAGCTTTGCATTAGTTGCTGTGGGGCTGAACATTAGGTTACTGTTGTGGATGGAAGGTGTAAATTTATAACAAAAAGTGTTAATCAAGGTTCCGTCTTTGATTTTTTTTCAATAATCTAACCAATGAATGTTATATCGAATAACAATAGAAACGATTTCTATTAATAATTTTAGTTGGTTAAGTGCAAAACATTCATCACTGTGTAGTGTAAATAAATTGCATTATTATCATTTATCATTTTTTTAGTTAAATTATCCGATCCTCGCATGAATAAATTTTGCTGCGGTAAACAAAATTTTTTTTGGACCATTGTCTAACGTATTGTTTATTATACATTAGATAATATAATATTAAAACTAAAAGCGATAGACAACGTTCCTTTTGGTGTTCATAAAATAAACCTACGTTACTATTAATCAAGTTCTGTGAGAAACAGTGTAATTTTATTGCAGATGGTGAAAAAATCAATTAAGAGTGCATTCAAAAGGTTATGGATATTAAGGGCTGATTATACTAAGGATCCTAAAGAATGCTAGATTAAGTCTAGATACCATCTTTCAAAATAAAGTCGTTTTTCGCTTTTTCCCCAAAACGGTTCTTTCTTGCTGAAAATTATTTAGGGCAGAATTTAGCCAAACTTTATATTTTTTGCTATTAGAATTTTATTTCTCACAATTAATTAAAAAGTTACTTGAAGATATTCAGAACTTATTGCATAAATTTAACAATAGAAAAGTTAGGTTATGAATTAAACAAAAGGTAATCAAATAAAAAAGAATCTGCAACGAGAGAATTATTTACCAACACAAATCAAAAATATATAGAATTTCACCCTCTTGGAATGTCGTATACTCAAATATTTTTAAAATGTTATGTAAAATAAGTCAGTTATAAGAAAAGAAGTCAGTGGGTGCAATAATTAAGCTGTAAGATGTAGTAAATTAGTTGTGGCTAATAAGATCAATTAATAAAAGGATAAAGTTACTAAGTGATTTAAAATTAAAATATTAAATATTAGTAACATAACTAACAACAGTGTAAATTACATGTGTCATGCGTCATACAAGTTACGTATAAAACGCAATAGTTTTATCATTACAATATTTAAGGCACTTATGAACTTATGAAATGGAAGTAATTTTTTTGGCCAATGAAATATACTCGGTTTTTAAAAAGGATAAAAAATATTAGTTATGTACTTCTGTTATATCGTTGAGTTTACATATATTATAAAATTATTATAATATATGTAAACTCAACTGTATTACATATATTATAAAATTTAGTTTTCTGACATTTACAACACTCAAATAAATCGAACTGATAACCCAACGTCATAAGTTTATGGTAATTACTTGATTCACTGAATGACATATGCTGTATACTTTGCAACGGACCATGTATTTTAAGACTACAAATTTGACACATGTCCAATAATTAATTCCGCGAGACTCCAATAGTAACAACACACAAAAAAGTAAGTAACTTATTTATTTAAGAAAATAGAAACACGCTAAAGCAATGTATACGCAAATTTTGCTTTAAACTTAAAATTAAAAATATAATGCCTATTGTAATATTTTCAAGAAAATTAATATAAATTCTTATTATGATATTAATTTTCTTCTTTTCATTTAAAAATTGTTTCAGTTTTTTGCATAAATCCAATAAATAATAATATGTTTTACAATTTTTAAGAATTCTTGGACATTGAATGAGACAAAAGCATATATTAACAAATAATTTTTTAATTATTTTAACTATCGTTCTAAAATGTGTTATCATTTCAATAGCACTTAAAATGGAAAATTAGTCTCAACTGAAAAGTGACGTTATAGAAAAGCCTTAGTAAAGATTTCTTTCTAACTCATTTGTACTTTATAACAGACAATACTTAACAGTCCCGGCACTTCCTCTCTGCATAATTTTCTCTACATATATCTTTATTACTCTCATGTTATCATTTCAATAGCATTAAAAATGGAAAATTAGTTTCAACTGAAAAGTGATGTTATAGAAGTGCTTTAGTAAAGGCATCTTTCTAACTCATTGTACTTTATAACAGGCAACATTTAAAAGACCCGGAACTTTCTCTCTGCATACTTTTCTCTACATATACCTATATCACTCTCTTGACTTTGTACTTTGACAAAGTAGTTTCCCGTAGAACTCCGTACAATATCGTATTAAACGCGATAAAATACAAAGGATTTAAATTAAATCGCCTAAAGAAAATATTATTTAAAGTTTCTTGTAGCGATTTCTAGAAACTTATTTTGTTACCGAATTAAAAATACGAGTCTAGAACTTGCAAAACTATGCCCATTATTATCTTTTTAATTTATTTCTTGATTATAGGATTTTTATTGTAACTGATATTTCTTATTTTAGCGTGAAATTGACATACATATGTGGTTCCAGCCGCCAAATTGCATAAAAATTCTTTCGAATTTCCCGTTATATATTGACTTGTAAATATTTCATAAATAGTTTTAAAATAATGCATTGCATACTATATTTATTTTACTCAACAAAGATAATTTTATTTAAGATCATTTACGTACCAGGTGAAATGACTCATATGACTTTAATTAAACGTAATAAGTCGTTCAATGATTAAATCATTGATAAGTTTGAGAATTTATTTGGAAAAAAGAATAAAGAGTTTTGTTAAATAAGGGAGGGATAAGAAAGAAAACAAATTTATCCAAGCAAAAATACCATCACCAAATATAATCACAAAAAAACTTTTTTGTATAGCGAAGTAAAATTGACCTTTTTAGTTTTAACACGACTCATTTTTTGTTCTTTCTGTGCAATATCTGTTTTCTCGTTGAAGCAGATTAATATCCATTAAAATTATTTCAGGTCGATAGACAAATAACTTACGAATCCATCTATGAATTAAGACTGGTAACTATCAAGTGAGAGGAAATAACTAATGGTACGTAAATAAATTTATTATATATACGTTTAATGAAATGAGTGTATCATGCAAGATTTTGTCTTCATTATATCTCAGTTTAATATAACATTTAAAACGAATATTCAATATATAAATAGCTTGTTTGATCCAAACGGAAGTTAGCAATATTCGCTTTCAATGTTGCAGGAAGTTGGAGGAAAATTTTCTTACCAAATGAACTGCCAAATTTAAAAGCGTATTGCCTAAATTAATTCAATAAAGAGAGAAGCTAATGAAGGATAATGGCTCATTTTATACACTCGATATAAGTGACTGGAGAAAATTTAACGTAAAATATATTGAATGCTGTATTTTGTATCAATTTTGATTTCCTTTCTCGATTGTATCTTTCGATAAAGCTGTTCGTGCAGAAAAATTTCTTAATTTGCTTTCGGAAAATATTTGGTGGGGTATCCTTTCATAATAATTTAAAATAATGTGTGTAATGAAAGTCTTTTTTCTTTTCAAAGAAAACACACTCGTGAACAAATCTGGAAATAGCGCTCTAATATTTATTGTATTTAATAAAAGGAGGGTTCCTTTCGCAGAAAGTTTTATTAAGAATAGTTACGGAATGGATTAAATACTAACTGAAGAATTACAACACGATGCGACAGAGCAGGGGAAATACTCATATTGGAGAGTAGTGTTGGAGAAATTCTTCAGTGCTGCTTATAAATGTAAACGTAGTGATAATTTTATATTGTACCCATTTTTAATTTTAAGAGTTCATGGGTTAGATTGGATTCCAATAACTAACTACAACCCCTATCTCATTCTAATACATTACCAGTTTTCACTTTAAAACAGTTCCATTTAGTATATATACTGTCGCTTTCTCTCATATTGCTCGCTAAAGGAACTATAATTTATTAAAATTATTAACACTACAGTTCACGAATGCCAAATTTTTTTTTTAAATGGCATAAACTTTTTTCGTGAGTAAATTGTAATGACTCCAAGCTAGTAGAGATTTTTAAAAGTTTAGGAGTATATTTCATCTTTACCCACGAGCCGTGCTATTATTTTGCTTAATATGTGTACTGCAACCTATGTTACTTTAGGTTACAGTTGTATAACTAACATAGTTTCTGTGCATAAACTTTTTCAGACCATTCAGCTTGCTCATTTGTATGCTAAGTTTTATGGGTGTTAAGTGTGTTTCGCAATATAAAGAATTATGCAACTTTGTTTTCCCGATTACTTTCATTGTAAATTCAATATGTTTTTGCACTATGACTTGATTAAATAAATTGAGTAATAAATTAAAATGTAAAACCATAGAATTAATTATTTGTTTATAATAATTATAATAATAGTAAGAATTATTGAACCCTATTTATTAAAATATCTCATACATAAAATATCATCACTGTGAACACTTTTTTACACCAAATATTGTTCGCATTATCATTATCATTTGTGATAAAGAAGATCTAGTAGAAATAAAAATATAAGTAAAATTAAAGACCAATTGAAGAAAAAAATAATTTCAGAATATTAATTCATTTTAAGTATCTGAAAAAATAAGAAATTTCATCGGTACACGAATCTACATAATTCAGTTAACAAAGAACAATCCGTGAATCGAATGGCCTCCTATAATTCGTAAACATATGTTTAGTTTAAAATATGCATAAGCGTATATGCATTTGTGTATGTAAGTGTTTTTTTAATATTGTTCCTGGTATTACATATTTATACTATCCACAAAAACATGTCCAGCATGAGTAGAGCTCGCATTACGAGGGTTCCTTACACATTTAGGCACTTATCAATTTGAGGGTACGTATATTTTTATTAAACTGCTTACAAATAATGATTTTCGCACCATAAATACATTGCCTGCTACATCTTTCACAGGTTACGAAAACACATTTTTTGCCTATTTTTTGGTATCTGTATCCTGAAAGACAGCTACATGTATGATAAAACGATAGAATTTGCGTGTCTATACATAGAAGATATTTATAAAAAAGTGATTGCGGGGACGTAGTGAAAGTGACTGACCACAAAATTGTAGTATTTGTAAATTTTCTTAGTTTGTCCCTTTGTTTGTTTGGACACACAGTAAAACCTTAAAACTACAGACTTGAATGCAGTGATGTTTTATGGATAATCGATTTTATGGAATTTCGACACAGAAATAATTGTTTGATCATTGATACATTTAGATTTTATTTTAATTTCCACTGTGGCTCACTCAATATACTGTAAAAACCGCGGATAAAATATATTTGACTTAAATTAAGGCTGTCGATGATATTTCGATTCGCTGTTTTTACATTTTAAATGTTTTCGATTGTTTCCATTTCCTTCTCTTTATATATATATATATATATATATATATATATATATATATATATATATATATATATATGCGTTCTCAATCGTTTTCACTGGTACGCAAAATATTTGTTCCTCGTGCGATTTGGATATTTTGAATTTAAATTTTTACTAAATGTAGTCAATATGCTTTGTGAAAATTGAACGCTATTGATAAAGATTTATAAAAGTGAGTGGAACCTATGAATATGATAATTCAGAAAATTATAAATGAAAAAATAGTGACTATTTTGTGACAAGTACATGTTAATTACAGACAAGGCTTTGTTGAGGTGTAACTTTATCTCTTGTCTTATGATACTATTTTACTATTTGTTTTGCACAACAACCCAAAAGCCAAATAATGTTTCAGTTCTTTTAATAAGATTTTAGATTAAGGTATTTAATTAATTTAAGTAAATCCACTATTAATTACAGTTTTTGTGACGAGCCTATATTACAAGTACTCGTCAGCTAAAAATGTGATTTGTATGGAAACATGATTAAAAATAACGCCGTTGTCATTATATATGTAGATAAAAATGAATGTACAAGAATATATATGAAAACTAACAACAAAGGTAGAAATAATTTAACAAGTACTGTGATGTAAATGAATGGGAATGAAATCAGGGATTTAAAAATATAGAAAAATTGTAGCCTTTAAGAAAATATTCAATAACAATTTTTTTCGCTTTTTATCAATATATTCAGAGATTTAAATAATTAGAGAACACTTTTTATGTAAATTCCAACACGCATTTAGTCGTTTTTTTATTGAAATTAAAACAAAAAAGTATATACCAGGAATCTTAAATTTTCTTTCATACGAAACCTCACAGTTTCGCTGGTTATAAGTTACTAATAGTATATACAAATGTAATGCCAAGAGTCAATAAAACACAATTACTAACACGAATAAAATATGGCCGCACTCACCTGTCTGAGAAAATCATTAGATTAAACCAGCGCGACCTACCTTAACACTTTGATAAACAGCTTGTCACGGATCTAACACCGTAGATAAACAACTTGAGTCGGAAGCGGTCAGATATGCAAATTCGAGAAATATTCTGCTGTATTCCGAGTGGTGGTAATATTGTAGTGTTTATTATAGATGACTCATTTCCAGAGGTAGGAATTAGTTTTGATGGATGGAATGTTTAGTGTTGGCATAAGAATTGCTGTGTGGTTGGCAGTTAATTTGCTTTCATCTTTGGGAGGTTATAATTAATAATGAAAAGTGTAAGTCATGCTAAAAATTATAACGGTTCATGAGAAAGTTTTAAAATATAACATTTCATAAATTTAATAATAGATAAACGTAGGTTATGCAATTATCAAGAAGTAGATAAAAAATAGAGAAGAAACTGCACACACGATAACAGGTCATGGACAGAACTATAAACAAACATCCCCATAATGGGTGGGAGAACTATGTTCGCTTTGAAATGACTTACAGTTAAACATTTTTTAATTTTAAATAAAGCTGGCTACAGTAATGTACAACGTTAAGAATAATATTGAGGTTATAAAATGTAGTAAATTAGTTGTAATTTTCAAGATAAATTAATATAAAGTCAAGTTTAATAGATACAGAAAATTAAAATAAAATAAAACTTTAAAATATGAATAATATATTTTACAAAATCCTAGATCATGTGCATCATCCGTTATATTCATCACACGTAAATAGTAATATTTAAAATATTAAAATTTATTTTACACAATTTAAATTTTTTGAAACTGACTTAGTTTTTTAATAATAATAAGTTATATGGTACTGTTATACCTGATGAGTGCACTGCTTTCATTATGGCTGAAAATTGTTTTATTTGTAAAAAAGTTCTTGATGGATTCAATAATTTTGTTACGTAGAATCGACCAGTGATAACATAGTTTGAATGTGAAACAAAATAATGAAGAAGACGATGATTTAGGAATTTTTCCTGAGGTATTTTCTCATGATAAACCATATGATGGATTTTCATGATAATAATTCTTAGACCTAGGACCACGTGCGATAGTTTTTAACGAACGTGACGCAGTATTCTATTCTTGAATTTTCCGGGCTACCTATAATTAAATTAGTTAGATTATATTAAAAATAGCGTCGTATTATTTTCTAAATCTCTTGCAATCCTGATTTATACTTTTAAAACCAGTCGTGATATGTTGTATTCAGCTAAGCGTAACGACTATGGTGACGATAACAATTAAGCATATTATATCAAATTCATATTATAGTGATTATCCAAAGAAATATTAAGCATAAAATAAAAATGAACGAAATCTTTTCAATTAATTTCGATACGTTTCAATTTTGTATTAAATTTGGACTACATTGCGTTTTTTGAGAAATAAAAAAAACACTATATTTTTATTTATAATAAATTTTTAAATGAACATTAAAAACAGGACATAAGCATATTTGCTTTTTTTTCAGGTATGACAAAGGATAATTAATAAAATCATTTGAATACGGCTACTTATCAATTTGTGTTGAATATTTTATAAATGCTTAGGATATTGTAACTCAAATCTGGAATAAAATAAATAAAATCCATTAGCTTTCCCTATTTTCATTAAATCTCAAGAAAAATATATAAAAGCTACCTCTTTCGTACATTTTTACCATATTTTGATTTATCCTGATTTAGTCAGCTTTTTTTGTTTTTTTTTCAAAACATTACAATTTAATTTTTTCAATTTCGTCTCAAAACTATGGTTCCTCAGAAGTTCCGCGAATACTTAAATATTGTTCCTCGGAAGCCGAAGCGGTATATTAACTTGTGAATATTTCATAATTTATTTTAATATCAGTTTTCTCGTTAAATGACATGAATATTCATTAAAATTATTTTATATTAAATGACATTTAATTTACGTAACCATTTATCCACAAACAGCTGCCTATCAACTACGAGAAAATAACATTAACATTAAAACACGTCGGTTATTTGATACAGAAGGAATGCTTTAATTTGACACATGAGTGAAATACCATACAGTATTACAATAGATGACAGCACTAGTTTAAAAAGGAATAAAGAAAAGAATATTTTGATATACTGTTACAAATATTTTAATGTACATTGATCTTTATTACTAAAATCGCTAATCGGAAGTTTCGCCTTCATTTTTACAAGAGGTCGAAAGAAAATTTTTGTATTACACAAACTGCCTAATTTGAAATTTTGTTACCGAAATTAATTCAATAAGGAGAAACGCGGATGAGGGATAATGGTTCGTTTTATAGACTCGATAAAAGTGAGTGGAGAAAATTTACCATAAAATATGTTGAACGCTATATTTTGTATCAGCTTCGACGTGTCTTCCTTAATTGTGTTATTCAGTAAGGCACTTTTCCAGTAAGGCGAGCAGGAAAATCCATCAATTTACTTTTTCAGAAACCTTTCTTAGGTTACACGTTAATACAATTTATGAATCCCTGGAATAAATATATTGGGTTAGCGAGTTCACTCTTCTCAAAGCTAACTGTGCTTTGGATAAATTCTATAGTATCTGCTTGGATTTTAATACTAACTTTGTACAGTAAAAAAAATGGAGAGAACGGGAAATATCCAATATGGTACTCTGCCCACTCAATCCACATAATAAAAAGAAAAACATTTGGATAAAATGGAAGATTTATATTAACTTTTCAGACACTATTAAAAAATTGCACATGTTATGTCTATACATAAGTCGATCAATATCGGCAACACCAAAGCTTTTTGAAAAATAATTCATGGTAGGACATGTTCGACTTTGCACCAACATATTATAGAGCAATAGCAAAGATTTGTTCGGAATCGATCAACATTAACCATTATTCTTGCGTATTCATAAAATCTTTTCTAATAAATGGATTGCGGTATATAGGCCTGTTCCGTATACACAGATTTCAAAAAGTCCTTTGAAAAGTTGACCATTTCATCTTCTTGAAGGAACTCTTTTAAAGGTTTCAATGATAATATGATGTGTTGGTTCATGTCTTATCTTCATAATACGCAGTAATTAGCCCAAATTAACGGTTTTACTAATAACATTGATATAACCGTATGTCCCTATAACTTCAGGAATGCCTTAAAGTTTTACATTTGGTCCCTTTTTATTTGTCATTTTTGTAACTGATAATAGTAACTGCTTAAGAAAAAAGGAATTCTTATTACACTCTGATGATTTTCATGTATCTTAAAAATAAAATAAAATAGGTATAACATTCACTTACAGGAAGATCTTTATAGTGTCGATGCATAATGGAGTACCAACAAAATAGGCTTAAGTTGCGGTAAGTGCAAATTTATTACTTTCTCTAAAAATAAGATGGTCCATTCTCATCTTTACAATATTACCGGTATTTAATTTGAGTCAGTTCATGATATATGTAATCTTGGGTTTATTTTTTATTCTAAATAACATTTTCACTCACGTGGAGTAAATTACCACATGGGCTTATGCATTTCTGGGTTTCGTGTCAAGAGCTGCCAATCCCTTTAGAGACGTGAGAATGTATTGAATCCTTTACACGGCTCTTGTTTCATCAAAACTTGTTTGTACGATTGCAATTTCGGATGATCACTATACTATCTATTCTAATATGATTGAAAAACACAAATCTGACATATACGCACATTGAACAAGCACAAATGCGACATATACGCAAGGCCTCTTTGAGACGCCAAAAAGTGCCTACGCTGAGGCAATTTAGCTGTTTAAATACAGCACACTGCCCAGCAAGCGTGTTGAATTAGGAACAACAGTACTGTGCAATATATGTCATGATCGATACGATTATTCATATATTATGAACCAACGGCAGTTATGTGTGCCTGGGAGATCGACTCACAGCTCTGCGCTCTATCCCTTTCCTACAGCACGTTCTAATACCGGTATCCATGCAACCACTACGTTGATTTTTTACAACAAAAGCTGCCTAATTATAGAGTATTGCTTTGAGACCACCTACTTAATGAAAAATGTTTGATTACGTTCAACTTGGAATTCCCGTATTTTTTTCGATAAGGGTTGCTTATGTGAGTATTTTTGTTCCCATATTCTTAACATAATTATTTTTAACATTATTCCATTTTCAATTTTAAATTATTTCTACTTTTTATTTTGTATATCGTTATCTCTAATGTTATTATTTTTATTCAATTAATGCAAAAATGGTTTATGTTATTTTATAATTTTGTGTTCCTTTATTTTCTTTGAAATTATTATGAAGATTATTACTTATGTTATTCCCCATTTGCTGCAGTTTCATGTTATGAAATTATAATTGTTATGTAAATTTTTAATGGTCCTCCATTCTTACTGTTAAATTATTACTATACTTTGGTTTGGCATTATCATTAGCATGGTTTTAATCATTATTTATATGTATCAATGCTCAGCGTAACTTAATAGGTGCAAGTAGGAATGTTAAGGTTCAAATCCGTCTAATACAACATTTGTGAATTATAACACCGTGACTTTTAACAGTTTTTTTCCCATAAAATAAATAAATAAATTTAAAAAATAGCCCTAATTTTAATCTGAAATAGGATCTGCAGTGAAAGAAAAAGAAGAGAAAAAACTCTTCTCATCTAATCAGAACATTGCAATGGTAAATTCGGGAAACCGTGTACTGACTGTCACCATATTTAATATTATCTATTCTTTCGCAAAATGTTGTATTAAATATAACTAGAAAGTATTAATTAAACATATATTTTTAAAAAAATTTTAAGTTGTTATACATTGATAATTACATTAAGATGTTAATTATTCAGTTCAGACTCAACATCAATTGAAGAACTATATCATGACGTGTGAAAAAAGCAATGCAAATGCGCATATTGGAGGGAAGTGTTGGTGAAATTCTTTAATTCGTTATTATTTTGTCATATACCTTTTTATTTCTAAGAATTTACATGAATTCTAATAATTAACCACACATCTTCTTCTAATGCAATATTTGTTACTCTACATAATACAGTTAAAATTAATGGCTTCATTGTTTAAATTGTTACACTTTATACCAAAGAAACTACAAGTTATTAAAATTATTAAAACTGTATTTCATATAGCTCAAAGAAACTCATTTCCAAGCACAAATTTTGTACTTAATAAAAAGTTTAATTCAGGTGTTCAAATATCTCAATCGCTGGTCCAGGAGAAGCACGTCGTCTTCTTTGCCAACATCCATATTCGACCGGACAGGTAGAAAAATAATAAATTCACCACTTTAATTTAAATATATCACTTTCCGACGCACATCTTATTGATCCTTCCTAACATTTTAGAATTGAGAACAATTTTCAAAACCCATCTCGACAATTTCAAACCGTATCACCAATAAAATCATCCACTCTCATTGTCCGAACGATCTAACCATTGAGCATTAAATTAAACAACTTGGTTATCTCGTGCTTTATACAATTGTGCTGCAAGACCAAATTCCGATTTTATTAGCAGCTTTTTTAAAGATTTCGGCCTGAAACTAATCGAGGTAGATCTAAGAAACCAACGACTTAACTTATATAAAGCGAAAACTGCAGGTTCTGACTGGAAGAAATTGATAGAAGTTAGAGAAAGTGCTCGTTACCAATGGCGGCTTGGGCGTCATACTGGCTTCGAGGTTACCCCAACCAGGTGCCAGGTAAGGATTATTCATTCAAAGTTTAGTAGCTCAAGGTTAGTAGAAACTTTTAAAATTTTATATATCACCTTTTTCCATGAGTAACTCTTCAGTTCATCAGTTTATTTCATACAAGCGCATAATACATTCTAGACATAATTTTCTTTAAAAGCTCTGGTATGTTTATTTGTGTATTTAGTTTTACGGATATAGGATTAATTTGATGATATAAAATTTTTTAAAACATTTTTTGATGGCTTTTATTGTAAACCAATCATCTGACAGTTTTGATATATTCTTGTGCTATTAATTTTTTTAATATAGAGAGAAATATATTGAAGTTTATAATTAGTGTTAGCATATAAATTGTCATATATTTATATAATATTGAAAATAATTCATAAATATCTCATAATTGAACATATATATATATATATATATATATATATATATATATATATATATATCTGAATATATCTGAAAATTTAGAAATTGTTAACTCTAGTCAAATGAAAATATCAATGAAAATTATATAAAATTGAAGACAAACTACTACTTATTCATTTTGACGTAATCAGATATACTAAATATGTGAAACAAAATATATAAATTTTGTTATAAATACCTACATAATTCCATAAACAAAGAGTGGTTTAAGTAGATTCCTATAATTCATAAACAGGTGTTAGATTAATAAATGCGTATATACGTGTGTACGTAAATATTGATGGAAATTTTATTCATGATATTTATAAAATAATAGTACATAAATATATAAAGACTATATAATTTAATTTACTGAGCAATTGCCATAAACGTATGGACCCTAATACGACACACTCAGAAATTGGAAAGAGATAGAGAAGAGTACCCGGTAAGGAATAGTCGGGTGTGTGTATCTTAACAGCACGGGCAATTGTGATCCTAACGTAAGACAGCATGCCTATTTTGTTATTATTTAGGTTTTGAAATAAATGAATAAACAACGAGCAAAATATTTAAGTGAGCATATAACGTCATTCGTATTTATATAATACGAATCTATAAGTAGAGTAGATAACGTGATTTCTTATTAGGTGATAAAATATCAAACAACGTTACAAAAATTATGACAGTTGAATAGTGCATAAGATAGCACCTCACGCAGTCATTTATGCGTATTATATATTTGCATTAAAGGTAATATCGTCAAAATTGAAGAGAATTTATAAATTTTTCGTAATTTAAAACTTCATTTCATGTATTTAAATTTACACCCTAACATTTTTCAATACACGCATCATGAACAAAATGTACTTAACATTATATTGAATTTTAAAATCTTATGGTCAAAAATGTCATTACCTCGATGAACAGAATACTTCTTGTAAAGTAGCTTGCAATCTCACATTACAATTTAAATGTGTATTATTCAAATATATAATTCGAATGTTCACAATACATATTTGAATAGGATCCATTATTTGAATTCAAGCCATGACTGCGTCGACAAAGACACTTCATTAAATAAATTTCGGTTTGGTAAAGTCGTATTTATCAAAAGCCAACTGTATTAAGTACGCCATAAAAATATCAATCACTTAGTTCGATCACAAAAGCCGCGCACCCGTCTCCGCCCAAAAAGCTTTCCATTCTTGCCAAACACGCTCTGAAAGTGAAGTTTCCAATTCTCAACAGATTAGGATGACAAACAATTTCTCTCAGTCACTCATTATAAGCTTAAGAGTGCCGCATTCTATGGCGCTAAACTCACAATGTTATTGTAATAAAAAGTTTAAACTTATTTTTCAACTTCTTTGCTCGGAAGCATTCGAAAGGTTGTTCGTATCTTGGCACACGACGAACCGCATTTGGCAACAAGATAAGTTAACTTTTTAACTCAATTCTCATTCGATTCCAGCTCAAAGAGTTATTATCCAGAGTCGCTCCGACTATTTTTTTTTTAGTTTAAGCAAATGTCTTTAGTGAAAAAATATTTTACACTCCTCTGCATTACTTAGTTTCTCGCACCATTTTATCTATGAGCCATGACAATTTTATTAAGTTAACTTTGCATTTTATATCTTATATGCTTTATAAAGTACATACGAGTATTTTTGTATCTTCAATGCTTTTTACGAAAAATTTCTTTGCATTTGTGTTAGCTTTTATATCCCGCTTATTCGTGTACTTGTTTAAAAAGTGTATATTCCTAATATGTTTATTATTTTGCGCTAAACTTTAATTTTATAAGTAATTAAGAAGAAAACTTTTAAGGGTACGTGGCAATTCCACCGAACTATTTTGCAAATATTAACATTATTATGCATTTTTGAAGTACTGTGAATTTTTGAAAATAATTGGATTTTGAGTCATGGCTACTATTTTTTGATACACTTAATTACATTTTTACCGTTATTATTTGTACATTTTGTACTTCAAAAGGAAAAAGGTTCATTTAAAATCACTCGCGTGTCTGTCTATCTGTCAAAGCCGATTTTTGCATAAATCGGGGCACTTAAAAATTTTAAATCTGGCATGGTAATAGAACATATTTACCCAAATGTTTTGCAGCGTCATATTTACAAAAGAAGCTAATGCTGTTAAATATTTATGTATTAATTTTATAGGCGGCTAATTTAATACCCTTATTTTCTTAATTTTCATATGCCGTTTGAAAGGGCTTTTCACAAAGAAGTTAAAAATTCAATTTCAGATTAAATGTTTGCATTCGCCTCTTATTTTCTGTAACAACTAAACTAAAATCTTGAAAATAAGCGGGTTGGTGCACTCTGAAAAACTAAAACGATTATGGAATTGAAAATTCATGCTATTCTTACGCCTCTCAAAATTATATTAGGTAATGTTTTCAAAATGTTGCAAAATAATTTATAGTATAGTATAAGTTTAATAGAATCACTTTATTCCTTAACATGTTTATACTTTTATACCCACCTAAATATATACAAAAAATCTTACAGTCCAGTCGTATTTGGATTTAGCAAGTTATTCTTGATTACTTTTCAGTTAAAAAAATCGAGCATTTTACTTGCAACGCTTAATATTATTCTATAAATACTTTTGTATCAATTATTGAGATTAATGTTAGTTATTATGATTTATTAATGTGCCAAAATCACGTTTTCGTGTCAAATTTTTTCAGACCCATGGGAGGTCTTATACCGATTTCGTTTTTTATGTTCATTTTGAGATAAGAAACCTTACAAAGACTTATTTGCAATTGGAAAATCTGTAAATCCCTTATATTCCCAATGATAACCCAATTTTCCTAATTTTAATTAAAATATATTTCCTTCAAATTAAAATGAACTATCCATTTTAAATAGATCGCAGTCATAATTTATACAAATATCACATGTCGTATTTTTTAAGGTAAAAATTAATATTGTACAAGTAATTAATATAATCAAATCATTTCTTATGCAGAAACTAGAAGAAAATTAATTTCAAACCGAAAACCTCGGACAAAATGGAAAGCAACCTTATTTTCGTATATAAAGTTTAATATCGACACGAGACAATAGTTTTTAAAAATATAAAATTAAGTATAACTTCGGTTAGTTAAGTTGTACTTTGAGACAAAATCACGACATTACAGAGAAGATTATCTTTATCAATATTTTCGCAGTAATATGTTTCTTTTTGTTTATTATAAATTGAGTTCCGTTGGTTGGAGTAATGTTTAAAGAGCAATAAAGAAATTAATTATTTTTTTTAAATCTGAGCGTCAGTAGAAAAAATAATAAAAAACTCTACTTTAATCAAAGCCTCTTTGCTGTATAAAATGTCAGCATTTAAATGTGTTGGGTTACGTAAACGCCATTGAAGTGAGTACGCCTGCCAGTCTAGACTGGGAATTGATTATATTTTGGACCTTGTTTAGGTTGTTATGGAGGTGCAAATACTTGATTTTGTTTTGCAAAATAGATAAGCAAGGTGAAACAAAGGTTGTGACGACTCAAAGGCGGTATAGTGCTGCATAGGTGGTTCTGAATGTAAAGTAATAGACATAATCCATATTCGTTACACGAAGTTTGCCTTTGCGATTATAATCGATATGAATTTAGTTAATGGAGAAATTAGAAATAATTTGTCTACAGGTTAAAATAAAATATAGCGATGTTTTCAAATTACAATCAATCAAATATAGTGATGTCAAAAAAAAATGTTGAATGGCCTGGAAAACATTAAAATGTTTAGCGCGAAAATAGATATAAACCACGCACATGTGGTGGAAATATTGTTGTTGGGCACTTAGAGTTTGGGTTCTCTTAAAATTGTCCGCTTAGTAATGTCTCTTTTATTGTCTTGTTGCTCTTAAATTATTTTATAAATGAATTTTAGGGATTAAAAAGGAGTAGCCGTTATTTAAAGAACTATGTAAAGTCAGAAACACCGTATCAGTTCAACGGACCCAGTAATATTATATAAAAGTAACTTTCGATTGACCAACCATTTCTACAAAAGGAGTATTAAACAATTGAGATCACTGTGCAGCAATATAGAAGGAAAAACAAATTTTCATGTGAAACACTTGTTAAGGTCCAGATTGATTACCTAAAAGATCAGCGCTTTAACAAATTATTTGTCATAGTACGAACTGCAATAATGGTAAGTTTAATTTAAATAGTGAAACTAGATAACATTTTATGGAAGTCCCTGTTCTGTATATGTCTATTTTGCATATCGAATATACAATATATTGAATCTCCATCATTCAACATTCTAAGAAATAACATCCACGGTATTCTACTCAGAGAATTGCTGATAGACTAATATTTTAAACTGATTCCATCGAAACTATAATAATTTTACCACTAGAAGCATGTTACTATAAATGAACGCTGAATCAAAATCACCATCATAAATATTCAGGAATATTATACCAAATTTGCATACCAGATGTATTTTCGTTTCAATTTATTTATCTACGGAGTTAGAATTACGCTGTAAAATAAATCGAAAATACATTGATTGCTAATACTGATTACACCAATCGGTTGTTTCAGTTATGTTTCAAAATTCTACTGTCGAAGATATAAAGTTACATTCAGTATCCAAGATAAGCACTTTATAATCAAGAGTAAAAAATAAAATTATTCTAGAGGAATATTTATCTCTTTAATTTCCTCTTTCTCTATTAAATATATTGAATGAAGAAAAGCAAGAAAAAGAGCAAGTTTTATAACGCAAAAGTGGGATAATTACAGATAGCGGAAAAATGTTTAGTCAGAAATCCTGTTCGTTTGGAACACAAGAGACTCTTGCTTTCACATTATACATTAACATAAAAACAGAGACAACAACGTTTGTCTAATATTTTATTAGAAAATAAAATTGTTAATTTGCTAACGTCCATTGTGCAACCTTTCCAAAGTTAACATGTGGCCAAAAAGGGACGGATTTTTAAGATTTTGAAATAGATGATATAGTTAAATGATTTTATTTTTTCTTCGTGTACATGTACAGTGTTTATTTAAATCAACCGACATAACTATATTGACTATATTTAGATACGGTAATTGGGCAAAATGACGCCAAGAATGAAACAATCACAAAAAGTTTATGCTGCATATTTGGTAACGTACTTATAGTATTACATATTGGAAAATATTAACACAAGAGTTTACTATAGTTATTTCCAACATTTACGACATGGATTCTATTGGAAGAGGACAAGACGTGACGAAGTCTTCCTTTTAAATTTTTTTCATTTTCCACCCACATATTGTAAAAACAACTCAATTAATACAAATGGTGCTGGAATGTGGAATGATTCCAAATCCTCCTCATTGATTAAACCTGGCACGGTCAAATTTGACTTACTTTGATCATTCAGAAATGCTTACCGATAATTTTTTCGGTTTAAAATCTGCCGGTTTCTATTGTTATGATATCCATTATTTATCTAATACATGGAAATGGGTAGTCGATAATGGCGGTGCATTTGCCATTTATGATTAGTTAGAGTAAATTATTTATATTTTTTTCTAAGAAATGCTAATCCAATATAATGCTAGATGATTATCATTAATAATAAAGTGGGTAAAAAGTGCATGATGCGTTATGTGGATCATTAAACCCGTCAATATTTCCAAAATGGACATGCTCGTAACTCTATATAGCCTTACAATTTTTATATTATTATATTAAGTTGTATTATGGTCAGTAGACGCTTAAACTGGTTCTTGATCCCTACTATGAAATAATTATTACAAGTTTTGCATGTATTTGTGAATTTTGCAATAAATATTTTTTTAATTTCGTTCCACATTACGGATTTTGAATGTTTACAATAATTCTAGCAATTAATTTAATGATTCAAAAACGGTTGTTTTTGTTAATTTTCGTTGATATTTCAAAAGATATAAACAACTACAGAACACTTTTCATATAAATTTCAGGACGTGAGTTTTTTGCTTAAATTTAAAAAAACGACAGCTTTTAAAATTTTAAACTTCCTTTTATACAAAACCTCACGCTTCTGCCTATTGTAAGCTTACTAATATATACTAATATGTATGTAAAAAAATAAAATGCTAAAAGTCAATAGCATTAACTAAGACGTGGCCTCACCCCACCTATCCAGAAGAATCATTTGATAAAATCACTGCGAATGGCCTAAACAATTTGATAAACAGCTTGTCAGGGTTCTAACACCGTAGGTAACAAATAGGTTGAGCCGGAAACGTGTCGGATATGAAAATACGAGGAACCTTTCGCTTTTTCCAGGACAGTGACAGTGTGTTTGTAACTTATTGAAGATGTCTCACTTCCTGTGGTCGGAGTTAATTCTGGTGAATTGAAACTTAAGTATCGATGCATGAGCTAGCGTTGAGTTGGCAGTTAATTTACTATAAGGAAAAATTTCCATTTTTTAAAAAATGGATAATTTATGTTGAAAAGTATTGGTTATTATTTCATATATGGTTATATTACAGGTATGACTAGTTCTAGTTTAGTTCTCTTTAAAAAGGTAGATCACGGCACGGCATAAGCAAAATAATTCATTCTTGAATTTTTTTTAATTTAATTAACAATTTTTCTTTTCCTTAGATGAGAAAATTTTGCTGCTTCATATTTTCAAACGGTTTTCTCTCTGGTGTATAATAAAAAAAACACAGTGATGATTTTGCAGTTATTAGTGTATGAATATAGATATATCACTAGATCAAAAACATTTATAAAATTAAAACAGTTGCTGTCATCTAGGAAAGAATAAAAAAAATTCCAATAAAGTAAATATTGCCATCTATAGTATAATTATAAAGGCATGATTATGATGACTGTTTGACATAAGCAAATGCTACTACCCGAACCCCGTGGAAAAGACCTAAATCCTATGGAAATTAGGGTAATAAATTTTTGGAGATATCGACAAAATCTCGCATCGTTATATTTTAGCATGGTATAAGCATAGATAAGCCTAGTTAAAAATAAGGTTTACGGGTGGAATAATCATGAAAATTTTGCAATTTGGCACACATGTTCATATGTGTTAAACTATAATTATAAAAAGAATGCAAAAAAATCCTAATCAATTTTATCCGCCGTCTTGAAAAATATTTTTTTTTGGTTCTTTCCACATTTTTCATAAACGACTGCAAGTAGGTAAAAAATATTTATAATAAAAATAATTACTACTTTTACATGTTTCATATTTACTGAGTATGCATGAAGAGAAATCAGAAAAACTTCAGTTGATGGATCAGAAAAACTTATATTTTTGTACTAGAAGAAATTAATTTTCTTAAAAAATTCCTAACTATCAATAAGAAAATTTTAAAAAATAACATTTCATGAATTTAACAATAGACAAAATTATGTTATGAAATTATCAAAAAATATATCAAAAATAGAGAAGAAACTACGTAGCACAACAGCAGGTCACCAAGAGAATAACAAAGCAGAATAGATGGGAGAGTTTTATCCACCTTTGGTATGATGAACAGTTAAACATTTTTATTATTTTATGTAAAATAAGTCATACAATATAAAATATTAAGTATAATCAATGAGTCGGAAGCTATATGAATTAGTTGTAACTAACTTAGTATAATGATAAGTTTAGTGAGTATGGGAGGTGAAAAATAAACAAAAATTTAGAACAAGTATAACATATCTAACAAGATGTAGATGATAGATATCATCCATTTTACTCATCATTTGTAAAACGTAATGTATACAACAGTTGAATTTGTTTAAGACAGATCTAATTTCTTGTAACTGATGTAATCTTTGAACGATAAGTTATGTGTTATACCTGATGAGTTCATTGCTTTTATTATCAGAGAATTTCTTGTGAACAAGTTCTTAATGAAATGAGCATTTCCGTTATACAGAAAAGCGCTAACTGTTAATTGCATCGCACCTGAAATAGTTTAGTTAGGATCTCGTGCGATAGCATTTGAAGAAGCCGACATAGTACTTACGTCTTGGTTTTCAAAAACCCAGAACAAAGACCTTTGCAAATGTTCTATTAAACCGTCTTAACCCATAATTAAATTAGTTATATTTTATTGAAAATGTAGGCTCATTATTTTCCTATTCCCACGTAATCCTCATTTGGGCCTTCAAAACTCGATATTTGAGGCTATGTTGTGATGGTCATCTTGAAGATCCGTAAGGTTATAATTGTGTAGTGTTCGACTACGCACAACGACAATGGCGATAACTACGATCGAGCATATTATATGACATCGATATTATATTGATCATTCAAAGAAGTGTTAAGCCTACAATAAAAATAAAACACCTTTTTGCACGAATTTTGTAATTTTCCAATTTTATACTAATTTTGACTGACAATCGTTTTTGAAAAACTGAACAAAATGAGCACATTTTTCAAGATTGTAACCGGAGCTCATCTCAGATACTTCAGAACTTCTGATATAAGTAAATAATTTTACCAAGTTTCAAAATTTTCATCTTTCGACTTAATCATGATACTTATGTTTTAATCAGTGATTTTTATTACTTGAAAATGATTCTACCGAAGTTTTCAGGGTGTATTAACTTGTGAATATTCCATAATTTATTTTAACATCCTGCGTCGAATGTTATATTATTTTAATTGTTTTATATTTAAGATTTTTGATAAGGTTACGTACCAGATATTTTTTCTTAAAATAAGATTAATTAGAGGCAATCAACAATTTAACTTATAAACCATCAATAAATCTGAGGAATTATTTAACAGAATTTTTTTTTGAAAGAATTTTTAATTTAGAAAGTTTTGTCAAGGAAAAAAACAAATTATTCTGAATAAAAATGTTCTCACCAAATATTATCACGAAAAAATCTCCGCACTGTTTATATATCCCAAAGCACATTGATAGTTTTAGTTTTGATTTAATCATATTTAGCCCTTTCCATGAAATATTCGTTTTGTCGTTAAAGCAAATGCAAATCCATTAAAATTATTATACATGCGTGAATTTTTTTTTAATATTTCGATTTTTAACAAGCTTTTTCTTTCTAAAAAATTTATTTATAAAAGTAGATACGTTAGGCACAATCTCGTCATAATTTTATTTTATTCTAATATATTATTTAACATGAATATCCACTGCATGAATTGCTTATTTGAAAATCGAAACGTAAGTTGCCAAAATTTTCCTTCATTTTTACAGGTCAGTCAGATAATAAAAAGAGAAGCGGACGAGAGATAATGGTTTGTTTTATACATTCGTTAAATGTGAATGGAGAAAACTGACGATAAAATATATTGCACACTGCATTTTATATTAATTCTGATGCACAATCCCTTTCTTGATTGTATCTTTAAGAAGGCAGTTTTCTAGTAAGGCGTGCAGGAAAATTTCTCAATTTACTTTTTCGAAATATTTGTTACTTTATACCCCCACGTTAATCTGAAATAGGATCTGTGATGAAAGGTTTTCCTTTTCCTATCTAGTTACATAATGGACAATTCGAGAAATAGCGTTATTATGGTTCCTGTATTTAATATTGTCTTTTCTTGCCTAGAAACATTTATTAAGAATAGCTATAAAGCCGTAGTTAAACATAGTAATTTTTTAAATTTTTTAAGTTAAGACACCTTAATAAATATAATGAGGTATTAATTTTTAGGCCACAGTAAATGCCAATTGACCAGAATAATCAGAGCCACACATCATGACATATGAAAGGACATTTTAAATGGGCATATTATAGAGAAGTGTTGGACAAATTCTTTGCAACCGTTTGTAAGTGTGCCCCTTACCTCATTTCAATACGACATATTTATTCCCCTTAAAACAGTTCCAATTAAAGTATACGATTTTTGGTTTAAATTTATTTCAACTTTCATACCTATGAAACTATAATTATTAAAGTTATATGTATTTCAAAGAGGTTAAAATATTTTTTTTCCTTAAAAATGCTTAGTCCGGACCTTTAAATACCTGGAATCACTGGTCTAGGAAAACCATGTCGCCTTCTCTGCCGACTTCCATATCCGAATCAGAAACGCATACACGAAATGATCCCTGTGGAGAATATAATATCACCACATCGATTAAGATTCAAATCTTTCGAGTGCACCCGAAAGAATTTACCGGTACTTCCTTTCGGCTTAGATACTTGAACAAATTTCAAATCCGACCTCAATAATTCCAATTCACAACCGTGTCGCCAATAACATCATCAAATTCATTGTTCGAGTGATCCGACTACCGAACATCAAATTTAACTACTTTGTCGCCACGTACATTAGACACTTGTGCCACAAGAACAAATCCCGACTTCCTTATCAGCTTGTTCAGAAAGGTCGACTTTAAATAAATCGAGGTATATCTAAGAAACCAACGATTTGACTTATATAAATTATGAACATTTTAATATAGACTATTACGTATTTATTTTTAAATATTTATTTACTATGAACTTGTGAAAGAAATTAGAAATTTCATTAAAAATATCTTCATAATTTAATAAACGAAAATATTTTAATAAATTCTTATAAATCGCAAACGTTTATTTGGTTTATAAGATGTTTATGCGTATATAGATGCGTATGTAAATATTTGTGTTATTATTACTCATGACATTTTTAAAAATCACCTTAAATAAAAAATAACAATTTATATCCTAATGTAAGACATATCGTCTTACATATTATTTTGTAATTTCGATTTTCATATAACTAATTAAAAAACTAACAACGAAAAAAACTTTATCAAATAATAATGAGTCTAACATAAATAAAAATTGAAGCAAAGTTAAAAAAATGGAAAAGTAGTAGAGTGCAGAAAGTAATACATTACACAATCAACTTTTCAACGTATGCATATGAAACGCTCGCATAAAACGTAAATACGATATTATGAAATCAGGAGATATACAATTTGTAAGATTTTAGGCATTTACTTCATATATCTTTGTTTTCACTCTAATATTATTCGACGGACGAATCAAAAACAAAATGTATTTAACTTTTTAATGAATGTTAGTCTTATACTTAAAAATCTTATTACCTTATTGAACAGAATACTTCTTATAAATTATATAGTAATATTAGATTACATATTAAATGTTTATTATAAATTCAAATGTTCATAATATAAATTTGGTTAACCTTCATAATACCGATGCAAACCGTATTGCGTTGACAAAAACACTTTGACACAACAGTGTTAAGAACGTAATAAAAAATATCAACCATTGAGTTCGATTACAACAGACGCGCACCCCTCTCCGCCCAAAACGCGTTCTTTTCTTACCTAACACAATTAAAAAGTGAACTTTCCAATTTTCGACAGATCACGGCGAAAATCAAATTTTCTCAATCGCTCATTATAAGCCTAATGGTACCTAGTCAAATTCAGTGTTATTATTTTTTAAAAAGCTTATTTTTTAAGTTATTTGCTCGGGTGTATTAGAAAGCTCGTGCGTATCTTGCGGCGACACGCGACGAACGGCATTAGCAAATAATATAACAGAACTTTCTCGATTCAGTTAAACTGTTATTCGACTCTCGCTTGAAGATTTATTTTTTAGAGTCGCTCCGACTATTTTTTGGGTGTAACATTTAAGACTCTTCCGCAATATTTGTTGTCTCAAGTCTTTTATCTATGCTAATTTTTTGAAGCTAACTTTGAATTTTATGTGTTCTATGCTTTATAAAAGACATCTTTTTGTATCATATATTCAATATTTCATAAAGTACATCTTTTTGCATTCGTATTATCTTCTACATTAATGAAGACAACGACAAATTAAATCGCAGATTTTTCGAAAAAAACACAATAAATAGCTATTTCTTAAGCTTATTCGTATATTTGTTTCAAAAGTAAACTTAAGTTGAATATTCAAAGTGCAAGAAGTAATTTTCAGTATTTCATATCTAATAAAGAAAATTCCGTAAATACTTAGCATCCTAAGCATTTCAGGGTGCCTAAGTAGTTTTTTTCACTATACGATATTGAAACATTAATATTATTTGGTATGCTTAAAATACTGTAAATTTTCATAAACTATTTTATTTTGAGCTATCTCCGATAAATTTTAAATAAGTTTTTTTAATGTTGTTTTTAATATTTCGTATCACAGTCGATTTTTGCGAGAATCATTTCAATTAGAAACTTGAAAGTGGGCACAGTAATATTAACCCATTAACATATTAACATATTAGCATCCCATTTACATAATTGGCTAAAGTATTAAAATATTTATTTGGTAATTTTAGAGGGGGAAAATTAAGTCCACAATTTTTTTTCAAATTGAATGTATCGTGTGAATGTTTCCCCTAATATTTCGCGATTACTACATTATAACTTTAGCGATTATCCCAGATCAAATAAGAATTTCAGGATAAAGAATTTTCGTTTAAGATATTCTTACGCTTGGGAAAGACACACTAGGTCATATATTAGTATGCTGAGAAATAGTATTAACTGTATAGTTTGATAGAAACACTATAATTTTAAATATTGAAATTTTTTAACGTACCCGCTCTTAGTAGGTTATTTTCATTGTTTGTAATTTATAATGTTGTTGGAATTCTTGTAAGTCCTTTTAACTTACAGTTACAAAAAATTCGAGCATATTACTTGCCTTCTCTAATATAACCAAAATAAATATTTATGAGCATTGACTATTGAGATATTTACTAGTTAATACGCTTTGTCAGCTTTCAAGATTCTACCTGATTTTTTTCGAGGAAAAATGTTTGAGAAAGACAGTTAGAGGTCAAATTAAGGTTTCGTTTTTTCTTTTGAGATTTGAAACCCTAAAAAGATATATTTATAGCAGTTGCAATTGGAAAACCTAGAAATGTCTTAATTTCTCTAAGATAATATCATTTTCTCAATTTCAGTGAAATTATATTTTCTTCGAATTAAAATTAACTATCCACTTTAACTACATCGCAATAATAATGTATAAAAAATTCGTGCATCGTAACTTTTTACATTAAAGATTAGTATTATACCATTATTTAAAATAATTAATTTCTTACCCAGAAACCTGAAACAAATTACTTTAGAACCATAAATCTCGCACAAAATGGAAAGCAACCTTATTGCTCCATAATTAATATTTACATGAAACAGTAGTCTCTATAAATATAACTAAATTAAAAATTTCCATTTTATTCATCAAAACTAACTTAATATTTTGATAGAGACAAAAATCCAGATATTACAAAGGGGAGTGCCTTTATCAATATTGCCTCAGAAACATATTTTCCATTGTCTCCATCAAATTGAGCTTTCGCGTCGGCCTGGCATGTTAAAGGGCAATAAAGCACTTAATTGTTTTTTAAATAAGCAGGCTTTCAGTAGAAGAAATAATAAATAAATGAACTTTTCTTGAAGTCGCTATGCCTTATAAAATGTCAACATTTAAATTTGGCGGAATTACGTACGCGCTTTTGAAGTCAGTACGTTAGCTATTTTAAACTGCAAATTAGGTCTATTTGAACGTTGCGTCGGTCGTTAGGGAATTGTGTATACTCGATGTTGTTTTGCGAAATAGTTGGGCAAGGTGAGAGCAAGGTTGTGATGACCTCAAGGGGCGGTATATTACCGCACGGGTGGCGCTGAAAGTAAAATAATAGACATAATCAATATTCGTTTAGTCGCAATTTGCGTTGGCAATTATAGTCAATATTAATTAGTTTTAATTTATAGAAAGATGACCAACAACTTGTACATACATACATACATACTTACACATACTTGCACATACATACTTACCCATTTTTATAACACGAAATCTTATTATTGCGTGATTGCGACAAAAGTTTATAAATAAAAGTCTAATTCATGTCGGAAGTTTTTTTTTGTGTTATTTCAGGCAGGTTTTATTTCATGTGTTTTCATATCAAATAAGGCTTGAGAAATTAAGGTGTTCTACTCTAGTGGAGTAAAAATGTATTTGAACTATACTGAAACCCAGCAAGCGTCTGTAAAACCAAGATTTGTTGTAAAACCAAGAATTACAACCAGAGCCGACGGGCATTTTACAGATACTTAAAAACTGCCAAGTACCTCATAGAGCACCTATAAAGTAGATATCCGTCCTTTTTTAAATCAAACGTTATCATTTAGAATCTTTACAGAATTTTCAACTCACGTTTTGAAAATTATAAGTATGGGAGATTGCCTGTTATTTTGAATCTTCGATTTTTCGCAAGCGGGGTTTAAAGAGGGGAGAAAATGGTAATAGAACTTCAATTTAATTTTAAAATACCGGTCTAATGATTATAAAGAAAATTTTACTCAGCTTTTTTACAAGGGACCGGAAGGGAAGGGAGATACGACCGTCTCGTTGGAGCACGACGAATTTATTTGAGACTCCATCGATAATAATTTAAATTGGTACTACGTTAACAGTTCGAGGAGAATATAAAATCCACGAGAAGCAGAAAAGATAATCATTAGTTTCTATTTCGTTTCTTATATTTGGAAGTGCGCGAAAAAAAGAAAAATTGACACAAGATTGATTTGTGTTTAAAACTATTTTTATTTCATATAGCGTATATAAGTGATAAAGACTGTCAGTTTCGCCATCTACCATGACAGTCGCTTTGGCTTCTCCTTTAGAAGGGGGTTCGTAGTTACATGCGTAGAGAGTACATTAACTTTACGAGCAGATATTAGTTAAAATTTTGTAAGTACCCAAAATAAAACATGTATTTTCAAAATTTTATGAACTTAAATAGATGCACGGAAAAATGCGAGAATTTAACCGAATTGTTTCAGTATAGAATCTTAAAAATATGTTTTGTTGATATCAAATGTCCAATGTAGAAGGTATTCTATAAAGAAATAATAAATTTAACATAATCACTAAATAATATGTGGAACGCGTGATAATTCTCTAAAAATGTCCCATTTTTTAAATATAAATTGAGATGTAACAAAATTGTCGAATATTATTACTAAGTAAGATATAAATACGCACTGCCACATTCCTGAACTCGTAGCAGTTTCATTTCCTTTAGCAGTTTAATTTATTTTCAATAGTTCGGAAACAAGTCTACAAATATTCGTTGTTGTGTTATTCGATATCGTTTTAAGAGCCGTCTTTTGGCAATTTTTCAGAAATAGACTGAAACTTTTGGAAGCTATTATTTTTCATAGTATAGCGAAAAACATGCTTATAAGAAAAACTTGTTATAGAGTGAAGAAAACATTACCTCATAAATTAATATTTTGAAAGTACTATTATTTTCTATGCCATTAGTTTAAATAGTATTATAACTTTTTTCTTTATTCGATTTTTGAATACCTTTTGTTTTAGTACTATTATTATAATTATAATGTACTCTTATTAGTTGACATTTAACATATAATATATTATTGTTGTTATCATTGTTATTGATTGAATTGGTGATCTTGATGTTATTCATGTTAATACTTGGTAAAATTGAGATTTTGAATTTTCATCATTTCGTAATAATATACATTTACTAGTTGAGATTTAATATTAAAAAGTATTATTATTATTATCACTTGTTCTGTTCGACCGTTAATGTAGTTTACATTTGATGATGCTTTTTGAATATTTTTCATGATAATTTACATTTACTTTGTATTACTATACGCGTCCTGATATATTTTAATTCGACGATAATCGCTCTCTAAATTTGGCATTCCCTTTCGATCAATTGACATCCTCAAGAAGGCGTTAAAACAGTCCTTGAACGGTTCGTGAAATTTTACCATATTTTAATTTCATATTTGCTATTTTTAAGTATTATTATTATTTTCAATATTGTATACAAAAACATTTTCTCAAGAGCTCATTTATAACAATGAAGAAATAATTGTTTTTCCTGTAATTTAAAAATCATTACTTGTTAAACTTCATACTAATATCTAAGTGAAACTTTTACGGGTATTACTATGTGGCGACGAGTTGAGCTCCAAACTGTCGAACTGGAATTAAAGCTATGATCAAACTAAATATATTAGAATTTATATGATGAAACTAAATATAATAAAATTTATTATATTACAGAAAACTGCAAATAATCATTAAAAATATATATCACCTTATTGCCATTTATTTAGAATGAAATGAGACACATAGAATTGTTTTTACCTCAATTAGTATTTAATGAAATAACTAAGAAATAAGGTAGGTTTTGCAGTGTTCATAAGAGACTATCGAGTTTTAAAAGACCATCAAATTTATTTTAATAACATAAAAAAGTGTAAAGTATAAATATGCGTGTATATTTAAATTTTATGCTTGCATATGTATAGAGAGCTATTGTGATAAATACTGGCATTATTTTAAACAGAAGACTTGTATAACATGGCTTGTATAACATGACTTGTATATTATTGGAATTAAAAAATATTAAAATATCAAAAGTAATTAAAAGATATATAGATATTGATGAAATATATAAGTAATAACTTTGAAAGTAACTAAAAAAAATACTAAAAACGTAAATTAAAAAAAAACGAATCGACATTAACACTGCAATCAAACTATGGAAATTTAATAATATAAAAATAATATTTTTGGATATTTTTGTTTTCATTTTTTTTGACTTTCATTCGAAATCAAAATGTATAAAAAGTTTATTACATTACTAACATATTTGACAAATATATATCAAACATACTTTCTATCACACATTTTTTCTTTATTGCATAAGTTAAGGTTTTCATTAAAATAAACTTCTTTTAGATTGTAATCCAAATAACCAAACAATATCGATTTCATTTTGAATAAACAATTCATTTCCACGAGAGGATATAATCAACTGGCATTAAAGGCCTCTAGTCGTGTAAACCCACCGCCGTATCGGCTTCGCTAGCGTGGCAAACCGCACTCTTGTATTTTAATTTTGATAAAATGGCTTTTTCTACTCTACTTTATAACTAACAAAGTATAATGGACTCGAACTATAGTAGGTATGCGCTGATATTATTATAATTGTAGTTTCTACACAGTGAGAACGTATACAATCTTACACTGTATACAACCTTGCACTGTAGCTTTTTTCTTTAATAAAAATAAAGTCCCGGTAGCCACAATTATCATAATTAAAACTTGGCAAAGTAGAAATATTTTTACTTAAAAATGCAACTCAAATGCAAACAAAAATTTTAATGAAATCGAATGTATCTAAATTAATAAAAAAAAATCTGTTTTATTTTTTGATTGCATTTAAGTATGGCCAAAATTAGAGATGCAAGAGAAATAGCCTTTTAAATCTGATTCTAATTATTATTTTCTAATTCCATTTTGACCATAATGTCAATTAAATTACATTTAAAAAGCTAAAGTTCCCGAAATGGTTTTATTATGGTTTTGTGTTCTACAATCCATTTTCTCAAATTTAAATATTATAAATACTTAATTTTTATGAAAATTCTTTTTCCTTTATGTTCATTTGAAACCGTGGTAACGACACAGAGATACAATAAATTACGAGAGAAATCCGATAATTTTAAGTTTCTTCAGTTTATTCAGTGGAATGTTTATTATCGCCTTTAGTTTTAGAATTTATTTAAATTATTATTTATCCGAACATAAATACAAAATTATAACTACAAAGGAAGGGGTTTAAGAAAAGAAAATAAAGGTAAAACTATTTTATATTATTATATTTAGAAATATAAAAGGATAAGCTATATTAGAATTTTTTGTATTTAAAATAAAATTTTAAAATAACAACTTTAACATGGCTTTGTTGGGGAACAACGTTTTCTAACTAAATATTTGTCACATTAACAGCTGTTGTTTATGGCGTGCCTACACGGCCTTGTCGCCAAATTAATATACTCGCACTCTGTGAAGTAATATTTCATCAAAATATAGATGGGTTCCACAAAGGTGCTACGATAATTTAATGGATAGTTGATGGGGTATTTTTTAGAACAGGTAAATTACTTGTTTGAATTTTTTTTATAATTAAGTGTATTTAGTTGACTTGAAACTTATAGTATTTACTTAACTTACTTTAAACCATTTAAAAACATAATTACTATCAAGCAATTATGTGTTTTCTTTAATTTTTAAAAATAAATTAAAAAAAACTGATAGTTTTCAATATTTTTGTAAAGTACGTTAATGTTTACAATAAATGTATAATATTTTGGATATAAAGAATATAGAATTATACAACCAGATTTTAAAACATTTTCGATATTAATAAAACAATCATTGTAATTTTGTTTCGTATTTTCATCGCTCGAAATAATTTTCTGAAAATACACATTTAACTAACGATCGTCTTTGACATATAATTTTCTGAATCTTTGTCATGGATAAGTAATTTTCATTAATTGCTGAAAATATATGAGTAGGATTGTTTCATTAGAATTTAATTGGAATCGTTTTCCTTTTATATTTTTACTGAGACACCATTGAATAATTAATTACTTTCTAAGAATATGCGAAGTTAATTTATTAAATGAGAGGAAAACTATCTCGTTGTGTCTAAAGCAAAGTTACGTTTGAATTGTTTGGGTCATAAGACTCAGTTTATTGAAATGTACCTAACTTTTTGTTGTATATATCAAAATGTCTGACATGAAAGTTTTATTTTAAAATTGTTTTTAAATTTTCTGGGGGCTATATATTATAGTAATAATGTTTATAGAAAATTGCCATGTTCACTGACCGGAGAAACCTAAATAATGTAAGCCTTCGCAAAATTTGTTTTAATTTTAACACATTCATACTAATTTCCCTGCATTATCTTTCTTGATATTTTGATGTCATTCTTTTTATACACGTTTCACATATGCTAATGCCATAATGAAATATTTTTCAATATTTGTTTTCTGACAAAATAAACTAATTTATAATTAATTAACAATAAAAAAAATTCAATCTCAAGTGATACCGATTCAAATATTTTCCGTTTATTTGCTAGGTAATATGTCCAATTGTTAAAGTATATATCTGCATTATTTGCAGATTCCTCTAGAAGCAAATCCCAATTAATAATGCCCTAGATATATCCACCAATGTTGAGCATCAACTTTCTACCACTTATTTCAAGTTTGGATACTCCTTTTTCTCCGATATCCAGCCATTGACGTTTGCGTGTATGGTTAACATATGTAAATTACTTCTCATTGCCAGTTACTAACTGATTCAACTAGTTGAAGTTACGTTTTAATGTCAATAACTGTTGACAAGCATCAACTCGGCACTGTGGTGATACGATGACAACTCGTAGGATATCCACACACCTTATTTTTAAACTTTTCCAAATTTATGCAAATGTGTTTCTTTGGTGTCATGACTGCAGTGTGGCTCATCTGCCAACTGACGAGTCGCCAGTCGAGGTTCCTTCTCATTAAGCGTCGTAATCGTTGAACGTCCAATTCAACAGGACGTTCTGTACGAGGTTCGTTCTCATGGCCGTATTCCTCATTCTTAAACTTTCTAAACCAAATCTTTGCCGTCGCGTAAGACACCGTGGAATCGTCCATCGCATTACATATATTATTTGTGGTAGTCTTTGCAGCGTGACGCGAACGAAATTCGTAAAATAATAGGATCCGTATTTTATATCTATTTAAATTCATTATCATTTATGTGATTCACTTAAAGCTTCAGCGCTGACTGTTGCACTTTGACATATTTATATCCTACAGTAAACCTTCTAGAAATTTTGAGAACCTTTCTAGAAATCCCAAAGTTCCCGCTTAGTTCATATTTAATATTACACTCACTTTAATTAGTTAAATGAACGAATTTTTATTGACATTCATTTTAAATGTTACAATTATCTTCATGCATCAAATAAAATCTCGTCAGTATTACTAGTTTAACTAATATTATATTTATATTATAAAAATATTCTAGCTACTTATTCACGCCATTACCCTAATATCCTTGTTTAAGCTTAGTTAATTTGATTAAGGTAGCTGTCGTGTAAAACGCATTGTTGACGGAATTCGTTCAATTTTTCAATATATTATTCAAACTATTGGGTTAGCTAAAAGTAATGAGCATTTTTACGAAAATTATGTAGAAAATATGGAAACGTTGCATGATCAAAAATATGTAAAGGCGCGGCACACTCTCACTGATTCAGTAGTATCTAAGCGCTGCACTGTTAACACGCGTGAAACATGGACTACATTAAAAGGCATACCAATCAGGTCTCTCTGTTCCCGGAGCTACATACTAACATAGGCCAAGCTCCTGAAGCCATATATGAAACTACTGCAAAACGATGTTTCCAGCGGATTCATAGCGGCAATTATTCGCTGAGTGATCTTTGTGATCTTTGATGCTTTGTTCGATCTTTGATGCTTTACTCGATCTGTAGAATTGAAATGCGACAGACTAAAATTGTTAATTGAAGAAGACAGCGATCGATTAACTACATGCTGACTAGACACTGAGCTCGGGTGCTCCCACGGAACTTTAGAGAATCATTTACACCGCTTGGGAAAAAGCTTCAAATACGGTGCTTGAGTACCACATAAACTTAGCCCCGATCAGCCGTAACCGTAGCCCGGTCCTCATATAATCAAACGAACCTGCCTTAAATTTTCGGATTTTGGTTGGACACAAATCCTCCACCTGTCATATTCCCCAGACCTTACACTCATTGATTTTAGTTTGTTTAGATCTCTCAGCAACGCCTTACGCGAAAAAAACTTTGATTATGAAGACCACTTACGACAGTTCATAGACCAATTTTTTTCATTCCAAGCCACCTGAATTTTACGCAGATGCTATCCACTCCCTGCCAGTGCGTTGAAAATATATATTACAAAATGATGGTGATTATCATATCGAGGATTGATTAATTTTAAATTAAAAATATAATAAAAAATTATAACAACAATGACCGCTCATTACTTATTAGCCAACCGATTAATTATTAAAAATTATTATAATTTTAACTGCCTTAATGGCGTAGTAATGTCAATCTATAATGAATCTAACACCAAATATCGCATATTTTATGCTTTTAAATTTAAGTAGAAAATCGAACCCCATAAACGGCATTATCTTCTTGACAAATCTCTTTGTGTTCTTATGACGGATTTAGCTCTATAAAGTATACTATTCTAGCCACGATTTGAATAAAAAAAAAACATAATAGTGAAATCGTTAAATCTACCTTATTACAGCTTTGCATTGCCAACACCCTTAACAATAGGACCGTTTAAATGTATTATTCATTACAATTATATTCATTAGAGGACCAGGCTTGATACATAGAACTTTCCTTAATAGTCGGCCGTGATTCTGATGAGACATTGTCTTAATATTTCAACCACGATTGGCGTTAAGATATTCAATGCTTAGTATATTATGCGCTTTGGCAGTTAAATTAAATTTAAAAGTATATCATCTAGATATTATGTTATAATATTTTTAGTGGTTCTTTGATAAAAATATATTTGAAAAACAGTAAGAGACTACGATGATTTCAAATATTTATTTATATTATTTTTTAATAATTTAACAGCCATGCTAGATTTATTAACTTTTAACAGCCAAACATTGCTTAAATGAAAAAAATAGAATATAATATTGCTTACAAAATGTAAGATCGGAGTGAATGTTAAACGGGTTTGTGGTCTTTCCGCTGAATATGGTGTCAAAGCAATATATTTAATATATATTATGGTGTTTTGTATCTCAGTTATGTGAATAAATAATTACTTCCTAAACATATACATTACTTGTCCGAACATATCTCAGTTTCATTTACACTTAACAAATAAGAATGGCAATATAATTCATAATGTAAAAGAATATGTGCATTAATGATGCAATTATGCGTAATTTTTAGGTAAGAGAAGATATACATGAAAGGTACAGATGCACGAAGGCAATGAAATGTTTGAAATTACATTTATATTTTTCTACATTTGTGGTTGGAGGAATCATCGAATCTTAGCTACTTTTTACATAAATATGTTCAATTAAAACTTCATTTTGTCTGAAAAATTCATGCTATAATTAAAGGACAATATACAAATGAGGTAATATTTTGCACTTGTATTCATGTACGCATATAGAAAACTAAAATTGTCATATCTCTTTTTTTTCATTTTCCGTAGATAATCAGAAATATTCTAATTTATATCTATATTCATAAAATTTTCGTTGCAGTTATAATTCTTGTATATTAATACACTAGAATGTAATTAAATATTTAGTAGAGCTCACAGCTCTCACTTGTCGTCATATATTAATTACTAAAATATCGCATATTGTAGTATATGCCTTAAATAACCTTTAGGTAACTACGGATAAAGAAGATGAGACGTAGCTCCACATTCAAGGCTCTGATCGAGATAGGGCTCTTACCTACATATGCATACTGTGAAACAATGTTACGTAATTTACTGCCCTTATATTTTAATAATAATGCCGTCAGGATATGAGTTTGATATTTTAATTCAAGAACGTTCATTGCATCAATTCTGACTAAAAAACTAACATTTAATTACAAATGTCGCTTCCAATTTAATATTCTGACAACTATTTTTATATATTATTTTGCATCTGTGACGCATGTTGCATTTTCAACAATTTTGCAATTAATTTATTATGTCTTTATCAATCTTAGCACCTCAAATCAAGGCAATTTTTTGTCACTCATTCCAATTACTAAGAAAATTTATATATAAACAATATTAAGTTTTTAACCCTTATGCTATCTATTTTCGACAATTTCTGAATTTTAATGATTATTTATCAAATATATAAGAATTTTACCTAATGCTTGGTATTTTATATTGAATATATAATTTTTTTTTTGGTTCCTAATTCATAAACACTCAAGAGACCTTTTTAGGTATTTTGAATAGCTTTCTTCATACTCTTAATTATGTTTTATATTTTCCCATTTTAATTTTCAAAAATTTATCTCACCCATTTTTCTTGGTATAAAACTGTCTATAGCCATATTAAATCATTATTTTCGAGGTTTTTGATACTTACTCTTTAATGTAAAAGGATTTCCTTTAAACCAGGATTAATTTCAAAATGCATAAGTTTTTGTCTAAATCTCTCAAACAATTCCTCGAAACCTGTTTCTTAATAATTGGAAATAATTTCATTGACTTGGACACACATTGAATTATCCAACCTTCTTACATATACAATAAATCAAAATTCAGAAATAACTTCAATAAACATTTATGAGTTTTTATTAATTTTATTATATTTATATTCAATATATAAAAACAAAAATATTTGGGTTTGTTTGAAAATGTTTACACGTGGCCACATAACTAGCCACTTTATCTAACATTAGTTTATGAGTATTTCGTGATATGGAACCTTTATTATATGCTCGTATACGGCATAATGAGTTTAGGTAAACCTATTCTAATTAAATTATTATGACATTTTCGTTGGTGCTCGAGCCATTGAGTAAGCTTGCTTAGATAAGAGCGGGCAAATTAAAGTGTTTAAATTTAAGTATCTACAAAGAAATACAATTTTTTGGAACAATTAAAGTAAAATTTTATAATTTAGATTTTCTAAAAAATTCACTCAACGAGATAACTTTACTGTAACTTTCCTAATTTTTAATATTTTTTACAATGCAATGATTTTAGGGTTTCGCGTGTCAAAATGGAAAAAATGGATTCCTAGTACTATCCTACTTCACTTGTCAGTCCTTTTGTCTTTTCATCTGTCTCTCAGAGTTCGTTTTGTCAAAATCCATTTGACGAAGAGACATGAAATTGAAATAGTGTTAAGGCATCTTAACCCGCATATTCTCCACAAAATTTTTGAATTATGCGAATTGTTTTAATTTCATATATAGTGTGGTGTACCAACCGTAAAAGGGGTTTATATGAATTCCATATTATACATTACACGCATGCTGAAATAGCATTAAAATGATGTATTTGATAGAAAAAACAACGTGCTGATAAGCATTTATTTATTCATCAGGTATTTAAAAACGATTAATTAAAATTTCTCACTTGTCAAAACTGTGTATTTATAAAAATATTTCTCATACAGAAAATCGTCAGTATTATGTTTATCATGGTGCATAACTATAAAAATAACAATATACATATAAATATGTTTTATCGCCGTTTACAACAATATCCATTGTATGTATATTATGAATTTTTCTTTTGTTAAATTTATTAATAAATCTTTTGTCAGTTGCTTTAATTTTTGAATATTATACGACAGGGGGAGATTGTAATATAATCGACTTCTGTATTGTGGTATTTAAAATACCACAAAAGTGTGATTATATAGACCTAGTATCATGAATTAAGAAGAATTAAAGCCTTTCAACTGTTTTACAGCTATTAAAATTATTATCATCTAACTACCATAAAGTAAGTTTGGAACTACTAAAAACCTAACTACCAAAAAGTAACTTTACTCTAGTGTACTACTACTCAGTAAAATTGTTTAGGTTATATGTCCAATTACGGAAAACTGATCATTTTTGTTCACAAAAATATTATCCTACGGTAAAACGAAATAAAAACCATGTATAGCATTTCATGATACATATTACATTTTGTTATCATAACTACACATCTTGTTTTACACTTTTTTATATTAATCGATATTGGGTTGTATTATATATTCTGGTATGTCATTTGTTTATACTATATTATTTAATATAATAAAGATATAAAATAATACATATTTTTGTTATGTATTTTCCCTTAAGAAATCTAAAGGTGCAATTTGTATACTAAACAATACCCAATTACTCCAGAAACGAAGATATTTTTATGTAGTGGAAAAGTTGCGATACCGGTTAATGTAAATGAACTTTTCTTCAAAGAAAAATAGGATATTACTTATTAGCTTACAACGAAACGTAAAAAAAAAAACGTAAACGAACGTTCGCAATTAAGTTATATAAGTTCAAATATAATCCAGCATCCACATTTTAAGATAGACCACAGAAAGATTTCTCATTATATTTCAACGAAATTTTTTATATTACCACATACCGTGTAACCCATTGTTTAGCAAAACACCCACGCTCACCTAATTCCCTCGAGAGAAGATTTGAAGCCTGTGAAATAATCGAAGAGTTGTTAAAATTATACTTAATATTGCAAAATAATTTTGCTGGCAATTAACAGTGTTAAAATTCAGTGTTACTGTTATTTCATTGAGAATTGCAGGATTAATAAACTTTGAATTGTCGTAATCAACAAAAGAAATAATTTTTTGTCCATTTTTATTTTTAATATTCGCATTACTTAATATAAAGTTCTCATCTAACATTTTGGTAAAAAACTAACAAATTGTACGAGATATTTATTCACAAGAATGAGATATCTATTCGCAAGAATGTATGGTCCGTGAGATATTTATTCGCAAGAATATAATGACATGAAAGATTGCTTCTTAATTTTAAAATACTTATAGAGAAATTTAAAGAACAATATTTAAACCACACTGAATTGTCCACGATTTTTATGTTAGTTTTCGTGAGTAAATATTCTTTGTTGTAGGTAAATACAACGTTTATTCAGGTTACTGAAGTTGTAATTAATCATCGGCAGAGAACGCTCTTTGCGCATTGCTGGGAGCATTCGGTTAATTTACTTTTTATTTGTATTCCCATTTGCCATGTTTATTTGTTTCGCGGTAATAGACTTAAATGATGGCACTCATATTTAAACTCCAATTTTATTTTTTTATTTCATATTACAATTTCATTTTGAAAATGATTTGTTTAGTTATATAAACGCAAATAAAATATGTTAAAAGAAGAGCTTTGTTAATTGTCAGCATAGCAATCTGAAAAGATCCTCTGTGTGCTATTGGTTTTTATAAAAAATAAATTGTCATGTCTTTGAAACATAATATAAAGAGTACACCAATTAATTTTGCCAGAATAGGGTCTCAGGTATGTTTGTGAATTGCATAATAAAATAGCGAATGAAAAATATCGTTGAGGTTTTTTGTGCTAAATTTGATTTTTCTAAGATGACAAATACGAGTCAAATGACATGTGGTATATAGGATTACATATAAAATATACAAATTCTCCACACTTTTGTTCCAGAGAATAAAACAATGTTTGGTGCTTTTATTACTCCTTAGTTATAAGGCCCATTTATTAAAAAGTTGAATTAGGCAGATTTTTGCTTGTTATTCCAAACTACTATATAGGTCATACACCGTTAGCAAAATTCTAAGGAAATTTCTATTTGTAATTTTATCGACATGTTTATTTACGTAAAAGAAGCAGGAAACTCTTGGCGTTATTTTAATTTGAGGGTCAAAATTAATACAATTTTGTATGTATTTAGCTTTCCAGTTTTAGGAGCGTGTATGGTACGCATTAGTATTTAAAATTTACAGTACCAATATACTGACACTACGGCGTCTAATTCTTTACACACATTGTAAAAATTTTCGGTAATATTTATAGTTTATATACATTTTATGTAACTTGAAATGTCACATTATTATTTATATCAAAGAAAAGTATTTATACGGCATTTTTAACGTAAGAGTATTTTTATATATACTGTATTTTTACACTTTAAATAGGTATCCCGTTTCTTTAAAAAATGTGAAATTGATAATATTTATTTACGTATGTCTTACGTATAATTTATTATTATGTGTGTTTTAAATATTATACCTAAAAGAATAAGTTTAAATTTACAAATTTATAGTTAATTACACAAAAAATTTTATATCAGCTTACAGAAATTTGAAAAACAACATTTTTCATCAACGTTTTTTATTAAAAAGTTTCGTAAATTATGTATTATTTTATAAGGAAGAGAAAAAAAAATACAACTTTTTATAATTATTTTTTTGCTGTCCTAAATATTCATATATATATATATATATATATATATATATATATATATATATATATATATATGTATATATATATATATATATATATGTATATTTATATATATATATATATATGTATATATATATATATTGATTAAAATAAACATACATGAACTAAATCACTATAGCCACATTACTTATTTATTACTAGTTGCCCGTATATTTATTCAAATTTGTAATTATAGTCAATACTTCCGAACCTTCCGAAATGAAAAAGAAGATTAAGAAAAAAGTTTAGTATTTTCAAAAAGGGTCTATTCAGTTTCACATTATAATTTTATATACTTTTTGTTCCACTATGCTTCCCATCTAAAAATGATTCTTGGACGGACTTAAACAAGTTTTTTTAAATAACTTATGTCGATTAATTTGCATCTACTTTATATATATTTCCTAACTGTTAAAGAATTTCTTATATTTATGACTTATAATAAAATCAAACCACTGCCATTTCTTTCAAGTTATTTTAATATATTGATGGCGTTGAAAATAAAAACATTGAAAAAATGTATTAAAAATATATTATAAACATATATTTAATAATTTGAAATAATTCTTTGTTATATATCTTAACTTGCTTCATATATAAATAAAAATAAAGTTATATAGGTGTCGTTTAATTTTTACAGCAAATCGAATCCCATGGGTCCATAAGTAAAAAATAAGACTCATCCCGTTTTCGAAAAACATTACTTCTATGTTCAAGCAAGCGTTAGGTATCCCAATATATACCAAAATTACCATTACCTTATATAATTGCATGAGGCTGTTTCATTAATGTACCGTTAATTAACCAAAATAAAGATCTTTTGCGCCTGAAAATATGTACTACTATGCATTTTTTTGGTTTGGAACTAAATTAAATTAATGAAAATCAGTTAATAATATTGGTTATTAAAAAAAACAAAACTTTCTTGAATTAAATAACTTCCTACCGATTGAAACAGTGGATAATAAAATTAATCAATAAAAATCAGTATTTAAAAATTACGATTTAACCCCGATAAATCTATAAATAGGTTTTACTGCAACCTGTAAAATAGGTGAAAGTATAAAGAAAAGAAAAGAAATTAGAAGCAAGAAATATATAAATCAAGACATCAAAAGAAAATAAATTTTAAAAAAAACACAATCAGCCATAGGTACTAGCGACAGAATTAAAAACTTAAAGCTATGTATTAATTGTTCTATATAAACATATTATATATTCAGTGTACAGTGTAGCACTCCGCAGTGATCCAACAATTAAACAACTTATATAAATAATAAACTAAAACACAATTCAAACAATGTGCAGAATATACACACATTGAACTTCCACGTGGTCAGTTTAACTTTACTTGTGCAGATATACACAGCACTAATGTTGTACAAAACGTCACCCTTGTAGCTACAGATATACTGCTATTATATTACAGCATGTCGGTAACCCGAACTAGCAAGATTTTACCTATCCAAAAAGCGTCCAATGCAGACAGTATATAGTTGGGTATGTACAAATATAGTGTCAACATTAGGATGTCGGTGACCTCTTAACGCGTTTAAAAAATTTTCACTTCAAAAAGTCGAGATATCACAGTAACTGTTTAATAGTGTGGGAACGGGGAAAATCCCGATGTAAATTTTGCAAGAAAATGATGACCAAGGAGTCATTAGTTACGAAGAAACAGAGTCTTTTCAATAGCAAGGAACACGAAATATTTTCATGTGAAATATTTTATGTGAAAATATTTAAATTTAATATTTAAATAACTATTTTGTCTGTGTTTTTGTTTTTTACACAAATGTGAAAGGAAAGTCCTTTGTTTGTATTCAATCATCAAAGTTTTATTTTCATGTTAGTTTGTACTAAGTTTTGTGCGGACCGAAAATAATTCTGAGGTATTTTTATTCTCTACACACCTAATATATATATATATATATATATACATATATATATATATATATATATATATATATATATATATATATATTTGATTAAATAAAGAAACGAAAGTGCGATCTTGATTATCAAAGTATTATTCTATTCATCATACAGAAATTCTCCAACTTTATAAATATTGCTGAATGAAGGAAGGAGCACGCATTGCAAATACATGAACACAATATGGTGAGTATAAAACTATATTATTTCATTCGAATAACCATAATATAGTAACTGAAAAAAAAAATTAAGTATAATCAGTTTCTAACAACGGTTTCTAACAAGTTAGAATAAGCAGCATTTTCTTTTCTCATTAATGCTTGGGCAGAAAAAGTTTACATAAATGCTTTAAGACTAAATTATCTCCATTAATTAGCTCAAGTAAATGTTTGATTCGAAATACAAATTTTGATAGTTTTTCTAAACCCGTAAACTACCAATTTTTTTCAAATAAACAGCTCATTTCACATTGAACTTATTCAAAATATTATGTATTCGTTAGTACAACTCATAAGTAGATTTGCGAACCAAAATCTGGTCGTTTCCAATCTTACTCTGTGTTTTATTTATGAAAATGTTGCATATTATTTTTAAGAGCTTATTTCTTCATACCACAGACCCCAAGTAGCACCACTAAAAACACTATATAATATGGTTATATTCCTATAAAATATTATTATGTTATACTTTATTTCCTTACTTTATATATCCCTCTTAAATTCTTATATGAATTTTGTAAAAAATTAGCTAAATAAGATGAAATATTAATTTAATAAAATGATTACTGCTCTAAATATTGGATCTTTGCCGTAATTTCCGATTTTGGATTTTTCAATCAAATTTAATTAATCAAAACGAATTACTGCTCTAAATATTGGATCTTTGCCGTAATTTCTGATTTTGGATTTTTCAATCAAATTTAATTAATCAAAATGAATTACTGCTCTAAATATTGGATCTTTGCCGTAATTTCCGATTTTGGATTTTTCAATCAAATTTAATTAATCAAAATGAATTACTGCTCTAAATATTGGATCTTTGCCGTAATTTCTGATTTTGGATTTTTCAATCAAATTTAATTAATCAAAATGAATTATTGCTCTAAATATTGAATCTTTGCCGTAATTTCCGATTTTGGATTTTTCAATCAAATTTAATTAATCAAAATGAATTACTGCTCTAAATATTGGATCTTTGCCGTAATTTCTGATTTTGGATTTTTCAATCAAATTTAATTAATCAAAATGAATTACTGCTCTAAATATTGGATCTTTGCCGTAATTTCCGATTTTGGATTTTTCAATCAAATTTAATTAATCAAAATGAATTACTGCTCTAAATATTGGATCTTTGCCGTAATTTCCGATTTTGGATTTTTCAATCAAATTTAATTACAAATTGAATGACTGAAAAGCATAATTAACGTAACCAATAAGATTGAGGACTGAGGAAAATCATTTGATTGTAAATATTGTTAAACCTTTACACACATTCAAGTTTATGAGTTTTGAATCATTTACGTCACTTTATTGATGACGTTTTTACTAGTCCACCTTAACGAAATATATAAAATTATTGTTTTCTTCATAAAATATTGTTTAAAATAAATATAAACTGAGATATTTACAGTATTGATCTACACAAATACGAAAAAATGGATGGAAGAAACCAAAATGGGTCTATCATTATCGAAATGAAATATAATTTTCAAGAACTGATTTTTTTTAAAATATAGAAAGACAACCAAATGACAACTAGAAAGAGCACAAAATAAAATTTGTAATCATAACAGAAAACAAAAAATTTTCCTTATGAACACTCTACTTGTTATATTCGTATTTTAATTTAGTTAAATACAAGGTTTATTCAGGTTACTGAAGTTGTAATTAATCATCGGCAGGTCTCTCCGTCCGTACCAAAGGGTTTATTTGTTTTGCAGTAATAGGCTTAGACGAAGGTAATAATTTTTAAATATCACATTACTTTTTATCTTTGACGTTCAATATTTAAGTTGAAAAGAACTTGTTTAGATTGTGTAAACGTAATGGTTTTTTTTATAAGAAGAGATCTGTTGTTATTGCAATCTCAGAAGATTCTCTAACTATTATTTGTTTTCATGCCTTTGAAATGTGATATAAAGCAATGTACCGAATAAATGTCATGATTATTTGTTAGATACGTGAATTTTGCAGTAATTTAGAAAAAAAATCCTTAATGTATTTAGGGTAATTTGTCCAAATCATTCATTTGCGTATTTTGATATTTTATTGAATGTTTTATTAAAAATATTTCATGTTCAATCTTAAAAATATTAAGAGGATTCATTGAGTTTAATTAGCAAGTGTACCAACCTTACCAATTGTAAATTGAATTTTAATGCAAATAAACCTTATCCTTCATTTATTTGTTGAATCCCAGGCTTCTAGAACAGAGCTTTTATTGATATCAAGATTTAGATTAATAGTAGTTGGATTTTAATTTTAAAACTAAATCTTAAAAATATAAGTATAGAGTAAATCCATTTGCTTTAAAGCCATTTGTATAAAAGGAAAAATAAACATGTAAAAATAAACATGTAATAATTAATAAAACGGGGAAAAAATTTAAATGGAGAAAAACTATAATTAAAAAAAAATGTAAATTGGGACAAAATATTATACAAGCTTTAAATTGCAAGGAAAATTTATTTACACCATGCAAGATAAACATTAAATACAAAATTATGGTCCTTTTTTATGGTGTTTGATATAAAAAGTAATAATGAATGTTAAACAATGTTTGCCATTAATAAAAATTATTTTTAAATTTATTATCTTGTATTTTTTGTACAATTTTAAACGCTTTATAATTACTAATTGTTTGTGACTATGATTTATATTAATTGAAACTGATTTAACATGAAAAATTGTCGCAACCTTTCAGCCATTATTCTCTGTGGCTAAAAATATTCGTAATATAATTTATTATGTTTGTAATATATTTTATGGAAAACCTACAAAGTTATATTTTAATCGCGAGTGATTAATTGCATATATTGCCAGATAAATAACAAAAAATTATATGCCAAAACGTAGGCTTTAAATACATTGTATAAAATATGTTTAGTAATCATATAAAAACGTATGTGTTTTACGGTATTCGTAAAATGCATACATTTTAACTAGTGCGTGCTTAAAAAGTAGGTGCCAAAAAATCTTGTATGCCCTTGCTGATAAAAAATATCGGAACTAAACTAGTTGCTTAAAAATACCTTAGGTATTTGAAATAATAATTTGTTTGTTTATTTATTTTTAAATCAACACTAAACTCAAATACAACTAAACCTACCTTAATATATATTCATAGATATGTTCTTCGTTCTTTTAATTGACCTGTTAATTATTGGTCAAAAAATTTTAAAAAATCTTTTCATTATTTGTAATTTTTTTCCAGAATAACTAGTACATCACAGAAAAAAAATAAAACATTTTGGAAATACACTATCATTTTACCTGACGTCTCTTATGTGGATATGCGGATAGAATGTCCTCGTAACATAAATACATAAACTGAAATTTTACGTACTAAATAGGCACCTTATTTATTTTAATACGTACTATTATACCTAATTATTTATATCTTACAACTTATTATTGTAAGACTAGCGTGACCCGTGCGAAGTCTTCACATTATTTATTCCATTATGAAGCTCAGATGACAGATGAAACAAATATTTTACTAAAATTGACATATAGAGGCGCAAGTATCAAAAGCATTGAGCTAAAGCGTCACTTTATTTATACGTGAATGGATTTGAAATTAAACAAAAATTTTACCGACCGTCAATCATATTGACGTTGAGCCGTTAGATGGCAGCATTGCTGTTTTGTGTATATAATTTTAATAATTAATTAATTTGCAAAAACAATAGCAATAATACATTTTTTAGTTGTGGATGCCGGTAGAGCAAGCTATTATCTATAAAATGATATATAATTTATGTGGATTAGTTGTGAGGTTTTTTCTAAAAAGGGAGAGTAACATCTTAACCTTAGCGTATTAATATATATGATGATAATAGCTCATTATATCAAATAGCTCATACCGGGTACTGCTTAAAATTTTGAAAGTTGTTCATGTTGACGCGATGAAGCCGTTTTTCAACTTTGAATAATACTTATATTAATTCGGGTAGAGAAAAGTCTCACCGTTCATTCATTGCTTTAGTTAATTTTTTTGTGAAAATTCTATTTATAATAACGAATAGTTAAAAAGTTTAAGGAAATTTTTGAAGAAGAAATATATTTCATTTTTTTTTAAATTGTTATTCCTGAGTTAAAAGGAATAAATATAAGAAAAAATGTTAGATATTATTTCAAGTTTTTTCTATTGATATGAAAGAAAATCCGGTATAGGATTTATAGGACTGTGAATAAAAATCAATTAACCGAGACTTTGTATAACTAACAGAACTAGCTTTATTGCCTTTGAATTTATGAAAATAAAATTGCTTTAGTAGCATTAACGTACTGTCAAAGCAAAGTTTTCTTGCATTTCCAAAATTGTTAATAATAAGAAAAAATTATTTGAAACACGCAAAGATACATTTCGAACTAAACTAGAATGGGCAAAAAATATTTAAAAACGCTTCTTCATTTGTATACTACACGTAGGAAGTGAGGTGGAACTATAAAAAAACAGTGCTTATTCAAATATATGGTACACATAGGAAATGAGATGAAACAATATTAAACATAGTAATATCAATGCCAAGACATTAAAAAATGCATCATTAAAGTTAATTTATCACATTAGCAATTTAAAAGCATGAAAAGGGGGCAAACTTTTATATAAATATAGCAACTTCAAAATGACTTCATAAATGCTCCTTCCACTTTTCTGTTGTTTCCTTTAAAAAAACCAGAGCCTTCTCAAACGTACAGATACGAAATATTTTCATTTCAAAATGAAAAATCGTTTTTCATGAGTGAAACATCTTTCACGATTTGGATATGAGTTAATTCTAACTTGCCCAGACAAAATTAGCAGGAAGCGGAGGAAACTATTTACATCGTTTCATATACTAACGTAGAAAGATCATATCGTTTCATATACTAACAGTATAAACATCTTTTTTATATTCAAACAACAGATTGTACATAATCTCGTGCGGATTCCAAATAATTTTTGATAAGCCTTTTTATTTGCCGGACACTTAAGTCATGTGTATTCAACTAATTGAAGGTACTTACGAGTATGAGATCTTGACCATCAAAGAAAAGTCGCAACTTAAAAACGATAAAGAATACAGATCTATTTCAATTTTCATTGTTAAGCGAGTCACAAAAATATTCAAAATAGAACTCGGTATCAAAATCTTCAACAATATGTTTAATTAAGTATGTAATAATCGCCTATCGTAATTGCTGAAAAATCTTTGATTTCTTTATTTCTTTGAAGAAGATTGAGTCTGTATTTCAAAAAAATCCTATTTTCTTCAAATGTGCTTCATATTATGAGATCCGCATGCATATTAAAATATTAACATAGATTAATATAACATAGGGCTTATGATAATCACAATACAGTTCATGACAGAAGAAAAAAACTTAGGCAAAATTAGGCTCTAACAAGATTGGACGCATTTGAAAATAATGAGTTTAACGTAGTTTTAAAAATGAATATGAAGTAAACATGAAAAAGAAATACAAAAGACACTATCATGAGATAATTTTATAAATATATTTTCAATGAATAAATATTGGTATCTTTTGGCTCTTTGACTCCTTTGATTCTAGAGGCTATTCCTTTCTATTACAACTTGTATAAACTTCCTGTTCTTGATGCAATATTGTGCAACCTTGTTTGTAATATAGTAGATATGAAGGGTTTTCATTTAATATTAAATTGTGACTACATCGCATGTTTATCACTGTGATTCACAAATTTTCTCATTTCTTAGAAATTGTTGTGTGGTGAAACTTTCGACTGTTCGTTTTTATTTTAGTAAATATTATAATTTTGTAGCTATCATTCGGTAATAGGTAGATAGGTATCCTATGATAAAACTAGACAAATAAATGACAGTTTACTTATCAGTATAAGTTATGAATTTCTCTTATTTATGTATCTTGATGGCTCATGCACCTTAGTTTTTGAGTGATTTATGTAATTTTAGAGTTTTATAATCGGTAAAGTATTTATTAACTTGATAAAATGATGACAGGTTGGTCTAATTATTTACTCATGAAAATGTACAAAATTTATTATGAAATTTGTACCACGAAATGCTTTTAAAATATATGTCATATTAATGTAAATATGGATATAAAAATTAAGCAATCCCGTAACTAACTCGTAGGTTTACATAACATTTTTTATATCAAGAATATCTCATGTTGATGATTTTTAGATAGTTTGGAATCTGTATTTAATCCAACGTGGTAGAATGTAGTGGGATGTTTGTTGATAGTTAATATTGGATAGTATTATCAAGCACCCCATCAACTTATATATTTTATAATAAGTAAATATAGTATGAAGTGCTAAAATGTATTATTCTTATATCTAATCCAGTGATCGTCACTTGATCGTCTGTTTTGCTCTAGATAATTCTATACAACAGTTGAGTGCAATAAAATTCAATACCACATCAAGCCATGTCACAATTCAAAGCTAATTCTGTAAATGTCGTTTACCTATTATGTTCAAATTAATATAGTGATGTTGTTGAAGACTATTTGAGCTTATAAAAATCACTAGAAAGTTTCATTAATAAGTAATTATTTTCTCACAAAAAGGAAATTATAAGTAAAGAATTATGTCTTGAAAAGAAAATAATAAGTCACTCAATGTTACATATTTTTCTGTTATAGTCCAAAAACATCATAATTTTTGACAATGTCTGTCAAAATTGCTTTCATGGTTGATGCCATTATCAAAAATGTAGGTACGAGTACATTCATAGTAAATAGATCTATTAAATACGGGTAGAACTTTATATTTTTAATTAGATATATAATTATTTAATTTTTTTTGGAATTTTGACGTTAGCATTTTTAGGGATTAAATAAAGGTGTTTGGTTAGCATGTCTGTCGACAGTTTCAAAAATATGTCTACAACCACGATACGTAAAAATCTGAAAAAAAAATTAGAAATGGCATCCTCAGAACTCGCTTTATTAGTCGAAACTCTACGTGTTTTAAGATAAAAAAAATATTTTTCAATTGAAACTTCTTTGGGCGCGATGAGAGTAAAAGGTGAAAATCGAATTTCGTGCAACGTTTTTATGCAACATTAAATTGTAACATCTGAATGTAACGTATCTATCTAATAAAAGACGGGAAATAGGTACTTAGCTAGAAAAAGAGTAAGTAAGCCAAGAAAGCATATAACAATGACTCTGATTACTGCTGTCAGGTATTTTGTACGTCATGTGTGTTAAAAGATTAGAAAAAAAATTGTCGATTTATTTATCTATTTCTAATTTAATTATTACTAATTCTGCATATGCTACATATATTTTAAGACTTATAACAAATGTATTTATTTATAAATCCGCATATATAGATTTTTGTGAATAAACTTTGCAATAGAAGCAATACATCCCGAGTTTCTTTTCGGCATTTTACCGTCTTCTGGTGCTGGCATGGTGGCTATTTTTTAATTGATGATTGTCTATGGTAATTTATGTAAAGATTTGATTAGATGTTTTTTTCGATACGGAATGAAGTTTTATTAATTTTTCTGAAGGTAATGTATTATATTTTGTTATACGAATTTATAACAATCTATAGACTGAAACTTAGTATACGTTTTCTCTTTCTCTCTCTCTATCTACACATCTACACTATCGGAGTACTACAAATCGAGGTTTAGATCGCCAAAGAAGTGTCACGTCTATCAAATGTACTGAGTTGGACGGGAATTTTTTCTCAAAAATTATTGCTCATTTTACAATTCTTTTGTATATAAATATGTTCATTTTACAATTCTTTTGTATATAAATACTTTTTAAGTTTTCCCATGTTTTGTTGGGTTATGTCGCTATCTTAAAATATTGTGTGGTTCTATTTATATTAACGATAATATTTTCGATATATTTCGATATGTACATTAATAATAGAGAATTTATCGTTTCGTGTTATAATGATGATTCGTAGATTTTTTTAATATCATGCGAAAGTAAATGAATAAACAAAAAATTAATTAATTAAATTAAAGTTTATTGTTATTACAATTTAACTATTTACGGATTTAAAGACGACATTGTAGTAACGATAATGCGATAAGGGTGTAAAGAAGATACAGCGGTATGGGAAAAATATGACAATTAACAGTCCAAATAAAAATTAGTTAAAACAAAGCAGAATGAAGTTTTTAGGAGATTTACTTGTGCAATATAATCTACGGAACACATTTTTTTCATTTCTTTGACTAGTTTTCTTGTGGATGGTGAAGTAATAGTTTTTAGTTACTCAGAATTAGCTTTTGCTGTATTGCCTAGAAAAAGACAAAAAAATATTAATATAGAAGATTTTATTAATACTGTATGCCATCGTGATCACCGTAATTCAGCCTAAATAATCGACAGATTAAATCAATCTACTAAAGTAAGTTTTATAAAGTTATTTGCGCCCGTAGACGTGCGTATATGCAAGCGTGCGTGCATACGTTCACGCGTATAAGTAAACCGGACCTCCCCACCTTACACCGTTTAAGCAGTGCCCCCAATATCTTTTACATTTTTTAAATTTGCTCTTGCTTTATAAACGGGCAAGCAATAATAATCTTTCTTGAAATATTGTCTTTCTAATACAAAAAAAATAAGTCCAGTGTATGGCTCCAGATATTAGCGCACACTTACAAAAGGGCCAGTAAAATAAATTTACAATCTGCTTTGCTCCAATAGATCGTAGCGCGATCCTTAGAATATGGACTTCCGAGCACAAAAATAGTTTTTTAAATTCTCCGTGGAGTTCTACAAATAGACAAACTTTTTTGGTTTATATCGTCGCGTATTGATTTTAAATTAATATTGACTTTAATATAACTTGTATCTATCATTAATAACACATATAACAGAAATGAATGGTAGTATCCATAATAATTACAAGAAACTTCTGTCAGTATCCATCGTTGATAACTCAATGGTTATAATCGCCGCAAAACTAAAAGTAGCTTAAATCTATTCAATTTCGGTCTACTAAATTACATTATATTAAATATCTCAGACGTTCCATGCTTATTACTTCAAGTCAAATTTATATATTAAATTGATTCAAGAGTGATTTTTAAAGATGTGAATCTCTGATCATAAGAAATTTTTAAAGACTTTTTCAGATATTACGTTCCATTTATGGAAAAGCTATGTAAGGACAAAGCTTTTAAACATTTTGCTGTTCAGTAAATTTAAAAGGTAATTTCCTAATATGCGAGAGTTCCTTTAAAATTAAATTAATTTGAACACCTATTGTATTCGTAACAAGTTAGGACATTGTTAGAACAGCGCTTAGCACATGACGATAGGGTGTTAAATAGTGTTGATGAATATGTTAACAATAAATGTATATAACTGGCATTTTTGTGTAAGTTATGTTTAAACCAAGGAGGAACTTCTTGTTTCTATATAGCAAAATATTCTTACGAATTTAACAGTAAACAATTTTCTACTCAGTTTTAGTCCGTATTGCATTATTATGTAATAAATAAAAGGATCATATTTAAATATAACATTTTGGAATATACCTACACTAAAGTAGTTTTTTATAGTAAAAAGATAAATAGAGTAAAAGTAACATACCAAAATTAATCAAAACTACAAAAGTTTTGATTAATTTTGGTATGTTACTTCATAAAAATAGATTTAATAATTTAACGGGTACGTTACGTGATAAGCCGAGAGGTATTAATTTCAATTTGTGAGATACGTAGATACATTCTCATTAATTTATTGTTATGACCTAATCTTTAGTTAATATGGGACTCTGCGTTATAGTATATTTACTGTGTATCTAGTCTTTGTCAGATATGAGGAAATATCCGACGACATTGAATAATATTCTATAACCCCCTTTCTCAAAATGTATCACATGAACGGTCTGTACATAAAAGTGTTGAAAAATTTTTAAAAGTCAGTAGCTATTATTATATATATTAATTTATTAACATATAAACTCCCTAAAAATTAAAATTTATTTCCAAACAGAGAAACTAGATAGCTCTCATATTATTCACGAGTGGGATGAACGATATTTTCAAGGTGTTACATTGCGATGATAGGGGCATAATTGTTATTGGAGCACATGCAATAAGCTGACCGACACTGGGTCGACACAAAATCTGTAAATTATATTGGAAATAGAATATTCTCGTGTCTATGAACTGGCTTAACCTGAAACCAAACCCCACAGTACTAAATGGTAATCTGACAACTGATAAAATTCAGCATATATCAGTGTCCATTTCAAGATTTAAATTTGTTTTGGACCACTTAATAAAATTATACCAGTTGGTAAAAGCGTTCAATTAGTGTGTTTTACTGGCTATGACATATGCCTCGAAAACAAGACGGAGCTGATTCAATCTAAAAATAATCCAGGGAACACGCATGACCTATACGCATTATTACGTGATAAGAACCAAAAATAAATAATTCCACCTGGGTGGTGTGAACTTTGGGTAGCGATGAAATGGAAACATTGCAAACCATGACCGTGTCCGTTAAAATTTCAACACTACTTGTGTTACTTTTGTTTCTGAATACGTAAAATTTTGTTTTAATTTATTCTACTATCGTCTTACAATGAAACCTTTTGAACTTGAAGAGACTTCCTCCTAAGAAAACACTTAACAATTAAATAAATATTTACTACTCAAAGTTAAATTTAAAATTACTGGTTTATATGAACTTTTGGATCGAAAACGCCCTTTTATATAGGACGTTTTCAGGTACTTTGCGTTTTAACCTACTGTTAAGCAAAGAAAATAGAAGGCCAATGGAGCTAATTTAAAAAGATTCTCAACTTTGAACAAAATACGTTTAGTTCAATGAGATAGGTTAGCAATGCAATTACATAGATTAGCACATAATGAGCTAATATCTTTCATTCGATTTACTATTTCACAAAGTTAAACTTTTATACATGCGGCCTACGATAACGATAATAACTTCTGCGAATGGCAATGAGGTGCAGTTTGAAAGTAGATACCCGCTGTGTGCGGTGAGTAAAAAAGAGGTGAAACAAGGTTTTAGTTTAATTACCAAACCCTTATCTAGCTTACAATAAAAATATTTGGGCGTATGTAACTTTAATATTAATACAAGTTTGCTGCAATTATATTTTGCGCCTTGTAAAGTTATGATCTAGTGTGGGATGCCAGATAACCGTGCATGAAATCATTATACATGTATATTGAAACACACATTTCTCTCCCTAAGAGAGCAGTTATAATGATTTATATTAATATGCCATTCTTACAGCCGATAAAGTTTAAAAATGATATAATAAACATAGCTATATTCTCATGTAAGTAAAAGAGAATATAGAAAATGATAAATTGGAATCAGTAAAGGTTTCTGACTTTTGTGAAGTTGTTGTTGGAATTTTAATCAAAATGGCTGTACCTGGAAACAAATTTATATTTAGAGGACCCAAAGATGTGTTAGAAAATTTATATCTCTTTTAAGTTTGTTTAATAAAATGGGAAAGGAGCAAACATTTCTCATTTTTCTTAATTATAAAAATATAATAATAAAAAAATTGTTGCTATCCGTAAACACAAATTCCCTGCAAATAAAATGTTATTAAATTTACCTTCACTAATTTAGGTTGATATAAGGTGGGCTCATCTTTTAGATTATAATTCATTGAAACACTGTATTCAATCTCTAAGTTATTATACCTCTATGGGGTTGTACTTTTATCATACGTTTTAAAATCGAATTCAAATTATCTTTACGATATTCTTTAGTTCAATTTATCTTAACAATATTTTTAGTACTATTTCAGTTTGTAAATAATTTTGCAAGCCGACAGGTCAGCATTTTTAACTACAAAGAAACTATATAAACTCAACTTACAACTAACGATTAAATAAGGGTCAATTAAATTTACCAATAAGGAATTTTAAATTTTTGCGTTCGATTACTTTTTGGAACACTGTTTTTTTAAATATTTCCGAAGATTATATTTCGAATTAGGGATAATGTTAGTATATGAAATATAATCTTATTTGATATATAAGTCGAATGAAATAATTCATTATCATACAGTTATTATATGACATAATCATGTTTTATAAAATACAACGCATGGAAAATTAAATGAATATAACAAATGTTTTCTTTTTATCCATTTTCAAAAGGAGAAAAAATTAATATTCTTGATATTATTTCTCAATTTCTGAGTAAAATGAGCTGTTTGATTACTTTGCTATTTTTAAAGACATATTTACAAAAAACCGCGGCTCGAGAACGAATATTTACCAGTCATAAATTCTTAGACGATTGGACGACGACTAGACGCTCAATCATACTAAAGAAATACTGACGGTTTGACGAAAATTTGGTGGTATAATTGTAAAAATCCTATTCGCTAAGAGAATGTGGCTGGCTTGTTATAAAATTAAGTTTAATGGTATTAGTCCAAAGAAAAGTTTTCAATTAATAATTTTCATTTTAGTTTGAAACTCAGAAATTAGAACTTAAATTAACAAATGTACGAGTCAATTAATTAAGAGTATAAGGTACACGTTAAGTAGTAGAAGTTACGTATCGAGTGATCGCCTCGTCGCAACGTTTTGTAAGAATCTCTTCTTATTTCTAAAGTTTACCAAAAATTATAAGTTACCATTTTTGCTAAACTTTCAAAAAGGTTACGAAAATATCCGTGATAGGCTAAATTGAATTTGGAGGATGACCATAAGGCATTAAAAGACGAAATTAAAGACAACAAGAGTGGAATATACGTAGGAACAGTACGGAATATAAGGGTCGCAATAATATTTTATAATTGGAAATGTCCAGGCATTGCCAGCAGGAAATAATAATTCCCACTGGCAACGTCTGGACATTTCCGATCATACAATTTTCTATTTCTGATCATTTCTATTTCTGATTATTATTTTTACTTTGACTTAAAAACATTTCACCCAATTATAATTACAATGATAGTGCAAATGAGATCACCCATTTTGAGAAATAAATTCGAGACCGAGAAGGCAACATTTCGCGAGCACTTCTCAGCGCAGAATGACTAACCAACATAAAATGATGTTTCACCCGGTCTGCAAAATGTATGAAATTGAAACTATATTTTTATAAAATAAATATTATTTTTTCTCTCTTGCCGTCACGTCAATAAAAACTTTTTCGTCAAGTTAAAGAGAAGACATGAGCACATAATAACATTTTTTATATTTCAAATCAAGGTAAAATTATTTGAAACGAATCCCATAAACTTGCCCTTCTTTACATTTCCATGAAATTAATGTACAAAGCAAATAAAAAGTATTCCAGGTAAATTATAATAGATGAATGTTTGTATATTTTTACATATTTTAATAAGTAAAGGTACTTTATATTCCCAGAGTTTATAATAAATTTCACAAAAATAGATATTTTTCTTCAAAAATATAAATACGACTTTAACGATTTCAGTTTAACGAGTACTAAAGAATTGAAATTCATTTCACAACTTAAAGAACATGTTGGTATCAATATAGCTTCAGTTTTAATGATCTATATCTGCCAAAATCATTAATATTGATGATGATTGGAAAGTTGTTGTAATAAATTTAACAAGTAGGAAAACAATGAAATTGATAGAGAAACTTGGACATTAAAGGAAAGCATTTAACATTATCGGCCACCTGAATCCTTAAAATAGCAATACAGGGTGTATTGCAGGGACTGCTATTGACTCCTTAAAGGTTATTGACTCTTAGGGCCTTAGGCCGGGCCTAACTAGGCTGTGGTTGGGCGGGCGGACTCGGTGCCGCCCGTTGTGCCAAGCAAGAGTCTGGGTTTTTGCCGCCTCTTCGCTGGCTGACGACTTGAAGGGGTGGATTTTTCCCAGACGGGGTTAAATCGTAAGACCAGAAGGTCAAATACCCGTTATGTGCTGTACACGGGCATTTTTTTTTAATAATATATCCTTGCCTTGAAGATATTTTGCTGCTTCAATATTGATATGCACAGTTTTAATGTGTTATGTTGAGAAATTATTATAAGATGAAGCGTTTGTGTAATTATAATTTTGAAAGTTTTTACAACTTGGCGTTACATGACCATTTTACCATCTGGCATATTTCACTTTTCTCAAATTACGACAAACTCTTGATTCAGAAACTTGTTTTTAATATTTCTAGTATTTCAGATATCGAAAGCTTTAATAAGTATATAAAAAATACACTTGGATCAAATTTTTCATCACATTTTTTTTTATAGCATAAGTTGGTATATATTATTTATATCGCACCATTTTGTTTTTTAATTTAACAGCGCATTGCTGTTAAATTGGATCGAAGACTAGTTTGTTTTCTTAACATATCCCCAAATTTGCATTAAACCAATCAGATTCGGGGATGTTTTTAGGTTTGTAACTCCATCTGCTTGCTACTTAGTTCTAAGTATTGTATAATCCACTTAAGCTTTAGTTTCTGAATATCATATTTTACTGCCTACTTCATTAAGTGACGGAATAAAATAAACTCTAATATCAGACTTTATTCACCATACCACTTACAACATCTATTCTAGAAAATAATTTAAACTGATTCAATTTATTCTAGTAGTTGTCTTTTATTTATCCCTTATAAATTATTTTATTAAAATGATTTTTGAATAGTTAATATTTATTTAAGTTATCTTCAAAGGACTAAATAACTGATGAACTCGTACATAATTTTCACACTCGTATTTCGTACCTACGTAGATTTTATTATTTTTAAGTAAAATTAATAATTCGTTTGTATATTTAATAATCAATTAAATATTATTAAACATTAATTTATTTCACTTAGTTGAAAAACAAAATAAAGTCATAAATTTCTTATACGTTTTAAAATAGACTGTTAATGTCAAAAGTACTTATTACAGTTTTAAATAAAACAATACTTTTTAGTTTCATCTACTTCGAAATTGTATGGAGGTATGAGATTTGACGATTTTCTGTTAGTAAATTACTTTATTTTTTTTTAATTTTATTTCACGTCTGATGTATTCGTGTATACGGAATATTTTGCAGAAAAAAAATCTATTTTTATGTCAGTTGTTGGTAGTACTTTTTCTTATGTGCACTTATGTACCGTACGGGACTTGAAACTAAATAATGTAGAAAATTATTTTTAAAGTCCATGTAATATTTATTTATACTGTAACAAACTACGAGAATACATGTAAAATATTAACTAAATATGTAAAAGTTAACGAAATTGTTGAAATTTTTAACTAAATACGATTTTATTACATGCCAGTAGCGCAATATCTGTTACAAATATGGATATTTTAGCTAAATAGTTAATTACTTTTTAGATAAATATTTGTGAACTAAACTTTTGTTCAACAAATCGTCCGTCAATCTCCAGCATTCATGCTATTAATCAGTGGTTACGATTTAATTCTTTTAGCTGGGTAAATGGTTAGTGGAATCGAAGGGAATAATCATAATTTCAAGTAAACAAAAGCTAAATGGCTGAGAAAATTATGAAGCCCCTAATCTTCATTGTGATCAAAAATATTCTGATTATTGATGGTATTCACGAATATATTCTCAAAGAAGATTAAAATAATGTCAGACAGGAAGAAAAGATAACTTTGACTATAGGTATGGTGTTATATTTATATATTGTAATAGAAACAAACACATAATGATTGTGGACAAAGTTAAAACAGATGTTTGAAAATACCGGGTTTTCAAGAAAATTTAGATAATTTCGTAACCTTGTTTCAATATGTCATGAAATTTATGAATATATGTCTCAGTGTTTGGCGTTAGTTGTTGCAACAATTTGGAGAATGAATAACATAGGCTTCAGTACAAGCAATGAATAGATAGGTCCTCTGGCATTAACTTGATTATGCAAAAAAATTTCATCAATAAAACCGAGATTGTTCATCAGAAATCAAACTCGTTCACCTTAGAGCAAAATATGTTATGCAGGATGCTTAATCGAACAGTAGTAGGTAAAACCAAATGTGTATTGTTTATAGCAGATCCACCCAAAAATAGCCGGTGGACGCAGTAAGTGTCGCAAAATATCTAAGGTAGTCAGAAGTCAGAAGAATTAGGATTGAATAATACGACTCCATTTGGGCTGTGGACTGAAAGAGATATCAATCGCCATGTGCACCATAAATTTAAATTAGAAAAAAAGGTTATTCAATGTATTCAATAATATGAGAGTATGTAACTTTTTATATTACTGATATAGCCAATTGTATATCCAAAATATAAAATTTCCTACATCAATAATGTAAAATGTTATATAGTATACAAAACTAATAAATTTAGTAACATTGGTAGTTTCATAAGCATTGTAGTGATCCGAGAAGGGAATCGATAGAAACATTAAGTTAATAAATATCAGTGAGAATACAAATGGTTTCATAAGAAAACAGAAGAGTCAAGACTAAAATGGAGAAGGAAATACACAGATACAATTAACTGAATCTAAGCAAATCCTGCAGGAGGTATCAATACGAAATAGGATAAAAATCCTAATGGTGGCAGTCATAATCTGATGAGAGAAAAATATGTGGATGCGCCACCGGATTAAGCCGTAATATTCTTACGGTGTATACGGAAGAAAATTAACAACTAAGATACTAGTAGTGTGTGTGTGTGTGTAATAAATTAACAGAACAATAACTATGATGAAGTAGTTATTAGCTAAGTTTTAATTGATACTGAGAGATTACAATAGAAATGAGCTTTAGAGGATAAACTCAAGAGTTCTTCGAGGAAACTTATGCGTAGTTAATAGTTGATGAGCCTAATGACGGCACCATAACCCAATATAAATGGATTGTTCCTTACCGGAAAATTGTATTCGTTTCAGAATCTGGCGAGTAGTCACATAACTTTTTTTCAAAGTCAGGTCTTCATTTTAATAAAACATTTCCATTTATATGATATTCAATTTTAAAATTGTTATTAATTTTAAAAGATAGGTTAAAATTAAATATAAGTCATACTAATTTATTCATTATTGAATTTTTTCGGATAATACTGGATACATGAAAATGCCAATAGGAGTAAAATGTAACGATGTGAGTTATGCACTTAAATTAAAATTTGCAATATTTGTAATCTATCTCTTTTGACTTTAAATAGGTATTAAGAGCCTGGTACAAAAAAATAGATGTCATGTTGCAAACATTGGATTTTAAAAATGTTAAATTAATTAATTAAAGTAGTTTTAATAACATTTTATGTTGATGATATCTTGGTTTTTTCAAATAATTAATTGAAATTGTTAAACAAAAAGAAAATTTCAAATTTATGTTCAGAATTTTACATCTAGGTTTTCTAAAACAATGTTCAGGCACAAGAGTTAACATTGATCAAAATAAAGGTGCAATAATTTTGGATTAGTAAAGATATGTTGCTGAAATCGTCGAGAAATTTGATATAAAAGAATGTAAGTCGTAATACGTAAATCATATAATACGTAAACCTAATAAAGTTTAAATGATTGTAATATTACTTGTTTAAAACGTTAAATGAGGTAATAAAAGTAAGATTATATTTTACATCAGGAATGCCATTTTCATTACAAAATGTGGAGGGTATATTACCACAACCGTTTTTCTTAAAAAACCGTTTAACTTCGAAACTTGAAATAAGAATAGTCATAAAGCATAATAACCTGTGTATCTCTCAAGGGAAATTTGGGAGGGTGAAAATAAACTACGCATAACTTATTTTAAATTCTTATATCGCGTCGAGTACCATTTCAGATTTAGATTTACATGAATTTCATATGATTTATTTTAGAATTGCTGGTAAGATAGTTCTACAGATTATAACAATTTTCACCGAAATTTTCTCAGAAACTTTTTTGATATAGAAACCTGAAATTGACATAGCCATAAAGCGTATAAATTAGCCATAATACATCTCCATAGGTGAATGTCATAAATATATATATGAAAATAGAGGAAGCAAATAAGGACTCAACATTTTTTTCATTTCTTCTATCCCTGGTTGTTACCAATTAAAAGATTAAGCTTTGAGTATTCAAAAAAACTTTTTCAACATTGTATTAGTAGTTCAAAAACAATAGTTTCAATAGTTAAACCGATTATGTCCGATTTCGAGAATTAACACGATATAGTAAAACCAAAAGCAATTTTAGCCTAGGCGGAGATCAACGCTATAGAAGTGGGATAAAGCAAAATGATACCGGAAGAACGAAAGTTTTATTGCTTACCCGAGAACTTGCATCCCTCTTCCAATGAATCTACAGGTCGTCCAAGGTCGCCGTTGTTCAGATTGAATATATATCGCACGAAGGATACAAGTCCACCACGATGTCTGGGCTTGGGTCACCGCGTTGCGAGATCCTACCGACTGCGTCAGTTACGTATCGCGTTCTATGGACACTCAAAAATATATCTTTAACTATTACTGGTTACAAATACATTATATTTAATTACAATTTACAATAATAATGATTAATATTAACAATTTTGAACAACGTTAACTCTGAGAAGTTGGCTGGTATACTCTCTCCGTCAGTTGCTCGGACTCTATTTTATAGGTCTCCTCTGCTGACGATTGCGTTCGGAGAAGCTTGGTTTTACGAGTATTTGATGTTTTTGAAGCAAAGTCAGCAGACATGCTTCTTTAATATAACGTCCATCGGATATTATTGGATTCACAGCGTTCTTGTAGAATAATTTATTAGATATTTACGCAGAGTGGCTTCCTAATATTTTACTGCTATCAATTGAATGTTGTAGGTTAGCTTAGCATTCTTGTAACTTAATTTATTTTATGTTTATGTTGAGTTGATTCTTAGTAATTCGCCGTTATCCATCGGATGCTAATATTTTACCGATGGATTATGGTTACTTAACTGACTGTTTACAATGTTTTTTATTGAAAATGTACTCGGCAATACATCCACACGGTGAAAAATAACTGGAATGGCTTTGGCAACGCATTCCGCATGTACGTACGAACTTCCGCTTGCGATCTCCGATTTTTTAGGTTCTAAATTTGCTTAACTTCTTATTCGAGGCATTGCGTCACCCCACCTCGACTTATTCTCATGTTCGATGTATACAATAGTATGTGTTCTGCTCATACTAGACAGGTTTATGTTTAAAGTTTTGGTGTTTTTTGTTTTCAATGCATTGCCATGCCATTTTACCAAAAAGGTAATAATTACATTATCGGACGAACGTAATTTAAATTTTCAGTTGGAAATGTGACTTGCGTAATGTAGAATGAAGTAATTTGAATTTGTAGGTTATTTGTACTCAATGTAAATATTTATTCAATTTAATTAATATTATTCAAATGTGCTCACACAGATGTAATTTAAATTTGATCTTGAAAACACTTAAAAATTTGCTAATTTATTAGTGTTATAAAAAATATTCGAAGATTAATTTTGATATTTATATTTGATGTTCTCCATTTCAGAAACCTGAGCGCTGAGCAGTTGTTGAAATCCTGACTAAGCACGGAAAGTAAAAATAAATTAAGAAATCATTAAAACGAAAATAAGGAAAAATTGGTCAAACAAAATAAAAAAGCGCAAGGAAAATATTGGCGAAGCAACTGTCGAAGAAAATGTTGCCACATTCCAGATTATTACACTGGCAGATACTTCAGAGGAAATTTCGGGGTGATCAGTGTGATACTGTTTGCTGAAAAGGTTTAGCCACCTATTCTTGGGAATCTTATAGGTTTTTGCACTCAGCAGTAAAGCATTGTTGTCAAAATACAAGAAATAATACGTTCGTGGGAATACATAAGAATTGGAAGCTTAGGTAAACTTAAATAAACTAAATGAAAAAAAGAAAATGCTTGCAACAATACAAAAGTAGCCCTTGAATCAAGAAAATTTGGTAAAAATGCTATTTTATTTTGAATTATTAATTCATGAAACGGATTCACACAGGCTAAAATAATATACTGATATAACTTTAATCGTATGGGCACTTCGCCGCTATGTATTTTTGAATATAACAAAGATAATTCTTTGTTTTTCGTGACAAAGAACTTTATCAGTAAATTAAATATTTATTTAGTACCATAAGATGAGCAGGGAATTTTTAATAAACGGTAAGCTGCAATATAATGGTTTATCGTTTTCAAAATGGGTATATACTTTTTCAAATCGGCAAGTACATTCCTTTCTGACTAATCTGGAGGCAATAAACTATAATCAAAGTAAGTAATTATGTACCATAAACGTGCTTAATTAACACAATATTACAATTTTATACAGTAGAGTTATTTATTTAAAAAATTGTCACAGTTAACAATAGTTAATTAATGATTTTTAAATAACCGATTACTTAATAATTGCTCGTCAATTAATAATCGTTTCGCTTCTATTATAAAATTATTTTCGTACAATTTGAATCTATAAAAGAAGTTCACAAATTAATATTCAGCTCAAGTTAATTACCATACAAATCAATTCTCTGTCGGACGAAACATTTAATAACATTTTCTATAAGTTTAAAATAAACTTCGTTACTAGTGGAGCTTAATTATATCTTGATGAATGAACTGTTGAAAGTATTGTTTATATCTGTAAGTGTTTGTAAATTAGAGAACGAAAAAGGTGTTTCGTTTAAATGATATGTTTATAATTATAAATTTATTGATACAATATTACTGTCACCTAGTATAATTATTTATTATTAACAATGATGGGTAATTTCTTGTAACATATTTATTAAAAAATATTGTCGATTGGTTTAGTTTTTGAATATCGTATGAAACTAGAACATCCTAATATATTTTAATTCGAGGCGATGATCATTTGGACCTAAGATATTTAAAACAATACAGTTAGTAAAATTATTCCCCTAACGATTGAAAAACAAGTTTAGAAACAATCCGTATAATTTGCTAAATTATAAGTTCAAAATCACAACCTGACCTTCATTTTTGCCCCTAAAGTTATTATCCCACGATGAAACGATATAAAATAATGGGTGCATTATTCATCGGTACATAAAACAATTTGTCTTCGCAACTAAACGTTTAGTTTTTAACATGATTTTCACATGAATTGATATTGCATTCTATTTTGTTCGTATTATGCAAACTAATATGCCTAATAAAAATATAAAAGAATACATAGTTAATAATGTATTTTCTATTGACAAGTATAAAAACACAATATGCAATCCAAACAATACCCAATAACCCCAAAAACAAGATATCATCATATAAGCCCAATATTTTAAAGGAAATGATAAAAAACTGATTGAGGTAAAGAAACTTTTCACGAATGGAAAACAGATAAGTCTTTACTTATTAGCTTACAGGGAACGTTCTTAGTTAAGTTAAATAAGTTCAGATATAATCAACTTCCAACATTATTAGATAGATTAAGGGAAGCTTTCTCATTACAATGTGCAGAAAATATTTATATTCCCAAAACCGTGTAAGCTACTGCTTAACAAAAAACCTACGCTTACCAAATTCCCTCGAGAGAAGAATAATCCTGGACTTGTTAAAATAACGTGATATTGCAGAAGAATTTAATGACAATTTAATGTCTTAACACTATTTTTTCACTGGGAATTGCACGGTTTATTAACATTGAATTGATGCAATCAACGAGACAAATAATTTTCTGTCCGTTCTTACTTTTCAATATTTTTTTTAATTATTGTGATCTTCTATTTTAATAAGAAAAACAAAAATTTGCGTGTATAATTGTAATTTGGACTTGCACGCAAATTTTTGAATTAAGAAAAAAATTTCGCTGTTTCGAAACTTCGGGTTAAGGATAAGTACAAATCCAATATTTCTAGAGAAAGAGATATTTTGTTAAATTAAATATGATTACTTTTTTTCTCGTTCTTCTAAGTCATACATTTTTGATTATTGCAGTGAGAAAAGAATATTTTCAGATCCTAGATAAAAAGATCAAACTTTTTACTACTTCGTATGCGAAGTAGTAAATATTTTTTTTTTGACATTTTATAATTTTGTAACTTTAAATTTTGAGAGATTATATATAAATATAGGCATATAGGATTATATATAAGGCAATTGTAAAGTAATTTATATAATTATAAATGTATTTATATAATTTAATAACTCCACTTATTTTAGTACAACCTTGTCATATCATATGGCATAGCCATGCCCGACTAATTATTCATTTTTGGCGTAAGCGACATTTTGTAATGAATGAGGACACAAATTCTGCAAATTATGATATTCCACATTTATTTTTTAAATTGACAACGCCGAAACTAGGATTATAAAAGATATTTATAATTCTAATTCTGATTCTCTGCATTGATTAAAATTAGGCATAGACAAATTTTGTTCTTAAGATTTCCAATTATTTTTTATGCAACCTTGACTGGCATGAAAAATTAAGTATTACGTTGCCGAACTATTTATTTATAAATAAAACTGGTATTGGAAATCCACAAAAAACTTGCATCGTATTAATTTCATAAATAGTACGTTTTCTCTAATTTGAAGCGAAACACTAAAATTCGATTTTGTTTAATAGTGTCTTGGTAAATACCGTTTATTTTCTAAACATTATTTTTCTTTTACATCAAATTCATTAAAATTCAGCCCGTCTAATACATTTTTACAAGAATGCATTGTATTAAATAAAGTAACTTAATATTGAATAAAGTAACTTAATAGTCTATAATTGCGTATATAAATACACTTACAGATATTTGCAGATACCCGTTAGTACATTTGCGCTAGGTTTTGTAACTTCTAAGGTCATTTTAAACAATTTTCCTAATTTTAAGATGCCAAGAGCGAAATTTAAAGAAAAATATTTAAATCAAACCGAACTGTCCACAATATTTATATTAATCTTTCTTAGTAAATATTCTTTGTTGTAGTTAAATTCAACGTTTATTCAGGCTACTAAAGTTGTAATTAATCATCGGTAGGTCTCTCCACCCATTCCAAAGAGAATGAATGCCCTTCACGCACTGCTAGTGGCATTCCCTTAATTTACTTTTTATTTTGTATATAGAAACATTAAACATTTATGAAAAGTCTCGTTGAGCCAAATTTCTGTCAGATTTCGGAGACCACTATTATATACGTTATTACATTGTTAGTAAAATTCTGAGGGTATTTCCGTTTGTAATTTTCTAATTTGGTGTTTAAGTTTATTCAAGTAAATCGGATCAAAAAAAAAATGAATTGACACAAATTTGTGAATGAGCATTAATACAAATATAAATGTATTCATATTTCTAGTTGTAGGAGCATCTATGGAGCCATAATTTTTTTAAACATGCTTGACCAACGCACTGATATTGCTATGCCTATTTCATGACATGTATTTCCGTGTATTTCGGAAATATTTTGTAATTGATTAGGATTTAAATCAGTAGGATTTCCTTAATTTTGATATGTGTTATTTTATTTTCGTTTCTTATAATCTGCAAATCTAATACATAAGTATTCATGTATATTGTCGAGCGCTTGAAGTGAATTTTAATTTTATAATTTCAAAAATTCGTTGATTAGACCATGACGTTAGGTTACTCAATTTAATTTTGTACTCAAACACATTTAAAATAATGTTAAATAATTTATTTTCTACATTTTCTAATTCTTGTTTTAACATTTGTTAACGTTTATTAACGGATGCATGAAATTTTATTCCTCCTCCACAATTTTTCTCGTCTCGTCATGCAAGGCAGCGTCGGCAGCTTGCTATGTAAGCATTCTCATGCGAATGTCGCGTCAGACTTGGTATCAAATATGAAAGTAGCAACGTCGAACGATGGTTATGCACTGGTGAAGTCACGAAATATTTATAAGATTCTAAAAATATAGAGGTACATTTTGAAGTACGTTATGGAATGAAATAATTTAATTTAGAAAAATCCTTTGTATTAATTTAGCAATGATACCAAATTTATCATTCCAATTGAATTTTAACTCTAAAAATACATAAATATCTTTTAATTTATATTTACTTCTTGAAGCAGTTCAATTCATTATCTTTAAGTTTGCATGTTCCACATTTAATGCAATAGAATATTATTGGCGTCATAAAATAAATGAATAGTAATAACTTTACCTAACATCGTATATTAACGTTTCAACTATATAAAGGAAAAATTAAGCATGCGGTAACTGTGTTTTTATACTATTAAGTTAAAATTTTTTTGTAATATTATTTAAGTAAAACACAAACTTGAAAAAATCTAAAAATTATGATAATATATCAGATAAGCATTTTATTACAGAAAAAATATAATAAACGGTATATATATATATATATATATATATATATATATATATATATATATATGTATGTATATATATATACATACATATATATATATATATATAAATATATGTACACATATATGAATATTGGGGTGTTTTATGAAAGAATTAATATGGGATATTAAAGAATATGTTTCTTTTAAATTATTCCACTATTATTTGTAGCTTTAAATTTTTTTTTAACTTTTATTACTTTGTACTCATTTTGTAGAATTTTAAGTGCTACTTATAAGTTAAGTCTACACAACCTCAGGTATCACATTTATTTTGAAAAAGTACTGCACAGGAAACTAAACTCAAATATCCTAAAATGTATTGGCAGGTATGTTATTTATATACCCTCTTTGAAAAGACAAAAACACAATTTATTGAAAACCGATTAATTTGTCTAAGAAATTGAATAATTTTATTTTAGAAAATATTTTCACACGTCCATGTTAATTTTATTATGTTATTATTTCAATACTCTTTGAGTCTGAAATAATCCCACATTAGACTTAAACTCTATTTGTTTTAATTAAATATATTTTATATATATTTTGCAAAGAATTTATATATTTAACTATTTACAAATTGTTTACGTTTCTGACCAGCTATTGCAGTGAAATGAAATGAATGTCATTTGTTTCAAGTGATTTTTAAATTTTAAAATAAAGACCGATATAATAAAATTATATTTAATAATTCGGAGTAACTCTTTCTATTTTGTAATACTGGTTTCTCTTGCGTTGATGCCATTCCCATAAACGAATTGTTTGGCAGGATAGATACTAAAGCTAATATTTTCTGTTACAATTCGAATAAGTTTGCTACTCTTGCTGCGAAATCATCCAACCTTTTTTGTGACATAACATGACTTTTGTTGATTCAGTATGAAAATCACCACATCACATTTCAAGAATTGCCTCAATTTGACAACACTTTGTTGGGTGGAATTTTTACTTGATGGCTTGTTTTTTTTCTTTTAAAAAATATTATAATTCCGTTACATATAGACCAACAATATGTATCTGTGAATGGATAGGGAAACGAATCCTGCTTTTAATATTTAGACACATTTATATAAATATTTGTTAATATGGAGGAAAATTAAAATCTTTTTTTGTGTGTGTATTATCATGTACTGTATTAACATGTTTAAAAATATCTGTTAATGGACAGGGAAAATAACCCTCTTTGTTGTATAAAGCGACATGTAGACAAGTATCTGTGATTGAACAGCGAAATTAATCTTCTTTTTTGTATATAGCAACATGTAGATAAGTATCTGTTAACGGGCAGGAAAATTAATCCTCTTTTTTGTATATAGCAACATATAGATAAATATCTGTTAATGGACATGGAAATTAATCCCTTTTTTCTATATAGCAACATGTAGACAAATATTTGTCAATGGACAGGGATATTAATCCTCTTTTTTGTATATAGCTCATACACCTGTGTCAAAATATTTGTTTAAATTTTATAGTTTGTGGAGAGGTATTAATTAACGACAGAATGTCTAAATAAGCAATAATTATCAGTAGAGCACTTATTAATACGAAGAATTTTGGTGACTTTGGCTAATTCTGTTCTAAAGACATTTTATTAATATGTTTTTGAATTGATGATCTAAAAATACCACAGAAAAATATGTATTAATTATGTACTCATAGATTTAAAAATAAAGGAATAATGTAATGAATTACAATGAGAATAGGGTATCCATAATATCGAGAATATTTTACATGTCTGATTATCAGGAAGTTCATCATGTAAGTGTGGATTTGAAAATAAAAGAATAATCTAATGAATTGATGTAAAAATGTGGTATCTATTATATCGAGAATACCTCACATATCTGATTTTTAGTCATTTTACGATCATACTGTTTACAATCAGTATCGGGCTCAATTTTTCAATCGTTTGCCGACCATTGATATAAGGTACGTATTATTATATACTGTATTAACAAATATATTTTAGCTATATTTAGTGTGAATTGAGAATTTTTTTCATTGTTAATTAAACTATATATACTAGGAGGACGACAAGGGGCTCTATTACATATGTTTATGTTTACATATGTTTTTGTATTGTGAATGATACTAATTCGTGAATTAAAAGATTTATCATTAACTTAAGACGAAATTGAGATAATATTTCTTCCGCCATTCCAGTAATTAAAAAGCCGTCAAATTATTACTTTAATCATTAAAATCATAACTAATTCGGCGGCTTTGAACACTGGCACTTGCTTCATCTTCAAGAACATAAACATGACAATTAATTTCAAACGTCGATTCTATAAACGTCATTTATTTGTCAACATTTGAGGAGCAGAAACATAAAAAGTTACAAGCTAGTTTAATTAACTGCAAGTTATCCAACAGCTAGGAAACGTGCCATGTTAGGGATGTTTTTTTGTGACCGAATACGCAATACTGAACTTTGGATACCAACCAAACTACTTGATGTAGCACGCGTGATTTTAAAAGAAAATGGTGTTACGCTGGTTTTGGCGAATAGATTAGAAACATTTTATAGTAAAAACAGCGGACTGAAAGCAGGAGCGTTGATCGTCATCCAGCGAGATTTTTAACTATATATAAAAAATGGTGGATAAGAACTGGCTGCAGAAAACGCAACATCGGCATGGTTATTATGCTTAAAAGGAAACCTACATGTAGCAATAGGTGAAAAGTGGTTAAACAAAGAAAACGAAAGAGAACCACCGCCACATTAACCACACTCATAAATATAGGTTTTTGTACTATAATATGAGGTTGAGTATATTAGGATCCTTATAAATTAAAAGTTAATCGTAAGTCTGCATATTCTATAAAGGTAAAACATACGAGTTAATTGAAATGTTTACGGCCTGATACATAAATAAATATAATCTTGTGGTCGTACTACTCTCTGTATTTAAAACTTGTAGTTTTAATGTGCTTTCAGTTACAATGAATAAATAAGAGTGGTAGAAAATATAATAGTCATTCCCTCTTTTAAGAAGAAAACGTTTGCACAAAGGCTTAAAGGCTCAGTCAAATTTATTTACCAATTGATGATATGTACATGTTTATACATATATATATATATATATATATATATATATGTATATATAACAATTGTTCAGAAAGAGCTTTAAAATTTATAGTGATGATGTTACATGAATTTTCGATTTTTAATTTATTTTGATAATGGGAATACTTCTACGCAATCTTTTTAATTTATACTTTGGTGATTATTATTACTATTAAATTTGAATAATATTTTCAAAACATTTTATAACATAAATAAATATTGAATATATTTTAATATGTAATTGATCGCAGTTTTAGCTATAATAAAAATATAGTTATTATTATAAGTCAAACCGTAACAGTTATTTTTTTTCCAATTAAACAATCCTATTTGAGAGAAGGAGAAAGCTACGAACTGGCCTAAGGAATTCGAGAGTCTCTTGAACAATTCGCCAAAAAGCTTTTAATTGACCTGCAAAATGGGGAAACACCGTTCTCGTCTTAATCGCTCAATAAATATTCATGAAGTTACTAATGAAAGTAAATGACTTCGCTTAGTTTAAGTGTCATTGTTAGTGAAATGCATTTGCTACAGTGAATTAATAAGAGTTGTAATCGATGAACAATTCGATAGGAGAATTACTAATTTCAATGCTGTCCTGTTTTTGTTTCGATATCATATTCAGACTATGAGCGATTACATTGTCTCAAGGCTTCAGAAGACATTCTAATGTAGTTATCATCTTAGTTTAATTATCTCTATTAAACGCCATCAGCCCCGAAGTTCGAAGAAAATTGAAGCAGTCTTTAACTTTGTCTAACTTTAACCTAATTATATATATAATTAAACTACTATTTAAAGCAGTGGGATAGTGATAATGCAGAAATGCTTTTTTGTTTCCTTACTTTGTTCGCGCTAAATGCTAAACTAACAGGTCCGATTGCAAAAACCCATTTTGTGTTGGAAAGTTGAAGCTTTCTTCTTCTTCTTCGTCGGGGAAAGTTATATTCTGTAATACCTATAATAAGATTAAGATTCATAGGAGCAAAGCAGTGACAAAAATTCCAAACTAAGGAACACTGCTCAGAAGATGCAAGGTAAAGAGAAGTCAGCTTATTTATTGAATGATCATCATAAGTACTCTCGCCGAAGACCACCACTCCGACAACGTTGTTACGTTCTTGCTAGTGTTAATATAAGTGAAGGTGGTCCATACTGGATGAGTGTACATCTAACCGGTGAATTATTCTGGTCACCGTCTTTCGGCTCCGTCATTGTATCCCGATTTTACCGATTCACATCGATTTTTGAATGTATGGAAACTAAAGGTACTTTATTATTAGATCAATATTAGATCTATATCATCCAAACTAGATTATGGCACCTGTGCTGTAATAGTTCTTTGGTGTACCTTCAAATTCTAACTAAATTTTTATAAAATTACACGGGGTGTATTTACTTTCAAATCTAAAAATGAATGTTTCATCCAAATTAGTTAATTAATGCCGAAAAAATTAGTTAATGTACATAAAAAAACACCACCCAATCACTTATTATTTACTTCTGTATTTTGATCTACCTTTTTAATTTTATAATTTTTAATGCCGAGACAAGTCAAACCAGTCCAAACTCGATGAGTTTACTCGTTATCACTAAAAAATTCTATCACCATCCTTCGGCTCCACCAATGTACGCTAGCTTTGGTAAAGAGCAACTTCATTGGCACATTTATGTCGCCCTTAGTTTTATCTCAACAGATTCGCGTCATGTTATCCAAACTCGATCACGATACCTGTGCTTATAGTAATTTTTGAGAATTTCCAATCCGTAAATTCACTTGACAATTCCGTCAATTTACTTGATAAATTTCTAACGAAATTTTGAAGTACACGCTTCTACACAAAAAAATATCAGACAAATTGGTTGAGAATTGGTAGATATAAGGTACCATATATAAAATTCGGCTTTATTGCTATATATATTCCTGAATATACTTGCCTACCTGTTCACGTTGTTACTTTGTTTACGTCATGACAAGTCAAACGAGTTCAAATCCAATGAGTTCACTCCTTATTACTGAAGAGTTTCTTTTAACCCTTTCCGGTTCCATCATTGTCCCTTTATTTACTGAAAAATAAATTAATTTCGCCCTTTCTTGTGCCCTATTAGATTATGATTAGACGTTTATCATCCAAACTAGGTCAGGGTATCTTTACTGCTTAGTTTTGAGGATATCTATAGCGTTCACGAAATTTTTTTAAATAAATTCTAACTAAAATTTCATGGCATCGCGCTGTAGGTATTATACTCTTCTAAATAAAAAAAACGTCCTTATATGTAAAGAAATGTAGGGGATATGAGAAAACACGAAAAATACAGTTTAATTGGAAATTTTCTCCTTTTTTAAAGTCGGCTAAAACTGTACCCTAATGGGTGACATTATTCACCAATAAACACTACAACCTCTATCTTCGAATATAGTGTGACCCTTATTACAGTTCATTCTGTGAGTCGTCTTTTATCCACTAGAAATACTTGAATAAAACCGTAATGCCAATTACTAGTAGTATAGATTGAATATACCGTTAATAAGTATGTAACTGAATATAAGATTACCTAAGACATTGAATTTTTATACCTATTTATTCATTCAAATCTACAGTTACAGTTTTTCTTATGTTAACTCTCAAAATATTTCTGGACACGTTTTTCAATTACTTCACGCCTACGTTGATTTTATCATTTTCCTAAAATATTCAGGATTTATTTTCATACATGACTACCGAAAAACTTATTCATTAGCTGTTATCAAATGTTCATTTATTTCGTTTTGTTTCAATATAAAGTGACACGTTATCTTTTTATTCCATGTTTTTAAATTTGTTGCTAAAATACTAAAACCTTACTAAACTTTAAAGCAATGACCCTACATAATCGTATGTCACTTCAGAAAAATGATGTAGTCCTGTTTCAAGCGCGAATGTGGTTTTAAACAAAAAACTGTATAGTTCTATCGAATATCATTTGGGGAAATATGTATGGAATTTATGCTATTTTTTATGAATTCAAAATAAGAAATAATGCTCTAGGTATTTGTAAAATATGTTTCAATGAACGTCTTGACATCATTTCTATGTACTCACTTAATTCCTGATATTATAAACCTACAGGTTGAATATAACACGAAATTAGTATAAAAAATTCAAATATTTTTCAGGATTTTTAGTTTTTAAAATATGATATAAAAGGTAGAATATTAAATATTTATTTGATATTGCAGTTTTCTTTGTAAGCTAGACATTTCTGTATCTATTGACTTACGTTATTATAAAAACAGAACAGACATCGTAAGTACCTGTGATTGCTTGCAATACGTGCGTAACTTAATATTGCTTGCAACCAAACACAGAAATTTAATTTTGCAATCTTGGTTTTTAGACAAGGGTTGAAAAATACGTAATTGGCACATAAGTGAAACGTGCAGGTCAATATTGAGAGCATTGAGTTTAAACTAAACATTATATTCATTTTTAATATAAAGTCACTGAATATTTTTATTTTTGAACAATTTGGCATTGTAAATTGATTGTTGTTTTGTCAAATTGAAGTTTTTTAGCCATTTTTGGAGACAATTTTAATTTTAAAATTTAAAACACATTTTATATGTATATGCTAGCCGCTAAAATATATGAAGAGGAGAGGGGAATATAAAGACGTGCAAAGAAATTCATATAAATGTTCAAACAAAGTAGTTTCCAGCTGAGTAAGGGAGATGCCAATATATTAATTTATGCTATTTGGACTACCGTTTGTGTTGTGTTTTAACTGCATGCTTTTTGAAACCTTATCGCAGCTAATTGTAAAAATAAATTTAATACTTAAAATAAAATATTTTTTAATTATAGTACATTGTGAATAAAAGTGGTCGTGCTCCTTTCAAATTAAAATTGCTTACGGAGGTGTCAGATAAGAAGTTTTTGTCCGATTTGTTAAAATTACCATGATTTTTTATAAATTAATTAATCTTGTTCGGTCAAAATCATGACAGAAATATTACTTAAAATTTAGTCCGTTATGGCTATATACGTTTCATTTTATTTAGAAGTGTAACTTGCTAAAGAATGTGTTTATCGATTTTCTTAAATAAAAATTATTTTTATTCCTATTTTTTTTTAAATGTGAGAAGCAGGTTCGTAGGCATATGATTTCTTCTAGGAACTATCTATTCATCCATCCTCTTTGTTGAAATTATTAGCAGATTTATATATTGTAATTAAAGCGTTTAAATATAATTTGTTTTTAAAAAAAACATTTATTTTTTTTGCAATTATCGACAGGTGAAATGTTTTAAAAAGAAACTGAAGTTTAGTTTAACGACATTTTTGAAAAACGGGCATTTTAGATAGCCTCAATTTTTAAACTGGTCATATGATATCTCAATATAGGATAGAATGAGTTTGTTTAAATTTCACTATAACAAGAAAATATTGAATTTGCGTAAATACAAATATAAAGCTATTTGTCGTTGATACTAATATATGAATACCTCCCGTTCGTTTATTAAACTTCGTAATTTGTTATGTCAAATATAAATGTAAACAAATTTAATTTTAAAAACCCTATCTGCGCAACTCCTGACAGTTATTTTTCATAAAATTTTATCTTTTGCTAAAAGAAATAAAATTTCGTAAGGTATATATATATATATATATATATATATATATTATTATTATTTATAAAGACAAAAGTTTAAAAAGAAAAATGTTAGTCCACATCGTGAAAAGAAATTAATTTGAGATATTTTACTCAAGATTTAATATTTAAGTGTTACACAGAAACAAAATACATTTTATGTGAATATGTGGCGTCAACTACTGACAACATACATTATTTCCATTTGAATATAACGAAGAATATATATGCTAAGTGGAATTCATTGGTAGAAATTGGAAAACGTTATATTCGTACAACTCAACGAAATCGCTACGGCGAACTCGACTTGTCACGTATTACCGTGCACTAGTCGTTTATTAATTGACAGTAGTACCAGTACGACTGCCAATGAGGGAATTGAGACATCGTTACGAAATGCAAGATTTTCTCTCGTTTAGGAGGGACATTAACAGGAACTGTTTAATTGGGATGCGACATTGTCAAGTAGCGCGATGGAACTTGAATAGCTTTACTTGATTTACTCGCTTTAATATTAGTCTGAATCGTATATTAGATTCGTTATTTTATATTTAGATTACCTGCGCCAGAGTTTTTATAAGTTTGAGGGATTTATTATTATTTTATAAGTTTTAGTGATTTATTATTAATGTATTTTAATGATTTATTATTATTTGCTTTAAACACTGAATATTTGCACGTTTCGCACTATCAATGTAGATTACACCATAACTTTGGAGTTGCACTGAATTTATATTCAGTGGAAAAATAGCATATTGTTTATTTTGCCTTGTTTTTGTTCTTCTCTTTTATTTTGTAGGAGAAGTCTTACGTTGAGTCTTTCTTTTACATTTATTTAGTTTGTGTTATAAGTTTTAAACGATTCATCGTATATTTAAACTGGGATTGGACCGAAAATGTGTTTTGGGGTTTCGCAATTTTGACTGTAAAATTAAATAAATAAAAATCTGGTTGTGGATTTATCGGCGACATGATCGTGTGTTTAACGTGACGTTTTAGGTGAAAACACAGTCAGAATTGAGTGATTATTCTTAATTTTCAAGTCAAAATCCCATACAACTTCGATGTAACCACTGACAATCTGTAAACTACATCTATAGATCGAGATGAGAGCTGTACAGTGGTATTTGAACGAATATTGTAGGTTCACGGAGTCAAAATTTAAATTGCAATGAATGTTTGCAAACGTACGAAAACAAACTTGAAATTGTGATACCACCAGATTTAAATGTAGACGATAGATTTGGAGCTCTAGTGCCGATATATTCCTTAAGTTTCTTATTATATTGTTGTCTCTAGTGCACTCCCTGTGGTAGACAAATTTAAAAACTGTTAATGTCAAAAATGAATGATAACAATTTTTATTCATTGCTTAGAACATATTAAGTGAGAGCTGAAAATTTCTTTTAATAAATTGAATATATGAATCATAGATCTATTCCGTTAAGGCTCTAGCAAAAACACAACGTTTAGAGATAATTAAGACTAAATTTGATTAAAACATAATATCTATAAAAAATCTTATCATAAAAAATCCTGAAGTTTTGAAGTAAAGAGATTGAGAGATATTGTAACTTTCATAACTTCCAATATTTGGTATGATAAAGCGTCTCTTATTCGGAGGGTCATAGATAAGAGTAGAGTATCAGAGTCGGAAGGAACTGAAAAGGATATGACTTCACGGGTCAGCAAAACTAGGACAAACTTCGTGCAACAAGGTGTGGCAGTCACAGATATTGACGCAGAACGTGAAACTCAAAATATTCCAATTCAATGTCAAGCTGGTTCTTCACGTTTTTTTTTTGTGTTTCCAATGTAATATCGCGGAATTTTAGGAAAATGATTGACTATACTATCAGACAAACGTAATTAAAATTTACATTTGAACAGGATCCACATTTGTAAAATATTAAAGTGATATTAAAAATTTAAATGGTTTATTTTGATATTTATATTTGATATTCTTAAATCTAAAAACGATAATCTAGAAACTTGAGCGTCGATTCGTCATTAAAAAACTTTTAAAAAAATACTATGCCTAATTTACAGTTCCCCAAATAACTGAATATGTAAAAGCGCTAAAAATAAATAGTTATCATGTTTATTATATACATAATAATATAAACGTAAACGGGAAGTAATATAACAATACTTTCTTCAACATGAGTATTTAAGTTACTTCATGCGGCCAGATGGCTGCATTGCTTTCAAAGATACTAATATCTAGAGCGATGAACAGTGTCTCTACAGAGTTATAGTCATGAAAATCGTCAGAATCTCGGATAAATCCTATTACCTTGCAAATCTTCTGACAGGTTTCAATGATATGATTGCGAAATCTTAGATAGTCCATAGTCACGTCGGGATTTCGTAGGGATGATACACTTTCGATCGCCGTGCCATTTATACTTTATACAACAATGGTGAATTAAGCGTACACAAAGACGATAATATATAACCACTGCACGTTTCTTTATATAAAACAATAGTTAATTACTTAATCCATTGAAATACTAAGGCGATATCCTTTGAAATACCTTACAACCTGATTGATTTTTTATCACCAGGAACAGATTAATCGGTAAAAAGTAGGCAGTACAGATTATTATGTTAAAACGTTTAGTTAAATATGAGGAAAAAAATCTGTCAGTATCACCACGTTTATACAATAATGTTATCGATGAAAAGGAATAATAAAACAAAATGGAAAATTGACAAAAGCTATCACTTTTCCTCATAACAAAAAATTAAAATTTTTATTTTATATAGGAATAACGCAAAATAACATGAAAATTTATTTTAAGTGAAGATCGGAGTAACGACTGTGCTAAACGATATTGCTTTCATTTCATTATTACATAATAAAAATAATAGTCTTGAATATATTCGGCGTTAATTTTGCAGAAATTCATTATTCACAATTAAATGAAACTACGTGATGTAGTATTATTTCCACTTTCTTTAAGTTCTTTACCCCGACTTGGGTTTCGTTGTATTACAACATCTTCAGGTGGGCTATAAGCAAAGATGTTGTAATACAACGAAACCTAGGTGGTAAAGAACTTAAAGAAAGTAGAAATAATACTACATCACTTAGTTTCATTCAATTGTGAATAATAGTCTTCTTTTTAAATTTCTTCCAAAATGAAGTTAAAAACTTCCTAGGCTTATCTTGGAGATAATCATAATTTGGCTTTAATCAAAGCTCGGTCAAGTATTCGTGTTATAATTTCATTAAATAAAAAAATTGTGCAATAAATAGTATGGTGCCTCCGTTTTGCGATACGTATTACGTGCGGATGAATAAATATTACGCACGCTCGTGGATAGGAGAGAACCTATGTTTACAAAGGGAAAAATAATAACATTTTCTAATTGATGGTTTCCAGACAACCAAAGTTTTTTTAAGTTAATGTTAAAGTTAAATAATTAAAATAAAAGTATGTATTAGTAATTAGTAATTGAGGGATAAATCAATGCTCGTTAATTGGCAAACGGCTTCTTTCTCCTACAAAATTGTTTCCACGTAATATGTGGACTACAAAGAAGTAACACTGATATTCAGCATAAAGTACTAATCATTCATATCAATTTTCGGAATTATGGGATACGTTAAAATTCATTTTAACTTTGAATCAAAGTTTTGTCGACGACGGAGCTTTGATAAGTCAATTTGAAGACCGAATTCATTGAATCTTTCCGCTTTCTACAGTGAGTTTTCTTTTAGTTATACCTCGTGGAATAAACGATAAACTATTGATAAGTAACGAACAATATATAGTGAGGTATTTAAGTGACATGCTTTTATATGTAAATAATAATGAGGCTTTTAAATCACTCTTTTTCAAGTTTAAGCTTACAATACAGACAATGAAATTTCTTGCTTAATAAAATTACAGATGGCATTTTAAAGAAATTGATAATTTCTTGAATACAAGATATTATCAAGTAAGAAGAATAAGGGGGTTTCTAGTTCACAAAGCTCTTTCTATTAGACCTTCCTAGAAATAACTGTAACTCAGAAAGACAGAAGTGTAATTAGTCTAATCTATATACCCAATGTTGATAAGCTGACCTTCATTTTCGTCTACAAAAGTGGAGCGAAACCATATATGAAATGAAACCATATATGGCATCATTTTGTAATTTGCTTGACATAATCTTTCATCATTATATCTGCCCAACTTTTTTACAACTTATTTTTATTCAAACAGATATTTTATTATGTTTATTGGGGTCGATTTATTATTCAACGAATAACATGTCATATAATTAACTAATGAATTAAACTATTCGACTTAAAATTAATCCGATAAAAAAATTTAGCAGATTTTGTGTAGACAGGTAATAGTTATTTGAAGTTTTATTCTAGGCTACGTCACTTATTTAAACCCACTTCACGCAATTAGTACGTGAGAGAGAAATAAAGATCAGTGATATTTACGTGTAAGGACAATGAACATAGAAAATCAAATATTTAACATTTATCAATGCGTATAAATATTTCGTTACAATCTAACTACTTTTACCGATATTTTTTTCCCATTTATCATCTCAACAAATTTCATTTTTACAATGAAGTAATACAATGCTTTATAAAAAAAAGAGTTGAAATTTTAATATGAATATAAAAACACTATCTCTACTTGAAATAAAATGATAATTAAAGATACGTTTACTGACAAATGAGTTTTATCCTACGCTTTATTCGATTATTGAAAAATGGGCCTTAGTACAATATAAATATAAAACAATCTAAATTAAATTTACAGAATATTTTCTAATAACAAGTACAAAAACCCGATCTGCAATTCAAACAACACCCAATTGCTATAAATATTATTATTATGTAAGTTAAATTTTGTGGAGAATTTGATACGGTACTGCTTCAGGCAAATAAACTTTTCTTCAAAACAAAGAAATAGGATGTAACTTATTACCTTACAGGCAACGTTCCAAATTACGTTGAATATATTTAAATATGAGCCCACGCTTAACAAATTCCCTTGAAGGAATAATATTCCAAGCATATAAATTAATCGCGAACTTCTTAAAATTACGTAAAATATACAGGAATATTGTTATAAAAATTTTATTACAACTTTCAAACATTCCAGTGAAATCATATGCTGCAAAAATATTTTTTATTGAGAATTGAAGGAAATTGAAACGTTGGATTGTCATAACCAATAAGAAAAATTATTTTTCATCTTTTTTACTCTTTAGTATTTTTATACTCTGTAATTAATATGAAATAGCGTCATAAATTTAGTTAAAAAGTAGCAAACTTGCAAATATAACTAAGTATATAGGGGAAAATGTTATGCAATTCAATATTTTTTTGAGCATTTAATATTTTCGAATTTAGAAAAAAATATTCCAAGGTCGAAAGTACCAGGCTCAGAAAAAGACGAATTGAAGACCAAATTTTTTGAAAAAAGATTTTTTTTTTAGTTTCGACATAATTATTGGGATTTCCTTCCCCTTTCTTTTTATTACCGGACCCCAGAAGGGACAAATAAAGGTGAGAACGAAATTGCATTCCAAAAGCTAAGAAATTATTTTTTCATGTTTTTCTAGCTTCTAAATTCCTCCTAATTATATAAAAGAATTCGATACAACGTTTTTTTTCAAACTTTTCACATTAATAATAATCATAATAAATATTTTTTCCGGGAAAAATCGCATTACTTCGAACATGAAAATCAATTTAAATGCAAGATTCTCTTTTGCCACTTGTCGACTCTGCGATTAAATTAGTATTAATATTTTATTAAATTAGTATTAATTTATTCCAAAAATGTCACACATAATAATAAAATTAACCAATAACATTTAACTGCTCCATCACATTACATATTCGTATATATGGTTTGAGAATAACAGCGGGGTACCCCTCATTTTTTCAATATGATGTATTTAAATTTTCAATACAGAACTGGTAAAATTATTAATCGTTATTCAATTCACAGATGACGCCAAGATATTTTTTTATATTAAATTAAGATACTAATTGGCCTAATCTTTTTATACCATCTTTATATTTAATAATACTTTTTTGATAGGTCCATTTAATGTTGATATTTTTCGTGGGCGTTTTTTGTATTTTATCATATAATTATAAATAGACAAAAAAGTAAAATATCAAGTCACAATGGATTAAGTTTTGCAAAGAATCGCATTTTATTATTTATTTCAGAAATATAAATATCAAAAAACGTATTAAATGGGAAATGGACTCAAATAGCCAATTATGGTATTAATTATGTATTTTTTTAATTTAGCATTTCTGAAAACAGAATTTAAAAATGCATTTTCAATCTTTTAAACTGTTGGAGCAAAATTCAAAGACAAATTGTTAAATCGCACTGAACTCTCCACATTATCTTTATTAGTCTTTGTGAGTAAATATTTCTTGTTGTGGTTAAATACAACGTTTATTCAGGTTAATGAAGTTTCAATTAATAATCGGCAGGTTTTTCCGGCGATTCCCAAGGGAACGTCCTTTACGCACTGCTGGAGCCAATCTGCTTATTTACTTTTTATTGTGTATTTCCATTTGCCCTATTCATTCGCTTTGCCGTAATATATAAATGTGTGAGGGTAATCATTTTTTAATAATTTTTTTTCTTTTAACATTTCATATTTATGTCGAAAAAGATTTATTTACATTGGATAAAGATAAATAAGGCATTCACTGCATATTGTTTTTAATGTTAGATTTTTATAGTATTTTTGAAATGTATACGTGAATAACGTAACATGATAACGAAATAAAAAGTTTGGAGTAAAATATTTTATCTTTGCGTTATGAATAAGAGTCAAACGGTATATGGTAGCATAAATCGGATTACTTCTAAAATGTACAAACCCTTAATGTTCTTGTTCCATTAACAAAGAAAATGTTTATTATTCATCATGTATTTGGAAGCGAGGGCGACTTTCCCAGGTTTTTTATTAGATTTATTAAATGTTAATAATAAAGTACTATATAGATACAAACTATGAAGATTCTTGCAAGTTATCTGAGCCTCTTTATTTAGGTTATTAAATTATTAGTAAAATTATGAGGGTGGTTTTATTTGTAATTTTTCAAATCTATTAAGAGATATACTTTAATAATAGATTTTGCAATAAAAAGAAATCAAAAAAACGAGAAAATGCTATGACAAAAATTTGTGAAAGAGTACTAATACAAATCCGAAAGTATTTAGATTATCAATTTTAGAAGGATGTGTCGGGTACATAATTCTATTCGAAAGACTCATGTATTGATACTGTGACGCATAACTGAATATATATGTATATATGTGTGTGCGTGCGTGCGTGCGTGCGTGCGTGCATGGGTGCGCGCGCCTTCTAAAGTATTTTGGTGGTATTTTGTAGTTCATTTACGTTTATTCAATAAGATGATTTAATTAAATTTAATGTTTATTATTTTACTTTAATTTCTTCTGTTTCTAGAGTCCTGTACTCTAATATCGGAACTTGAAAGATTCTCAAGTTAGACTACAATTTATATAATTTTGCATCTAATTGATATGTTTGGTAACTATTTAGAAGTTGCTTATATTTTTCACCAGCCTTGGTAGTAAAACAAAAATATCTATTTGCATTGGTTTCAGATGACTTTCGCCGACAGGTCTTGAAATAAAAACATTCAAAAGTTGATATTATGAAACTATGTTTAATAATTCGGACTCAGTCCTTGTTTTTGTTATATTGTTATCACTTGCATTTTTGTTGTACGTAAAGGAAAAAAAAATGGTAGCATTCTTTAGCACCCAAATCTTTTACACCCAACCCTTCAAGGGTCCTTTAATACGAAATAAATTGAATAAAATCAATAATTTTTTTGGTATAACATCCCGATCCCGAGCTTTACTATTTCAAAGTTAACACAAGCGTTAAGAGTTCTACAGCTTTCAGCCCTGAATATTTAGCGTATTCATTATAAATTATTAATTCGGGGAAAGATAAATTTGTTGTACTGATAATTCGCTGTTTATCGTAATTTATTTGGTAGATGTTATATTCACGATAACAAAAATTTTAAATACTTAAGCTCGAAGAAAATTACCTTTTAGAAAATTTTAAAAACATGTTTTTCGGGAAAAAAAGTTTTTTCTCTATTCTAAGGGGTAAATGAATAAACGTTTTAGTTTATTTTTATAATTCTTTTCTATAGGAATCCAAAAAAATTATCCGATTGTTACTATTAACAAAACCTGCATAATTAACACAATTAGTTTTCCTTGTGTAAAAAAATTGTACCGCTGTGATGTTTCCTTTGAATAAATTTTAAAAAATTAAATTGATTTAATGGGTTTGACATAGCCATAAAACAAATTTTTCCTTGAATGAAAAATGTTTCACGGGTATAATTAATGCAAAATCATTGGTAATTATTATTAACATCAAGAGATTAAAAATTAAGCAAATTAAAATACGCAACATAAACATAAAAATAAAAAAAAGGACTAAAAGATTCCTTCATGAAATATTTATCGAAAAATATCATCAAGAAATAAATATTAATGAAGTACATCAAACCACATAACGTTGGTTTATTTTCTCGTAGTTTCAGTAATTACATACAATAGATACAGGGTTCTATCGCCGGTGCCGTTAATAAAGTTATGTTATTTGACAGGTTAGATTCTAGAGACTAATATTTTCTGTTATATTTCGGTTAAGTCTGCTACTCTTCATGCCATCATCCAACATTGTTTATTATATAACGTGTATAATAACTAACTAACTAACTAACTGTAACTAGTTTGGCTCATTTAAAATTAAATTTATTGTGCCACACTTTTGTCTGAGTGATCCACAATTTGTTTCATGTTGACGAAAATTTGGTTTGTTGAATTTTTTAATCGACTGCTCATTTTCTTATATCACGATAAACTTTACAATTTTGTGGTTCGTGATCATGACATGATAAAATGGTAATCATTTTCCTTAATACCTGACTGAGCACAATGCATAGATGTGTTTTTTTTTAATATCGCTCCCAACGATACATTAGAAGTAAATGTTGTAGTCATGAAAAATGGATATGAAAATAATGATTTGCAAATTATACAATTTAATGTTTATCAATATTAGATTTTCTAATAATAGTTCTTTATTATCATGAAATCTATTAACTAGAATATTAAAGATATATTTAGTGTATAAAATAGTTCTTATTTTTAACGAAATCTTGTTATCAGAAAAAAAAAGATATTTCAATCAATATTTTTACTTCAATGAACATCTGAAAAGGATTATGGTTGATAATTTTGTTTTCATTTTAGTTGGTATTAATCAAAATTAAAATATATAATAAATTTACATATTTTTTTGAAACGGTAACTTGCAAATCACTGAAATTTCACCATTCACCGAAATGTTTATCGCTTAGATTTTACTTGACTTTGTTATTAATAAAGCACATTGTCTGCAAAATATTTCTAATTATAATGTATATAATTAAATTAACTCAGGTAAGTAAAATATTTTTGCGGAATTAAAGGCAAAATAGAAAAAAATATTTCTTCATTTATTTCAGTAGTATCGACTATTCAGGACACTGTTAATTGCATCATATTTATGAATAAAAAATGCTGACCAAACGCAAGCGTCGATTCTGCGATAAACAGATGACAGACGGGACGACGGACGCACTGTTCGACATAGATTATGTGTCAAAGACGAGTAATGTACTCTACCTGTCATAACGTATGGAGTAGAAACATCCATACTCATCCACCAGTTTATTAAATAACCACAAGTTGACCAAAGGGAAATAGAAAATACCATGTTAGGGATTAGTTTTCATAACATAGTGCAGAAAATTTAAAGTCGGAGATGTACCAGACTACCCGATGTAGCACGCGAGTTTTTGAATGGAAATGATGTTGGAGTGGTTACTTGTTTTGTAAATTGTTAAAGTCTTGGAGCAAAGACTCCGGACGAGAAACAGGAGCTTTGGCGGACAGCACGATTTTTTGGTGACATTTTGATAGTGGTGGGATAAGAATTGGCTGCAGAAAATGCCACATCGGCTGGCTAAAGAAGTGACGTAGTTTATAAAGAGTCTGCATAGTTTGTAAAGATAAATATATTTTTTTCTCTACAAACTAAATAGATTCATGTTTTACTTATGAGTTACATAGATATACGAGTATTCTATTACTGTGAAAATACTACGACAATGACTACGAATAAACGATTATTCAAATGAAAATAAATACGTACAGCGTTATTTTTAACACAACAGTCAATATACCAATTTATTCTATTCAAACATAGTAAACCCGAATTGTCTATTATTGACGTTCATTTGACCTATTTGTCAAACATAATTAAAATAAATTTGAATGGTAGCAGGCTAATTAAATAGGGTGTATTTTGCTTAAGCAAATAGATATTGAACTACAATTTATGAAAATGAAAGTCAACAAGAAGCACACGGCATGCTGAGTAATAGACCCGTCCACAATTATAGGTTTTAATAATACTCAACAACACACCAGATTATATCATTTTATGTACAAAGAGAATCCAGTAAATGTTACTCTCCCTGTTGTGTTTCAACATATTACTAGCGTTGAAGATTATTTAAGTGTGTGAGAAAATGCCTAAATGTTTAATTAATAAGGAAATGCTTTTTTATTCAACAAAAATTTTAAAGAGAAAAGTACGTTTTGAATGATAAATAATAAATCGCTAGTTGATATGTATGTTTCTCTTGTTATAATTTTGTACCATTTTACAGATTTTTCTAAAGTTTGAAATATTATTGTATCAGTTTGGAAAATTTGGAAAATTATCCCTAGGTACTTGCCTAATTTCGAATTTTGTTCTTTTTTACTTACTTTAATGTGAAAGCAAACAAATTTGACATATTTTAAGAGATAATATTTTTCGGAAATACGCGTAAACTATTTTCAAAAACATATACTTACAGTTATTGACGTACAAAGGATATCAGCAAAATTTTCAAAACTGAACAGAACGGATGCCCCGATCAAATTTAGATGAAAAGGTTTAATGATAATTTAATAAGATATGAATAAGGACGACATAAATATGCTTCTTAGCAAAATTAGGACGGGATTATTAAGCCGGAGGGTGGTTGAATAAAATGTTCAGTGATGGGGAATAAACTCATCGAGTTTAAACTCATTTGACTTGCCTTGACATCAGCAAGGAAATAGTAAGGTAAAAAAATAGGTAAGGTATATAAGTACATAAAAAGGTATAAATTATTTTTGCGTTTTTTAACTCATATCGCTCGCACTAATCAATCAATTTAAACGATTTCTTTTTTATTTGAAGAATTATACCCCAACCAATGTAATCTCATGAGAATTTGGTTAAAACTTAATTTTGGAAATAGAAGGTACACAATTAAATGTCATTGCCGTGGTGTGTTGGGTTGATCACGAGGCATACGGCCTTTTACGATGCAGCGTCCCGCGGCGACCCGGGTTCGATTCCTTGCCGTTCGTCGAACGGGGCTGGACTGGTGTTGTGGTTGGATGTAAGAGATTGCTCTCGTAGCAATAAGTCGCCATATGTATCAATTAGATACATCAAAGTGGATAAATAAATAAATGAATGACTTAATAATGAAAAGTACAGCTCCTTTGATCGATATACATGGTATAAGTTAAATAATAAAATTCAGGACGTTTCATTCTCATCAATGGTGCTATAAATTGGTCTTTTGATAAAATCAAGTTATAGTTACGGAGTCGGACGATGGCAATAGAAACCGTTCATCAATGAGATGTGAACTCATCGTATTTGAACTTGTCTACTTATATTCAAGTAAGGGAACAAGTAATAAAGAAAGTAGGTTCGTTAGTATATGTGGGTACAGACAGATGTAAACTACTAACAACGGTGAAGCCAAAACAAAGAATTTGACTGAAATGTCCAGCTGCATGTTCGTGAAATGCCGGAAATGTCTGTTCTGATTTCAATTAATAATACTTCATTGATATTGAATTCATTGTAAATTCGTGACTCTTGTTTTGACAGGGACTCAAAATAGAAAAATAAAACTTATTTTAAAAAGTATAACCGACTTTAAATAACAATCGAATAAAAAGAACATTGAAAAGAAATAAAATTTTTGTGGTAAAATGTCGTTCCCTAATGTGAATAAATCTGTTAAATACTGATACTGCTAGAGATTGTGAGACTGTAATTCTAGTGAAATGAAGCATTTACCTATGTATGTGTCAGTGTGTATTTACATGAAAGAGACAGAGAAGCGTCGATTTGACGTCGATTCCAAACGTCTATAGCAATACCAGTATTTTCCAAAATTTATTTCCATTGGGAAACAATACTGTAAAAAATTGTACGTTCGACATACTTAAACCATGAAAAGATAGGCATTATATTCAGAAACTGAATAGTAAGTAAATTATCTGAATTCAGATTTTAATAGCGTGTAGACTGAGTTGCAAATCTAGAAACGAAATAAGAGAAACCATGTTAATTATTTTTGTTAAGATGTTACAAAATACGAACTTGTTTCGTAAATCGCGCAGTTCATCGATCTTCACTGAGATGAGCGGCGAACTAAACTCAAAAATCTCATCTGTCTTTTCTAAGTCAAAACTCTTAATCATAATTATGGCATGTATTTGGTAAGATTTAAATAATATTCCTCCTTATATGAAAAAAAATGTCAAAGGAAATAAGATCCAGGTGAATATTTTTTGCTTAAAAATAAAGCATCTAATGAAAGTAATATGACAAATATAAAAACAAATGTTTCTACAATAAGCATTTTTCCTTAATTAAAGAAACAATGGAAGTAGCCTTATGCTGCGCGATATCGTTTATTATTTGATACATTAAAATACTTTGATATGGAGAGATAAATTTATTACAGCGTTATTGAAAAGGATACTCCAATGACGTATGTCAAATACGTACAAAGTAATTGTTACAAAACTATAGTAAATTAAACTGGCACTAGTCGGTAAAATGGTCATTTAATGTCAAGTAATAAACACTTTCAAATTTATAGTTATATGTAATATTATGTCAACTAATTGTACATTCAAATATATTCAATAATTATACATTCTCAACGTAACGCACCAAAACTGTGTGCACTATGCATATTAATATTGAAGCAGCGAAATCGCATCAAGACACGTAAGTCCCTGCAGTTCCACTTGGAAATGACGCATCTCAATTAATATATTCGAGCGAGCGCACACGCCACTGCGAAGGAAGTATCAAAATGCGAAGCGAGACGCCACTTACCTCATCTCTATTCGCACGGGTACCGTCTATAGTTGTCGCTAAGGCAGTGCATGATAATACGTGACAACTCTGAACTCAGCGGGGAGTCTGGTCGAGTCGTGCGAGTGTAAAGCTTAAGGGGAGATCAGCTTTACATATATAGCGTCGGTGTCTTTGGCTTCAGATACGAAAAGGAAAATTATAGTTATGGTATGTTCACCTTAGTTATATAGAGTTTAGTCTAATAAATAGTTCCTGATATTTTCTAATATATTCTTTCAAAATTGTCTAAGGCAAAAATCGTCCGAAATTATGTAAGTACTTTGAGGAGTAAAATAGGAAAAAGCCAAATAACACAGTATAAATATTCAAGAACAGACATCTCTCTAAAAGATAATATCAAATGCTTTTCTTTTTTTTTCAAATTCGTTTTTGTTAATATTGTTGCTTTCCTAGTTACTAAGTTTTTTATAAAAAAATTATATTCATCATTTATATTAGTGGACTGAGCACATGATATCATCAAAACCGACAAAAATATTTTCTACTGAACACGTTCAATAAAAAAATATAGTAGCTAAGTCGTTGACACGGCCGCAGGCATTGAGAACGATAACGTCTATAAAGGAATAAAAATCAGTGTTACTATCAACGGCAACTATGTTTTTGGTTCGGTTGGATTATAATATGTTGGGTTGTGTTTGATTTGCTTGGGCTAGGTTTGAGTGGGTTAGGGTTGTATTAAGTTGGGTTCTATTTATTTTGAGTAAGGTTTGCTTCATTTTGTTTGGGTTGAATTGGATTTGATTTTGGTTAGGTTGGGTTTACTTGGGTTCGCTTTGTATTGGGACAGGTCCAGTTTCCCTTGGATTGAGTTAGTATTAGTTTGGACTTGGTGAAGTTTGAATTTGATTGGATTTGATTTGACTTGCTTTGTGTTGGGTAGGGTTACGTTGGTTTGAGTTTGATTTGCTTTCTGTTGGGTTGGGTTTTCTTTGGATTGGGATTAGTTTGAAATGGTTATGTTAATAGGGGTTTATTTGGTTAGATTTGGTTATATACTTTAGATCGGATTGGATTGAGTTGAGTTTGCTTTGGGTTGGTTTGGACTGGGTTGATTTTGCTTTGGTTTGGGTTGGGTTGGATTGTGTTTACTTTGGATTGGGTTAAGTTTTCTCTGGGTTGGGTGTGGTTGTGTTGAGTTGAACTCGATCGGGTCGGATTGTTTTGATTAAGTTGGTTTACTTTATTTTGGGTTGGGTTTGCTTTGCGTATTGGTTAGGGGTTTTTATGTAAGGCGTTTGCAAAAAAACCCATAGACAAAAATTACAAAAACTATATTTTTGTGTTCTGTCACTTTTATTATGTCGCCTCAAAACACTTTTTTCTAAATTACTTCAAAGCATTTTCATTAGATGTATAGATATTTTGGTGTGACGCAATGAAATTTTAATACCGTACTTGGGCAATATTTTTTATGCTGTAGCATTTAGCTCAGATCTAAAGTTACATATTTATATAAAGAAACTTATATCACTTACATTTTCAATATATCATTACAAGGAAATTTGTACAAAATTTTTAAAAATATAATCCCGACCTGCGGAGTAAGGAGGAGTATTTTACCATGGCCCTAATATTTCCTTTTCTCTTTCATTTCAATAGAAAAGAAGATTTAACCAATTGGAAAATTGTCGTTCTTTTTGGTTTCAAAATGTGATTTATGTACTATATGAAAATTGCAGGTTATTGAATTATTTAAATCAACTTTTATATAAAATAAAGTTAATTCACTATAAATAAATACACTTACATATATTATCAATGTGTTCAATATATAACTTCTAGAAAAAAAAAGAATATTTCCAAAATTCACTTAGACGGAAAAATTTAAAATTTCTATATCAATATAATTAATCTATCCTTGTATCATTGTTTTATGTGTTTAATTTTAAGTATTGTCTTAAGTGTGTTTACATTTACTTATAGTTTAATACTATGTGCGTCAAAAAACTTTTACTAATTACTCAGAAATAGAAAGAAGTAAAGAATACTATAACGTTTAATAACTATAACTCTGCGTTTTAATGAATAGATAAAAGTTGTGTTCCTTAATCGACCGCTAAAAATAATGTATATAATTTTACAATTAATTCTGAGAAACCGAATATAAAGTTTCACTCAATTATATTATGAATTATTAATCTATTTCATTTCAACGTGAACATGTGAAGCTAATTTTTATGACACTTTGTTATTGCTGAATATTTGTTAACAGACAGCAATAATTTAGAAAACTGTTTCGCATGTAAATACGTTTATTAACGAACGTTTGAATTCCCTAAACCAAAGCTTCATTTTGTTTAAATTTAAAAATAAAAAAACAAGAAATTTACGGAAGGCGGTTCCTTCAATGAGAATATAACTATGTTTAAGACAACAATTTTTAACTTTTTTAGCTACAAGCTATCAAAATTACACATTACTAATTCAAAGCAAAAGAAAGAAAGCAAATACTTTTATGAAACGGTTACTTGTTTTGTGTTCTATTTACCACCCACAAAATAATTATTTAGATGTTTTATGTCCTAGATGCATTTCATTTAGCCTTTATATATATATATATATATATATATATATATATATATATGTATATATATATAGGTTGTCCAGTGGCAGATTTCAATGTTTGAAAAATTGTAAAAAAAAAACTACACCTCTAATACAAAGTAGGTTTAAACTAAACAAATGCGGATTTCATTATTTAAAAACCACGTTTTCCAAATGGCGGCCATCGAGTCTGACACACTCTTCGAGTCTAGCACGCATGTTTTCAAAAACGCGTTTGCAGTGACTGGGGTATCCTACTGACTTTGGCTCAAATATTTTCTTTAAGTTGTGTCACAGTGCTCGGATTTGTTTTGTAAACAACGGATTTTAAGTATCCCCATAAGAAAAAGTTACATGGGCTTAAATCGGGTGACCTAGGTGGCCACGGTACGGTACCGTTTCGAGATATGTTTTTTTCTGGAAATAACTGCCGCACTGCATTCATGGACACATTAGCAGTGTGACCTGCGACCCCGTCCTGCTGGATCCATGTGTTTTGGTTGAAGGATGGACTATTCTGTAGTTCTACTCTGAAAAAGTCATCTAATATCCGGGGATATCTCTCCGAATTCACAGTTACAGTTTGGCCACGTTGATTTTCAAAGAAATAAGGCCCTATGATTGCAGATGCAGACATGGCACACCAGACTGTTACTTTAGGCTTATGTAAAGGCTCTTGATGCATTTGTCTTCGGTTGTGGATATCCCAGTAAAAAAAGTTCTGCTTATTCACATATCCTCCAATGTGAAAGTGAGCTTCGTCACTAAAGAATATGTTGCCCATCCGAGTAGCAGTACGAAATCTCAACAACATCACCTCCGCGTAAGTTTTTCTTAATTGAAAGTCAGGATCGTGTAAATCTTGAACAATTTGAATTTAATATGAATGGAACTTGAGCTTTTTTCGCATTATTACCTGTAAAGTTTATTTCGGAATTCCCAATATCGATGAACGTGTACGCAGTGATAAACTGGGATTTTCAAGACAGAAACCATAACACGCTCGACATTTTCATCCGTGGCTACCAATGGTGTAGGTCCTGGCCTGGGCCTATTTAATGTTGATCCTGTAGCTCTGAACCTTGCTACCCATGACTGAATGAGGTTGATCAATGGTCCATCACGTAATCGACGAATACTGTAACGATTATTAAATCGACGGCGTGCTACAGACAGCGAAAATCCACTCGAAATGTACGCCTCGACGGCAAAAACGCGGTGCTCTCCACTCCACTGTTCCATGGCTACTAAAACATCCGCACCGCTTGCGCTTCTAACGACGCCCCCCGCGCCCCTCTTATTTGTTGCGTTCCGAAACTATGTTCCAACTTTGAAATCTGCCACTGGACAACCTGTATATATATACACATATATATATATATATATATATATATATATATATATATATATATATATACATTTATATTAGATATTTCCAAAATACTGAAAGCGTTTAAACTTACAACGAATATAAATTCAGGTCGGTTTTCTAAAAGTATGTGGCAGGATTTCTTGTATGATTTATACGAAAATATTAATAATGACATTTCGAGGACGTAAATATACGAGATAGTATCGTAAAGAAATCGCTAAAGTTGTTATGCTATTGTAAGTTATATGGGCGTTGGGTGGATTAAGGTTAGAACCCTAGGTATTAATTAGAATTAAACTGTAATCCGTCTTTCACTACTTGTATCTCCTACTAACCGCAAATTAGCCGTATCTTCCTCTAAATTGAATCTCATTGCCATCGGCGGAGGTGACGACAGTTCGGACGAAAACTCAGCCTTATAGTACTTACCATAAACTGTATGTAACAATGTTTAGCTTATTAAACAGTAAATTTAACGATATAGATAATTAAGCATACTCGTATATGTTAAAGTTGCAAATTACGATGACATATTTTTTTTGGCGCCCAGTTAAATATGACCCAAAGAACGGTTTACTTCGTTAATAGTGAATAGTTGTATAGAAAAAAGGTGACGAATCTTGTGTGTAAAAATCAAAGAGAATAAGGAAACAATTGAAATTTTCAATCAGTGATTCTAGTGTAAACAAATTATGTATATGCTATTGAAAATCAATTAACTAATAATTTTTAATATATTTTTATAAACGACCAATCGGTTTCAAGAACTTTTTATTTTGTGATTGAATAAAAATCTACTATTTCGATTGTAAAGATGCAGAAAAACTGAGAAAATCGTAGAATTAATTTATTTACTAAGTGTAACATTAAAGAAACTGAGGCATAAATAAAAAAGTGAGAAAATAACTGAAAACCTAAAAAGACGTCGACAAAATAGATCGGATAACTTATAAATACCCAAAAAAAATGAGTGGCGTGAGAAATTTTAAAATGAGCTAGAGTACATGAAATATTCGGTTTAGACTAATTATGTTCCATTTTAATCTGATAGTTAACGTGCTTTAGAATATAATATTCGTTTCTTTGATCTGTTTTAGTCTAACCTTTCATCTCAAATTCAGCTGGGAATCGTGTCTTTTCCAAATTATCATTCTACTAGAAATGAGACAAAGCCTCTTAAAATTTCATGATATTATTTGTCTTATGCTATCTTTACTAAATACTTCCTACACCGTATCGAGAAAAGTTCCATTCTATCAAGATTTACTATTTTCTGTTCATTACATCAAACTAAAGATTTCCGGAAATTTTCATTCTCGTACAGTGTATGTAGAAAGAAATTCATGGAAAATGTGTTTTACAAGGAGGCTATAAGCCACGAAATATCTAAAATATTACGAAATAACCAACAACTTGTTGAACCGATCGAGAGAGTATTTAAATTTCGTCAATTCAATATTCTATTATCAATGTTTATTTAGACGTTAATTTTTGAAAATTAATAATAACTGACCTCTAGTATTTAAGAAATTTAAACGCAGAATTTTTAACTCGCTTTTAAGGAAATATTAAATAGTGGATATTTCAATTTATTTCAGGTTGATTTTGACGCTCTTATAAATATTGAATATATTTGGCATTAATTATGTAGAAATTCATTATTCAAAACTAAATGAAACTGCGTGTTTAGGTTTCGTTGTATTACAACATTTTCAGGCGGGTTGAATCTTTGCTAATTGCCCACATAAAGATGTTGTAATACAACAAAACATAGGTCGTGGTATAGAATTGAAATAAAGTAGAATCAATACTACATTACGCAGTTTCATTTAAATTTGAGCTCTGATAAATATAAATATGCTGCTTGATATGCGTTTGAAAGTAGTCAAAGTGACATTCAAAAACACGTAATCACACAAGTAGTTAATGGAAACGTTTATATTATTAGCTTGTGAAATTTATTTTGATTTATTGTTTGGGTAGCACGTCAAGGGTTAGATGTGCTTTAGTGACTTATATCTAAATACATTTTCGATGATCCTATGCGAGCGGAGACTATGTATTTGCCGATCCTACGACTTGTATTACCATTAAATTTTGCTAGTTATTCTTTTTTGGTTGCGGAATTATTAGGTGATAAAGAAATTTAAAACAACTCAAGTTTTGAAATTTACAATGTTAATAGGAAATATTATGAAAGGACCTAATTATGAAAGCTGCAAGAAGATTTGAATTGATTATAATCTAAAGAAAGAATGTCTGCATGGTAGATGAAAGTTATAAGTAATGTAATTTAATTACTCTCACAATTAGTATCGCTAGCCCGATTAAATTGTGTTCACGATAAAATTAAAGAAAAGAATAACCCTTTAAGTACAACTAAAACTTGCACTACAACATTCCAGTAGACACACAGCCATACAGAGACAAAGAAGGGTAAATAGCATTATTATTAAACATATATTTTTATTGTTTCTCACCGTGTATATTTACTAATATGTTTTTAAAAGCCGTAAAATTATCGTCAATATGTGAAAGACTATGTTTTTAGTATCACGTTTTAGTTTTTTTGGTGTTTCCAGGAAAACTAAAACGTGTAGAAAAGAACGAATAGAATCCTCACTATATGGGTTCCTATACACTTCTATAAACATTCGTTCTTTAAGTGGAGGTGTTCTTTTTCAATATACAAATGTGTTAGGAAATATGTCGTTGACTGGCATAATACTATCGCGAATTTCTCAAAAATCATCACTGATTTTATTAGCCATAGCTTTGTGAAAATATTTTACTTAGCTTTCTTTAGTATTTTTTTGCTAAATACGGGATATCCGATAAATCAAAATCAAGTTATAACTTCAAATATAATGTCATGTTTAAGATAAACCAAATTTGTTGGTTCAGCAAAACACTATTTTTGTGTGAAAAGAAAAATAAAAAAATAAGTTTTTATTATAACGATACAATTCCTTCCAACGAGACCCCAAATACATATATCGCTTTCTTAGCTTCTTTTTACATGTTTGTGATTCCGCTCAATATATATTCACCAGCCACTTGACTTAGGTAAATAAGCATATATTACAAGTGGATTTAAATTTCCTATCTTATTTAGAAGTTGGAATCTTCTGATAGACAATTACATGTAAGGACAGGCTATCTATTGCTATAGCAATAAAATTCCGTTCCACAGGACCCCTACGGGTAGGGAAAACTATGAAGGAAGCCAGGAACAAACCCAAATAGGGCGTAAATTGCTCTGAAGTATACTACGACCAAGATAATATATTTCACTTTGCATTGTGGTATTATTATGAATAACCTCGGTGAGTGGACCACTTTGTTTATATGGAGAGATTGAATCATGATTAATCACGAATGTAATATTGATGTAATGCTATCAATGCATATCCTTTTATTTGATACTTCAATATTTTGTCTATGATAGTTCAAAGTAAATTTTATGTACAGAACTTTTTGAAGGTAAAGTTCGAAAAAATTCTAGTTTAAACCCGATTATATATTTATCATATCATAAAATAAAGGAGAAAGAAAATATGCGTAAGAAGAAAGAATTTCGTAATTTTGAAAATGTTCAGATTTAAATTTTAATAAAAAGATTTATAATTTGATAGATATATAAACTAATCTAATAAACCAACGTTTTTTTTTGGACGATAATTTTTTGGTTAATATTTTAGAAAATAAGGTACTAAAACTCCCTTGTTTCTCATTTTGTTGCTTTGCTCAATGTATTTTCTCGATCATAAGGAAAACTTTTTATTGCGGTTCTGCTCGAGTAAAATATTCGAAACACATATTACAATTATCCACGACAGACGATTAAATTTGAACATCCTTAACAAAATAATTTATCTCGTTCACTAAGATCGCTGCTGTCGTCGTGCCATCCACAGCGTTTTGGGCTTATCCGCGTTTAAAGGCATACTTTACAAAAAAATAACAAAACTCTGTAACCTGAGTATCTACACATATGATGTAATCATCTACAGTCCTGGATAAATATTCTCAGTGAAAGCTAAGGCAATATCCATTTAATAGAACTCAAGTTATAAGCAAACAGACAGATAAACAGACAAAGAGAAAAACGTTGCGTTTCATACATACATATTAAACTTATTAGTATTTAGAGTTTTTTTACCGCAATTAGTTCACTCGATCAGCAGGTATACGAATTTATTATTGTCGGAAATGATTTTCGTTGCATTAGTACAAGTATCTAGCTACATGACGCATACTAATTACACAAATGTACTGTGTACCCATGTACTCAATAAATGGCGTTCCGTATATTTTAAATCGCACAATGGAGTTTTTCAAGTGAATATACATTGGCGAAATGGGCATGGCCGGAAGCGAAGAGTGGAGTACTGCTGTAACGGTAAGTACTCAAATAGAGAAAGTAGCCTGAATGCAGGCACATGCACTTCGTTATAAGTTTATTTGTTCTCTAAATTTATTTAAAGCTTGAATACGCTGTCGGTGTTTGTCGATAGTTACGTACATTATTGTCTAAATATATAATAGGCTGTAGAATTGACGTGACTATATGATGAAGGTATTTACAAAAAAAAAATAATGTGGGGAAGATTGTTTTTTTAATGTTTGTTCGTTCGCTCGGGAGCCTGTTTATGTGTTTGTTTCACGCAAGAATAGTCAAAAGGATTTTGATTAAATTTTACCGCTGATTTTTATTAGGTCTGGGGTAAAATATCGGCTATATTTTATTGCAATCCACTGACTTAAAAGGACATATTGCAATTTAATATCTCTACGCTAAGTGGTTTTACACAAAAGTGTATAATTTTTGCAACGTATGTATGTATAGTTAGTTTTTTAATAAAACAACACAATTTAAAGTTATCTTATTGAAGTACTTAGTTAATAAGATACGTATCGTTAAAGATTTTCAATCTTGATATTAAAATCATTGCCTATCTATGGTAGGACTTCAAAGTTGAACTATAAACCCAAAAGTAAATTATCAATAAGTTACATCGGTATGCTATAAGTACATAAAAACAAATTTCAAAATTCCTCTAACATAATTACCTAAAGGAGGTTGCTGGTAAAAACTTGGCAACAAAAGCGAACATGCTTCACATATCATCGCCATTCATAAACAGGGCCAAAACAATTTGTTATTTTCTCCATCCACATCCGAGATAAGTAAAGCGAATTCACCTTATGATTTCTGGGCATAAAGATTATCATTACTTTATAAATTATAGCCTCGGTTATGCTTTTTTATTTACGTTTGAATATATAAAGAAACTTGTTGAGTAAAATTGTTGGGTAAAATGTACGATATTTTTACCAAAGGATTTAATTATGTCTCCATTACAAGGTTTAATTATTTATGGTAAATGGCAGTGTGGGTCAATCTATTATAACTTACGAGTGTGTGTCAACCTATTATAAGATTGAGCGAAGCAGTGTTTTACAATTCATTAAGGACCATAACACCAATTAACTCTGTGTATCTTTATTTGTAACAGGATGACTTCCGCAGAATGTTACAGAATTAACACGATTTATACCGGTATTTAAAATCGCGTTTAATTACGGTATTCAAAAAAAATTAGGAATTTGTTTTCATAATTTTTTTATTGCAATATTGAATTAGTTATTATATATAGGTTTTTTGGATAATATATACAATATTATTGTATTAAAATATTATTGTATTAATAATATATACAATATATTTGACAACAATTTTTGCACACAATTATGATTAAAAAAAATGTTACATTTTCATTGTTGTATCGCATTAAACTAATTAAAGAAAATTTCGATTACATTTAATCTTGGAAAATATTGAGTTTCGGCTGTTATTTTGGTGAAAAATTTAAATGTTTTTGGAACATACAGTTTAAATTTTTTATGAGTAGTATCAAATTATAGATGTTAAGGAAATGATCAACAATAGTAAAAAAACAACGTTAATGCCTAAAACAATATGGAAATTGCAAAAGCAAATACACAATATTTGTATTTGCTTTTGCAATTTCGAAATTATTTTCCTTAAACCTATTCTTGTTGTATATTTATTTCGTCATCAAAATTGAATAAAATTGAAAATCGAGCGAAATTGCCTTGTACGAAAATTCAGTGCCTGTAAAATAATTTTATTCAACGTATCTATTCCACTTTTAACATAAACTTTAGCATACTTTCGTCCTATGAAAACTAAAATATTATAGCCATATAAATATGTGTGTAATAGTATTGTAACGAGTATGGATTTTTGCATGTTCACGAATACGCAGCGAATGCGAATTTTCCGCACCAATATTCGGGCATGTGAATAAAAATGCGAATAACTCCGTATATCGGCTACTCCAACATGATTGAAGCTGATGAATATTATAATTATAAGTAATTGGTTGAAGTTTAGGATTACACAATTTTACCTTTATTTTAATTAGTAAAAAGGAATTTCTTTTATACTGTTTTAGAGGAATTGAATTGTAGTTAAAATACTATCGTCATAAAAAAAATTGATAATTTCAAATATCTCATTAATATTTTAATTACACTTGCAAAAAACATTTGCTTATTGCTCATGTAAAATATGACATTGATTCTCTTTTCAAAAAATATTTACTGAAAATTGAATTATTGTGCCAATTTGGTTTATTATATCATTTTATTGAATCGACGCTGACATTATATATAAATATATATATATATATATATATATATATATATACAAATCCAATTACATATATAAATTTTATATAAAAATATTCCAACCGCTTCTAGAATGTTAAAGAAGCTCGAATATTTCGAACATATTCACGTATGCAAAGAGCGTGGTGTAGAATTGAATATTCATTTAGAGACTGAGTTTCGGCGAGTAAAAAATAAAAGAACGTAGCATTTTCATGAAGAGAATTCCCGATATGTTCGCGCTTCATAAACTCTGCTTAGGGAGGAAAGCGGTTGAAGAAAAGCGCAAAATTTTCATACTGATGGTTGGAGGATGTATTCTCCTTTGAAAGAGAGAAGCGTGGATTCCTAAAATTTAATGAATCAATTTTTAATCTATCGGATAATCTTCATCCGGTGAGACCTGGACCTTAAATTTATAAGTTTAGAAATATCAAAAAGCCTTTCTGAAATAGATCCTTGGTGAAGTTCGCATTATCTGGTACAGTTAATCTCACGTTATGATATTGCAATATAAAAACAACTTCTTGCTTCGAGCTGGAAATTAGAAGACTTAGCAGTGAAACACAGCAGCTCTCTCATTTGGAAAATAATTCAGTATTTATCATATTAACAGCGTTATCTAAATGAAAGCTAGTAAAAGTTTGATTAAGGCTTAGTTTAGTTGTATTACGTTGTCTACGTATTCTGCTTAAAAAGTAAAACACGAGAAAAAATAAATATGAAGTAATTACGATCATTTTCAATAATAAGCACTTAAATATGAAGTGAAATGACCCATTTCCCAAAGAAATATTTATCGGAAGCAAGTTATATTGTGTAGAAAGGGCTAATCATCATGGGCGTACAAGTTGAAATAAAGTTGAGCACATTTTTTCATATAATCAGTATCACATTGTTAGTTTTTTTAACGATGTATCATTTGTGTACTTGTGTTGGGATTTTAAGTATTGGCGATTTTTTTATTGGAAGTTTGAACATTGTGATTTTGAAACTTTTCGTAAATTTTGTCCGTCTACAAGCATAATCTAGACTTAGTTATGTTTTCAACCATATAAAATATCATTATTGAATTCAGATGACGGGTTTATGAGTTGAGAATCTAACATTTTCTTACATTTTGTATCTTGAAGAATGTATTATTTCGTTCTGTATATTTACTATTATGTTTGTTTTACACAAATATTGCATATGCATATTTTACAAAAATGAGATTCATTAGTGTGTAGACATTTACATTATATAAGTTATATAATATTATGATTTCTAAGTATATAATTTCATAGTTAAAATTAATTTATCTAATATATAAATATAAAATTGTCTATAGAGTCTAATCTAAGGAGCGTTGGAGTAGGTATTTCAATTTTTTTTTCATATATGTTATAGTAAGTACTGTTTTCGATAATATCAATAAATATATTATTTTAAATAGTTCCAAAAATTTTATGAAAGGTTAAATACATATATATATATATATATATATATATATATATATATTTATTTAAGGTTTTATTATTATTTTATAATTACTCGCTTCATAAAAATGCCACACTGAAGAAAATACTATATATGAAATATAGGAAAATATTTTATTGTAAGGCGAAAATTGTTTAACGTAATTCATATTTGCTATACTTATAAATATTGCTACGAATAATACACGTAAAGCTATATTTTAGAGTTAAATTTAAGTTATTTTTGGAATAAGTTTTTTTTACATATTACAGAGGAGACTGTCTTTAATTTCACTGCTATACTTGCGCATGAGTTATCACAAATAGAGAATTTGCTGCTTCCTCTAACGCGTTGCTTGGCCACCAATATAAGAACGTAAGAAGTTTTTACAAACAAGTCTTGTAGCTTTCTTAGCCTAATATTTCATGCTCGACCTGGACCACATTTGAACATGTTGTCTTTACTTTTTTCGTACGTACGGGCGTCTGTGCATGCGTGGGTACGTACGTATGCTCGTGCTTGCGTACATATATGTTCAGCCTTTGCTTTATACATCATCATGTATAAAGCAAAGATGGACAAACTGCTGAGTTAGAAAATATTTCGATGAATTTACATAAGGACATTAAAATGCCAGAGAAAAACAATTCGTTTTCAATCAACTTTTACTATCTTGACATTTAGAGTTCATAATTAAAAGACGCAGACTAAATGTGATCCTCATCTAAAGTACCTTCTTTTGATGTTCAACTCCAGTAACAAAGTAAATTTCTCGAAAAGTAAAACCATTCCATAGAGTCATTACTGCCTTTGTTAAAAATTATCCCCTTTTTGAGAAAAGTTCATTAGAATTCACTTTGTAGTTTGATACACAGAAACAACATTATGTTGAGAAAGGTGATACCTAAATTAGGCTAGGCTAAGCGTTGTAGAATCAAGTGTCGATTGAAGAAATTTATTTTGTTAGACTCAAATTTGAAAACTTGGTTGTTAACGTCGAATGTTTTTGTCTGGAATGTTAATAGCTGAATATGAAACAATGAACTATCAGTTCATTAATTTTTTTGAAATTGCGTAATTACGTTTATTTCCTATTTCAATACAATGTAACTAGTTGTCCTTATGTGCCGAATTTAAGTTTATGGTAAATTATTTTAACTTTGCATTTAGATATAAATAATTTCCAAAACGTTTTCCTTCGTACATTAATGGAAAATGAGAGAAACAGGAATAGTTTTATTTCCCAATATCAAAGTGAGTCTCCAATGAAAAAAATTAATTGCAAAAATTATGAATCCAATATAATGATATAGTTAATAATTTTTACTTTATATAAGTTAGTCACACTTATTTTTATTCCAAACAAAAACGTAAATAAATTTAGAAGGTAATAAGCTATACGACATTGAAAATTACTTGGAGTGGCTTTACTTGTGTCAAAGAAAAAAAAACCGTGTATATACTTAGTTATTATTAATTTTGTAAAATAAGTATATGGAATATAAGATCGTAATATTGTAAGAGCGTGAGCGCAGTCGAAAAAATACTACTACCCAAAAATTTACATGCGAAAAATAATGTGACGTAGAAATAATATAACTATAGAGACCATATAAGATGCTGTTAGCGCTTAATTTGTCATATGTCAATAAACATTTCATTACGTTACCATTATTTTTTTTTATATAAAAAGGCAAAGCATATATAACTTCTTCTTGGTAACAGTGAATAATTCAACTTCCAAATTGTTTCTTTGTTTATTGAGCTTCTTTAATATGTCATTATTTAATAATAACGATTTAACATTAGTTACCAATTAAACATTACTCAAAAATTTGCACATTCTTTGAGGTGATTCTTATTGGTATTTAATATTTTTTTTAATTGTATTTAATATTTTTATAAATTAAAATCAGTCAGTTGTAACATGGCCTACCTTAAAAGTTTCTCCTTTTTGTCAGTTCTACTTTTACGTAACTCCCTAATATTTATTGGGTAGAAGACGTTTCTTGTGGTCTTGTCTTTGGTACTGTTAATATTTTTTCTAACGATATCTGTATTTTGTCCACGTTTATCTTTGGGACTAATGAATTACAATGAGAGACAAGCCTCCTCATTGTCGTTTTCTTTCTACGAAAGCAATGTTTTAACGTAAGAATACGTAAGAATATTCTTTTTCTGATATTATTTTTACAATACCTATCCAATTTTTATTATAAATAAAAAGAAACTCTCATTTGATACGAAATTAATTGAAAAGACTGAATACTTTCGTATATATTCAAATTACCCACTTCGTTCTCTTATTGTAGTTTTCAATGCACACTTAAAATGTCAAAGAACTATTATTTCACTTAAATAAAACCACGTAAAACTGCCTTTAGTACAAGGCAATGATTTCAAATATAAAGAAAAAAATATTTTTTAATCTCTTCTAGTAAAACTATAAGAGGCTGACGGTTAAATTTCGTAATAGTTTGAGATTGATCTTCTAGCCTAGTTTCACGTGAAATTGCCTTCGCGCTTCCACAACTCGGCTGTTTTTCACCTTAATATTGAGATTTTAACTAATGAGTCTTACACAGTCAACGCTCGAGTTCCAGTTTATATGGTTTTTTTTGTTAAAAGTATTGAATGGATTCCTTATTTCAGGAATGGTTACTTACAAGGAGTAAATTTGAAAAGGTGATTTTATAAACTTTTGGTACTTGTTTTGCAGTAAAGAAAATTTTGGTTAAAATGAAATTAAATTGATTAATAAAAATTTATGTTAGTAAAATTGAATATATTTTGTAATTTTGAAAAATAATTGTTTCCTTGAATATTATAATGTTAAGGAAGATACTTTTTTAGCAGAGACAGCTTGATTTTGTATTAAAACAAGAGTAAAATATTCCCTATTATTAAACGAGAAATCGTCTTACGACAGCATATTAACTGTGTTAATTAGTGTTTTTACTCCATACTCGAACTCATATAAACAAATTACAAACTTTCTGCAGAATATTGCTGGGGTTGCAAACTTACTTCTAGTATTAGTATTTAGTTTATATAAAGCATTATAATTTTTAAATAAATGAACATTTTGATTTACAAATTTTACGTTGGTAAAAATGTACTGACAGGCAAGAGTAAGAATATTTATTTCCTCGAAGAGTTGCCTCAGAGAAGTCCTAGTGCTAAGATTGAATATCGATCTTACAGTTCATTTTTGTAAAATAAATATTGTTTCAATATCATCCACATTTCTCCAGAGTAATAATCATATGACATGGTACTACCGAACTCGCTGAAATATACTAGTCGAACCATATCAACACCAGTCAGCTGTCTGATACCTCTCACGGAATAGGCTGCAGAGTTGAGTTTTTCCGCGTTGTATACTGAAGATGTTTTACTGAAATTTTGAATCTAGCTTTATACCAAGAAATAGGACATTGTTGTCATCAACATGGCGGTAATACTTTGCAAAGAAAATTTAATACTTTTTGTGGAAATTTCTTATTTTTAATTTGCTTCATATCCCATTTGTGGGATACAAATGGGATATGTATTACTCGCATTACATATTCCATTTATATCCCATTTGTATACGGGTAATGTATTAATAAACGTCAAACTTCTATGAGCTCAATGTAGAATAGCAAGGCTCATGTACAACAAGATGTGCTCAGCCTTGAAGGCTAAGCGCTAACGGCATATTCTTTTATTCCCTCTAATACTACAAAAGCCCTCAGCACTTTTAAACTTTGACTGTGGTGATGTATCCCCAGCGATATATCATTTTAGCTACTTTGATACCACACAGTTCTCGGCTCGACATACAATATTTATTTGAGAAGATTCAAAATAATCCCATTTTTAAATGGAATTCAAAGTTCTATGGGTGGCGTTATATGGCTTATTTTACCAATAAAAAACTAAAAAAAAATCAAGATTCAGGACTTCAATGACAAAATCCGCTGTAGTCTTATTACATATTAATTTAAGACTATAAAATCCTTGGCTATCTTGATTTAGGGAGAAATATTTTGACAGCATCAGGACTGAGGAGTTAGAGTCCTGAATTCACTGAAAACATCTCTGTTTTAGGCCAAAAATACTTATTAAATACCAGCATAATTTCAAGTCTCATGGTATAGGCAGGAAGTGCTCTCCTTCACCACCAGGATTTAAGGAACGAAGGTTGGAATCAACCCAACGATGTATAGCCTTGGAGACTTATTATATATACAAAATTTCAAGGGAACTGTTTAATTAAAAATAGCTGAAAATCACAATATTTGAATCAAAACTACAATAAAACTATATAATAATTAAACCCGATGAATATATATAGCGATAGACATTTAAATTGGTATCTATTATAAATATGTAGTCTCTTTCTGTGACATGACAAATATATTTGTAAATTCAAATAAACATATTTGCAATGTTTATATAAGACATTTGTAACACACGCAAATCGAAGAGTACCTAAACTTATCATTCCAAATTCAGAGATAGGGGGAGAAAATACGTTTTCCCTGTGTAAACGTGTATAAATTACAAAACAATCTCTTGCACATTAAATTTACAAGGTTGTTGAAATGAGTTTTTCGTAACAAATATATAAAATTGCCTTCGACGAGTCACCTAGTAACTGTAAAGTTGCAGATATCGATGAATGAATTACCGCAAGACTTCATTCAATTTAAATGGGAACCATTTTGTATGGCACGTCAAATTTATAGCAAAACCCTATGAGTTCAAAATGTTCTATAAAATTTCTCTTTGCATTGATAATATAAAAATTATATTATCAATGCAAAGAGAAATAAATCGTTAATATAAAAATCTATGTTCAGATCCTGATCTCGAAATGCAATAGCACAAAATACGTATTTGATATTCTGCTAAGATACTTCTGTAAGACTATGAGAGCCAAAGGTACAAATTACATAATGGTCATCCCAGGGCTTCCTGAAAGGAACAGATGTTAAAAGTTTCTTATGACTGAAAGAATAAATATTTATTGAGTTAAAAACAATTAACATTTAAAATAATCTTACGAGATTTATGTTGACATGTGAATTATTAATAATGCTATTCACCTGTTTCTGTTTTTGCATCTGGTGTATTGCAACATATTTTACAACGATTTTCCTAAAACATGTATGTCGAAATAATAATCTTCATTATTTGTTAAAAAACTAATTGAAAGAATTATTATTATTTATGAAAAATATCGACAATAACAATATAAGTATTAGAAATAAAAATTAACTCGGTATGCCCACAATTAGGCTCTATAAAGTATATCTCTTAAAGGGTAATTTCTAAAACAAAATCTTAAAACTCTTGCAAGAATTGTTAGTAAATAAATTAAAAAGAATAATCAAGCGTAACCTTTACAAAAAAGTATATTACAAAATATCAGATTATTTAGAAGATAAAAAAGATTTTTTTGCCGGATTGTAATCAAGAAGAGCCTATTTTTTGAACCGGCGGTAAATTCATAGACAATCCAAAAGAGCGTGTAAATGTCTTAAATGATGACCTAGATTAGGCCATGGGCTGCTTATTCCCGTATAAAAATGTTTCATTTCCACGGGTAATTACGAAAATATAAAATTATTAATCCACGCAGGTGTATATATATATATGTATATATATATATATATATATATATATATATATATATATATATATATATATACAAATAAATATTTTTTCTGTTTAAATCTTTAACGCAATAGATATCGTATGATATCAAGGTATACTGTACTACTGATTAGTCATTTTAAAAAACATCGTTATCATCTACAAACATCACTACTGTTTCCAATATATTAAATACATCCACAATATAATTTAACATGATACTAATGAACGCTATAAATTGAAGTGAAAGTATGTCAGAAAATGTATTATTATTTATATGCAATAAATATAGTTGGTGGATGATTATATAACTTTAGTTATTTTACTATTATATAAACGTTAGTAATTACAATTACAAGTGATTTAGCTGACCACAATCCGTTGTCAAAATTGAGAGAAAACTTATAATTTGTTCGATATTGACGATTAATTTAAATTAGCAGATGTATGTAAAAGTATATTTAAACCATATTACTCTCATGGATATGAGGATATACACCTTAACATGTACATGAATATAAACCACAAATATGCAACTTTAAGTTACCATTTTTAGATAACTCTTGACAGTTAATACTTAGAGTATAATTTGTTATTACTCGGAAATATTGTTAACAAACTCCGCGTACAAATGTCTTCATATAATTTTTGTTCTGAAATACAAAATGTATCAAAGGATTGTTTATGAGATAAAACAAATAAATGACACCTATATTAAGTAACCAAGTGACACCTGTATTACGTAACTTTAGCTCGAACCTGAGAATTATTCACATTCCATATATATCAAACACACCTAACTTTCAAATACTCGGAGTTCTTTTGTTTGTTAATAAGTTATTTTAATTTAATACCAGCTATTTTATTCTTAAATTCTAACATGATTGTGATGTTTGTGTTTAAAATATTACATTAAATTGCACAGGGACATATTGCTACATATTTTTTTCATATTTCTATATAATTTCACAACAATTAATTGTATAATGCTTAAATGAATAATGGATTAATTCGCAAATATTTTTGCAATTTATTTCCAGTGTTTTATTTTTGAGCCGGCATTATCATTAAAAAAATTATGTTTTCTTTCTGATATTTCTTAATTTTTTTTTCACTCATAACTTTATCATAATTCGTTGATATTAATTAATCTTCCAATTACTATTAACTTAAGTGTGAAATTTTCTTCTTTTATAAATCGGTAATTTTTAGTTTTGCTTTTTAGCTTACCTCAATACATTGTTGCACACAATTTTGTTTTGGGCAATAATATTTAAAAATTCGTCTCAAAAATTGTCAGTGGACATTAAAATTAAAATGATCCCTGTACAAATAATCTTCAGGATATGACACCGACGTGTCCCACGGAACGACAGATGTCAATTGCAGTTATTTCTTCATGCGATGTCATTATGAAAAAGCATGACAGAAGATAAAAGGAGGTCGGTGGTAATGTGATGTTATGTAAATGGCAGGCGAGCTTCACGCGTCTTGCAGGGCCTTCCGGCTCGAATTATTTTGAGAATTTCTTTAAATTATGCGTTGTATTATTGTATGTTTACTGTATTTGGTATGTTACTATTTTTGTTACGAATGTGGGATGATCAGTACAAATATTTAGCTTTTGAGTTCCACATCTCGATAACAAAAAAGAATCTATTTTGACATCACTAACGTGTTATGTCGGCCATATCTGATTTATTCAAAAACTGAATCTTTGAATACAACATAGTGATAGAGCATGCTAATTGGAATGTATTTTAGTAGTTATTGTCAAAAATATTGGCATGGAAAATTTTCAAGGACCGTATGGAGTATTGAACTTTATATCAAATATCGTTTTGGGTATGAACTGAGGTGTAACTTGTCACTGAAATGGCAGAGATGTGTTTGAAACAAAAAACACGTTCCCCCAATAAAAATTATGAAGAAACAGTATTATAGAAACTTAATTCATTTTGGGGAAAACTACAGCCATTCAAAATCTTGTATCTTTTTAGGAAATTCATAATATTTTATGCCTGTGAAAGTTAAACCAGTTTTATATACTTAGTTGAAGTGATATTAATGTTTACAATTTAATAGAAAGTCTATTAAAGTGCCTAACTTTGTAATGTAAATTTATAGTGCTAGTTTTACTTGTACTTTACAATTTTTTCCTACAGAAACCATGCATGATATTTTAATAGTGTTATTCTGATTTTAATTGAAAACAGTTAAGTTTTTTTTACCGAAGATATGATCCTATATTTGATTGGTAGAAAAGTTTAGTTCCATATTTTTAAAATTAAAAATGGTTAAGAAAATGAAGGAAAAATAATCCTCCAAAAGTTTTCAGTTTCTTCTGGACCTAGTTATAAAATATTTATTGTTAATATTTAATTATTTCAATAAATTTCTCTTTAACATAAGTTTTCACTTATATCATAAAAGTTTATGGAAATTTAAGTACTATATGGCATAGGAGCTTTTACCCACAACGAAAGAAAAAATAAAAGCCCCGAAATTTGAAATGCAAGTAATAAAATTTAAGACAGTAATAATAAAATAATAGTAAATATTAAATAATATTAAAATTCCTACTAAGCGTATTGTATATATTTACTTACGGAAAAATGGAAATAGTTTTTTTGATTCTCTTTTTAGAACTATATGTAAAGGTGGAAAGTTTTTAGTCCGATTTACTCCATAACTCCAAATTTATTGTAAAAGTGGTAATTAAAGGTTAATTATTTATTAGCTCCATTACAAGGATTTATAAAACAAATATATAAATAAAACATTTTAAATTAAATAAAATATTATTTTGTCCGCACAAGATGAAAAAGGTAGGAGGTCTAAAAAAAAGTAAATGCACGTAACAAGTTTTAAAAAGTAGCTAAATTAGTAATAGTAAAACGAATACAAAGTGCCTGACGGATTTCGTGCGGACAAAGAAGGAAATGAAACAAATTTAAACGATAGAAATAAGCTTTTAAATTGATTAGTATCTTTTCAATCTCATAGTTCCAAATTAACAAGCTTCAATTGATAAAATAAATATACGTAAATACGCAAGGTATGAAAAGAAAAAAAATATCTGAATTCAGAAATAAATGCCCTAGATGTGTTAAAAAAACATTCACAAAGTTTCAAAAATAGCTTTTAAAGTTGTTTTGAATATGATTCCATTATTTTGTTAATACAATTACATAAAGATTTTAATCTGGATTCTGACAATTTGCAAATAATAAAGCACTTTTGAATAAGGGAAATTCTGTAAATGGCACCAGCTGATTAAGATCGAAGCGTCCTGAAACTTATCGCATACTATTTTACATCCAAATAGTTTTATGTATATACGATATGTAGATAAACTAATTAAATATTTCTTGATAATTTGACCATAAGGAGAAAATTTCCAATGTCGCTTTTAAGCCTATTTTTTCATAATGTCTAGAGTATTTTTATAGAATAATAAGTAATTGAAAAATTTAAATCAAATAAAAAACATTTTTGTTATTTCTATTTCTTTATCTAATTTAACTGTCTTTCTATAAAATTTCGTCCTATAGCTTATAAAATGAAAGAATTATGATTCTATGATATGAGGATAGGACGAAATATATTTACAATTCATATATTTTCATCATATACACGTTACAAAACTTTTAAATTACCTCAATAAGTAATTTAAAATTTTGTGATGTATATTAGAAATATATAACATTAAAAAATGTCTTTAATTTCTACACCGAGTTTCTTCATTTTTGTGAATTTAATTGAAAAGTAAATTAATAAATAATCATGAAGATTTTCGACAACAAATGAGGCATTTTTTTAAAATAAATATTTCAACTATGAAATTTTCATGTTATTTTCTTATGGAAGTAAAACCCATCAGTAACAAAAGATGATCTATTACTTGTGTTTTTTATACCTTAAACACAGGGAAATATACTTACTTTCCTTTTTTTAGCTAAATAAATTTCGTTCCTTTGATAAAACTTTTTACGCAAATTGATATTCATTCCATCACACTTAGCTTGCTTAAATAGATGCTGTGCTCGAATAGCTTTTCCCGTAATTAAAAAATAAAACCCCGATACTTAAAGATTTTATTTTTATCAATCATACTCATTATTGGCGCACTCTTTTTTTGGAAACTATATGAAAAAAGAGAGCAAAGGTGGTAAAGGGGAACGTGGCGATGGCGCCGCCTTTACTTGATTAAAGTTATGTAAAAAATAAAGCTTTATTTTTTTATTTAGGTTTCTCTTTCAAAGTCCAGTGTTATATGAATGTGGCCACAACATTTTGTGGGGAAATTAAAATTGTATTCCTTTGCTAAAAGAAAACTATAGATATTATACCTGTTTTATGCCATTGTGTGTGGCAAATATTGTAGCTATTTTCTATGTAAACAGAATTTTGGAGAAATTCAGTTTCTAAAAAAAAAATTTACAATTATATTAAGAATACGACAAGCCAGACATTTTTAAATCTTTTCATTAAATTTAAATAAAGCTTTTTAATTTTCACATCCACAAATTTAAGTAATTTGTAAAATTACATGAACTGTTAAAAAGTTCGTTAATTGTCTCGAACTCGTATGTTTTACTCATTACGCTTTATTTGACTACACGTTTTAGCTCCCATAAGTTCGGAGTAAAATTCGAATATAAGTTCATTTGTTTCTACATGGGTTTTATACTGCATATAAAATGAATCTTCAAATTCCTTTAGTAAGTGAAAAGGATATCATATCACTTCTGTAAATATTTGTTTTCCAAATCAAGTATACTAACTATGAAAGAATGATATATTTGTTAAATTACATAATTATCACGTACATTGTCGTTATCAACAAAAAAATGTTTTCAATCTCAAATAAATAAAAAATTATTAGTTTTACCCATTACAATCAAATTGTTTTTTATTATTTTCGTAGTCAAAGAACACTTATCTGTAAGCCAAATGTCTCTATTAAGTAGCTCAAAGTTTTCAAAATAGATTAAAATGGAGATATAAAGGTTTCAATCTCGAGGTTTAAATCTGAAAGTTTTATATACTTTATTGAAAAGTCAATCAAATAAGTGTGTTTCTTATTTAAAGTAAATTAAAACAAATATTTTAATTCAACTTTTTATTAAACAAAATAATTGCCTGTTATTGAGTCACTGCAATAAAAGTAAAAAAATAAGTATACAAAAATTATAAAAAACGTTAAATCAACGAATAGATATAAAATGCTACTAATTTACATCAAAATGTTTGTATATTTTCTTTTTCTTCGATAAGATAAATTGTTCAATTTCCAAACCCATATTTGGGAACATTGATTTCTTTTTTTAATTCGATTTTAATTTAAATGAATTATAACGTTTATTCATGCGTCACCCTGTTTGACAACATTTAAAAATAATTCAACACCTTATCATCTCAATAATTCATTATCAAAACTACGTGATTTAGTATTATTTCTACTTTATTTAAATTCCCAACCATGATCTAGGTTTCGTTGTATGACAATATCTTCAGGTGGGCAATTTGTAACGATTCAGACCTATTCACACATTTCCCACCTGAAAATGTTGTCACACTTCAGGCGTCAAATTAAGTGAGTAGTCCATTATTTAATTTGTCAAATTATAGACTTTCTTCTTTTGCAATAAATTTTTATAACGTTATATAATTCAGTATATACAGAAATTTTACTGCGATTTAATTTCCAAACGCTGTACACCCCTTACGGACAAATGAAGTGGTCCTTGATACTCCATAATGCGATACATAATGTGATATATATATATATATATATATATATATATATATATATATATATATATATATATATATATTGTATGTACCACTTAAAAACGTTGTTCTTTACGTTGAATTTGGTACATCCGTTGCTTACTGTACGATACATACAACGTGTACAATATATGAAAGAATACAAGTTTTAGCTATACCATTTAATTCATAATGATATATGATTGGTTTTCAATATGTGTCAAAAGGTTGACATTTTGGTACACGTGATTTTTATTTACCGTAGATTAAAATTTAAAACGTAATTACTTGTATAATATTGGTTAAACCTTAAATACTTACACCACGTATTAGTTTACAAAACTTACAATGTTGAAACATCTGCAGAAAATTGTTTTCTAGTAAATTATAATCTAGTAAGTACAAATAGAGTTCAAGATATACATACTTAAGTATATATACAAATCACAAATTTTAAGAGTAGAAAGTGTTTCTATTACAATGTTTATAAATGTTAATATAATTTTTCAACGTATTAATAATTATTATTATAGCGACAAGCGTAACAATTTCTTAATTACATAGATTTCCTCAAACCTACTGGTCGAATTTCATTAACTCTGTTATTTTTATGATTTTTGGTTCAATATTTGCGGAAATAAAGGAAAAAGGAATACACCTATAGTATATTTCGGTGCATATTTTTTGAGAATATCACTTAAAATTCTGAAAAAAACATTTTGGTTTGACTAACCATTTCAAAACCATACCTCAAATGAAATACAATACTAAAAAATTCGAGTACTTCACGTTCCCTGTATTAAATTGTTAGTTACCTAAAAACGTTTGGTTAGATATAATATATTACTGAGACAAATATATTTTTGGAACAAATCTATAGGTCAGTTTTCGTGAAAATTTGGAACAAATCTATAGGTCAGTTTGTGCCAGACAGACACACAAGTGATTGATCTAATAAGGGTGTCGTGTTTGCTTTTGATGCAAAACACCTTAAAAAGACTAAAATAAATGCAAATTAAAAAAATATAGCAATTATTCTTATGAATTCCTGTTTGTGTCATTCTGGACTAATTATTATTATTATCTATTTTTTATGAGAAAATATCAAGTCAAATTTAACTCGTATGCTTACTGTACGCTATATTCAACTGATAATATATAATAGAAAATGTTTCTTTGTTTGCTTTGTATTTGGATTTTGTTTTATAAATTATTCACGAAATGCTCTTATTTAAGAAAATTCAGTAGAGATTTATAACTTTATAAGAAGTTATTCAAGCAAATTTTTACAACAAAAATAATTGCCATGTTCATGTATTTTATATCATTTCTAATTCATATCTTCCAAAGTATGCCCGGTATTAATAAAACATTATTGGCCACACGGTTAGTCGCTCATAATTATTTACGTGTTTATTATCTGACTCTTATCCACAAAGTTAATTTATATACAAAAATCTAAGATACCGAGTTCATTCCTCAGGTTTTCCTTTTTCCGAGTGTGGTATAAAATACTCAAAATCAGCAGTAACACCACTAATAATATTTATTTTAATTTTATTTTTAAAATATTAAAGGAATTATACAACAATTATTCACACGAAAGGATTTTTTCTATATTAATATATATCGTAATTAAAAAGCTGAGTGTAAAACGAAAACCTATGAAAAGGAAGGGAAAAAAGTAAATCGATAATTTCACTAAAATATATGTAATGTTGAAAAAGTCTTTTTACATGCTCAATATACGCTCTAGAAATATGTAGATCTAAACAAAATGTAGACGTAATCAAAATATACGAAACTCAAGACCGATTTTGTTATTAAGTCAGAAATATATTATTAATGCTATATAAAGGATTCACTTCGAACGTAATATAAATTCAATCAAGATGTTTTGGCACAAAACAAGTTTTGTGCGAGCACAACGAGAGAGAGAGAGAAGAAGAATGAGAAGAGAGAGTGAGAAGAATGTAGTTTTGTGCGAGCACAACAAATCCTATGCACAACAACACTACAACACTATGAAAAATAATCACATCCCAATTGCACATGGCGGATAGAAATTGTAAAGTAATTTGTTCTTATGTGATAAATAGTTGCAATTAATAGGATCGGGATGTATCTCAATATTTTAAATATTTAATACAATAAATCGCCAGTTATGTTCTGATAACGACGATGCTGGGGTGAGGGTAGTACTAGTATAATACTAGTGATTCCCACTTACCCGCGTTTTTGCGTCTCTTCAATGTGAGAACTTAACTGCGTAATGTGAGAACTCAAACTGATTTTGGCATACATACATACGACATAAATACCCTATACGATGGTGAAAACCGAAACACAATTATCGAGTCACAGGAGAAAAAGAGATAGGCGTTGAATTTTACGTATATACCAGATAAAATGCAAACTATTTATAATGATAAAGTATTTCAAAGTAGCAAACTATCCTCCTTTATAATTATGGCATGGAAAAACTGTTTTAGAAATTATTTGCAATTATCCTAACAAAATGACAATTGAATGTCAAATAATTGCGGCCATTGAACAGTTGAATACCAAAAAAAAGAAAAGAATATCTGTGTTGTTTGACATTAGTATAAAAAAACGATTTTTTAAGAGCAAAAAATATACAAAATTCAAAATAAATAACAAAATCAAATAAATGATTAATTCCAAATGAATGTTAAAACAATTAAGCAAAAATATATCTCTCTAAACAAAAACTGACAAAACCTGGTGAATGAAAGAAAGGAAAGAAAATTGTATTAGATTTTGTTACAAGTTAAGTGACGTTTCTAGTAAAATTGAATTCTACACTGTATTTCCTCCGATATCACATAGTTAGTGGGCTGGTAAACTTAAGCAATTTCTATTATTATATTGCATTAACATCTTTTAATTTATCTGCATACTATGATCGGCCAAGTTTACCAAAGTCAAACATAATAGAATCTGATTCCCAAAACAAGTTCATTATCAACTCACGTACAAAGGGCCCGATATTATTTGTACTTAATAGGATTGCGCAACCAGCCGTAATTCGGTATTGAACATTTGCTTGCTTTGAGTTATAAACTGTTAATCATGTTTCATTTGGCGAATCCCAATACCATGCTGCTATAGGAAAAATTTAAATGTTATATTTTTGTTTCAAAATTAAACCTGCTTAAACAAACCAAGAAGTTAATAACATTTAACTAAAATAATAGATAAGGTTATGTTACAACTTTTTTTCAAGATAAATAACTTGAAACTAAATCTAGAGCAAATTTTTGTCAAAAGGAAAGAAAAGATTATAGATGGTTCTGAGAATTCTGGATATATCAAGCGATTATATCAATTTTCTTACATTAAAGACGGTAATTTATATACAACTAATATTTCTATTATTAACATATTGCCATGCGTATTTTGCTATGATGTAGTCAGTCTTTAAATAATATTTATCCACAATTAAATGAAACTTGTTCTTCAGGTGGGCTATTTGCTAATAGCCTACCTGAAGATGTTGTAATACAACGAAACTTAGGTCTTGGTGAAGAACTTAAAGAAAGTAGAAATAATACTACATCACGAAGTTTCATTTAATTGTGAATAATGAATTTCTACAAAATTAACGCCAAAACATTCAATAATATTTATCTTTAATCAGATTTGTAAAAATGTTAATACCTCCTAGGTCGATCAATATTTTAATAAGATCTGATTCTGTGTCACGATAATGTCTATGTATGACATAATTCAATGTAAGGTGTAAACAAAATAACCAACAAAAAAACCAACGACACTCGATGTACATTTAATTTTTATTTTGTTAGTTTTAGATTAATTCTCGTTTAAGTTTATTTTACAAATGCAATAAATTTTTACGGGGAAACTTATCACACGCTGCTAAAAACGAAATTGAATTTCCAATGTTTCATTAATACGTAATCGCATCTAGAAAAAAATCAATATAGAAAAGGTATCTAAGCCTGTGGTAACTTTTGAGGAATCGTTTATTCATTCCCTCTTGGGTAACAAAATAAAGGTATGAAATAAATTGGGCATAATATTTAAGTTACCAATGATGATTTTGAATTCCATTATAAACTATTACATAAAAAGGAAATTAAACTAAAAAGACTAACTTATAATTTCAAAACTTTTACAAATTTTTTTTTTATTGCTTGCTATATAATTATATGTTATTTATGAGTAATTATTTAAAAAAAATCAAAATAGAATTTCTTCATTATGTTTCCAAATAGTTTATTTATTGCATATTATTCATAATTACATAATTTTTAGAAAATATTAAGATAATAAGTTAATATCGTCTTAAATAACATAGTTATGTAAAAAGCGAAATGTGCGTGTCGCAGTGGACAGTTAATTTTTTTAACAAACTATCCGTTCTTAAGATTGTTAATATTAACCTTCTCTTCTTTCCACTTATTTAGGGTATATTTTTTTCGTTGATCTCAATATTTATTTAATTATGCGGAATAAAATCTTTTAGGATATACAAATATGTTAATATCTTATGTTACTTTAGACCTTTCATTCTAATTTTATTTTTAAAATATTTTCGACATTTTTTCTCTGAAGATTTTATCTAGAAAAACCTAAATCGGAGTAAAGAATTTAAATAAAGTAGAAATAATACTACATCACGTAGTTTCATTTAGTTATAAAAAATGAAATTGTAACGTAATTCTACAAATTTAACGCCAAATATATTCAATACATTAATTTTATTAAGTACATGCAAAATTATATTTCATCCTTCTTTTTAATATTTTAACAATAAAAATATTATATTCCCCAATGTTAACTTTAAGGTGTATTTTTTAAAAAGTTTCTCAGTTATTACAAGGTGTACATGTGTATGCTGATTGGCTACTAAGTAACAAGGTATTGTGGCAAATATCTACCCAAACATGGAGATGTATACTATCTTAATGAAAAATCATTATACAAGTTGAACCATCTTCAAAATTTATGCATCCCGTATATCTTCGGTCTCAGAAGATGTGGTCAAATTTCTGAATACAAGTCACTTCTTAAATGGCTGAAGATCCGCGATCGACACCAACTTTACATACTTGCACTTCTTTTTTATATATTAAAAAATCCTCAAAGCCAAAAATATCTTACTGGCTAATTTAAAGATTTTCAACATTGCTCATGGCCTTGGGCTATGATTTGAAAGTTCACTCAGTTAGGTTAGTTATTTCTAACAAGTCCTTCACTGTGCAAAAATTTGAAGTCACCTGGACCCTGAAATCATTTAAATCACGTACCGAAATATTTTCATACAAAAAGTGAAAAAGTTCCACCGCTCCTGAAACTTTTTCCTTTGTTTCCTTTCTCAATTTATACCAATGCTTACCATTACTAATATTTTTGTCTTTTTTTGCTTTTTTTTTGCTTAAATATTTATAGGACATAAATAATTTTTATTGTATAATCTTTTACAATCTACTAACTAAATTTCAGTATCAATTAGTTATATTTCTCGCTTTTTAGTTTACTGTGTACAATTAATCCAAACATTCATGGTATTGTGGTAATGCTGTCTATCTGTCTTCTAGATTCTTATGAAAAAATGTTATCAAATATTACATATATTAGCAAGGACAAAAAAATGTACATAAATTTTAAAATATTTATTTTAATTATCTTTCTGTGTAAACATATGTTTATAGCTTTTAATATTGTGCATACGGAACACTAGAGGTGCGAATATCGATAAAGTTTTGAACTTTGTCAATATTTTCATATTGCACGTCATTCACCATCTATATATCTAGTGTCCTTAAAATTATATTTATTTTCTTACATTTCTAAACACAATATTCTTAGTCATTAATTGTGCTCTTGACTTCGTTTGCGTGAATTTTTATTTATTTGCCTAAATATTTATATGAAATACATGAAACCCAAATCTTATTTTGAATTGTATATGATCAAACACACATAAATAAGGAGAGAATTTTTTTTTTAAATGTTAGATTTGTTTCAGTAATTGAATATGAAAATGTATTTGAAAGCTGAAAATTAAAAATCGCTTCAACTTTATTTATATGTGCTTACGATTATGTATTCTATTATATTTTGCTCGTCTTCGTAGTTATTCAGTAACTTATATTACTAGAAGCACCCTATAACTTATTTTCAACATAGACTGAATAATATATTTCAAGTCTTTCACTATTTTTAAAATGCAAAAAACATTTTATTTCCTCTCCAAATTTTTGTTTGTCAAACTCGTTTGATAAAGATACGTCTTGCGCTTATAATACCGATTGTAACGATAAAGATTCTTTCCCATTTTAAAATCAGCTTAACAATGTTACAGAGTTGTCAAGCTTGTTAATAGTAAATGTGTTTATAAACCAATTGAAACGTAACTATGGAAAATTGGTTTAGCTCTGTAGAACTGGTAGAGTAGATAAAAGATCAAGGTCTTACATATATTGGAACTCTGAAGAAACATAAACGACATACTCCATCCGAATTTCAAGAAGCAAAATCAAGACACCCAGAAACAACAACAATATGGTTTTACAAAAGTTTACAAAAGTGTCTTCTATATTTACAAGCATTAAAAGCAGTTTTAGTTATTCTTTTATGCGTCATATATCTGAATTCGAACCTGAAATGAACAAGCCAGTGATTATAATGTACTCTAACAATAGTAAGATGAAGTAGAAAAAAATGTTCCTCCTATTCCAGTAGACGTCGAACTCGACGTTGGAATCCTGTTATTTTTTAAGAATTTTGGATTCAAGTGATGTATATGCTTTTGGATTATGTAAAAACAAATATTCCTAATATATCTAGAAGATGTTTTAGTGCTTGATCTTGGCCAAGCTTTGGTTTTGCCATATTTGGGACGACGAGTATATAATGATCCTCTTCCGAGAGAACTGCGACTAACTATAAAATGTATACCGGGGAAAAATTTACCTCCAGAAACTTAAAAGGCTACATCTAAAAAAAACGTGGTCATAAAAAACCTGCAAGATTTTTCTATCTAAACTAAAAAGATGTATTCAGCGTAAAATGAATTGCATGCCGCAAGCCCTTATGTCTTGGATATTCAAAGAAAATCTGCACCGAGTGCATAGATTCACTGAACTTTAGATTTATATATTTTTATTTAATGATTATTATTACTTGTTTATGTCTTTGTAAGTTATTATATTAGCATTTTTTTAAAAAGTACCTTGATAGTATGAAAAAACACTAATATTAATTTAATCTCTAATTTTTATCATGTACCTTTCTTAAGATTGTGATTTAATTTCAATATATGATACTACCAAATAAATGTCGAATACAAATTGAAATAAATTAAGTTTTAATTAATTTTTTGGTCAGTAGGATAATATAAAATTCATAATATTAATCACAATTTAAAAGAAATATAACAGGTATTAGATTTTAAACATATAGTTTGTTAGACGTCATGTCACCATGAACCCCGTACCAACAACACGACGTCAGTATACAAAGTTTAATTTTAATCATCACTCATACTTAATTCGAAGAAGGTTTCAATGGTGCTTATGTTCATTTTAATTAAAGAACAAACTTGATTATTTAATCTCTCAGAAAATGAACTCTCACGTATGCTTAATAATGAATGACATAGAATAGCATACGTTTCGTCGTCATCTTGATTAAAATGGCACACGGCTACGACATAATTTTCATTATCTCAGGACCTCAAAAATATGACATAAAATAAATACGAATTATTTTCTCACGGAGGACTGAATCTCGAAGAACTTAGTAACTACTAATTATTACTTCAAATGTAAGTAATTTACAATATGTTGGGCTTGAATTTGAACAAAAAACAAAAGTGAAGTTATTTTACTAATCTTAAATTTTATGATGTTTAATTTTCAAACACGAAAAAAATATAAAATTTAATAACTCCTTTAATATGCTGTTTGAAAATAAATAAGTAATGCCTTTGGATATTATTTTATTTCTTTCATTCCAAGAGAATTTTTTTCGTGACATTTTATTGCATCTAAATTAAATATAAGGATAATTTATTTATTATTATATTTTTTAATATAATGTTTCTAAAAATAATATAATCTTTAACATTTATTTCTAATCCTGTACTGAAAATCCTTTGTCTTCTTCTAAATATTTTATCTCTTCATTAATTTTCTTAACGTCATAATAAATAGCTGTGAATTAGTCTTACAAAAACTCATTTTAGAGAAATAAAATAATTCTTTATGCTGATAAAACATCGTACACAATTTTGGCCAACGATATTTTTCTAAACTCATGTCTTATATTTCAATAAAAAGACGATTTTGCTGTAAGTTTTTCGGCAAATAAAATTTAAAAAAAATAAAAGAGGATTTATTTAAATTAAATATATTACAAAGTCTTAAAATATTCAGGAAATTTCCGGAATTACATCTGTTAAAATTTCTCAAATTCTACCATACTTAATTATAGTTGTAACTATATAATTAGCTGCACGCCATTCAATTGTATTGCAAGGGATACGATTTTCTTGCATTACAGTCTGAGTGATGACAGATTTTGTACTATCGCCAAAGTACACAATATTTGTTAATGGATACTACATATTTTTCTTGGCTATGGTATTGATGGAAAAGTAATGGATAAACTTACAAATCGATTATTGTCTGTGTACAAGACTGTCTATTTGGCAATGAGTCATGATTTTAGGTGCAGATTTATGAATTTAAAGAGGCTTGACTACGAGTTACCCAGTTGATATAAAATCTGAAACGAAAATATATCCGTCGTAGAAAGAAAAAAGAATAGTAAAATAAACTATCCTGTAATGGCAATATGGTTTTAAATTTGCCGATTTTATAAATAAACGTATGTATTATTGACAAAGGTTAGATTTTAAAAATATATGTATGTACTTATTCTATGAGATAAAATTTGTTTGATTTGTATGGACATCTTTATCTTTTTCAAAATTGCTAAAGTGAACAAATTTATAATATTTATTTACACAAATATATTCCAGTAGTATCAGGAAAGTATTTTAGATTAAAAGAAACTGTAAAGAATTGGAAATTATTACTATATTTAGTCTTCTGTATCTTTAATGTAGATTTATTATTTTTGTCAAACTCCGCTTAAAATACTATTTTTTTATGTGGACAATTTTATAATAGTAGAAGGACTTTTAATAACGATGGTATTAAAATACTCTGATTTAAAATACAGATTCGAAAGAAAAATGTTAATATTTTCACCCATTTATGATCATTTTTAAAAACCAAACGGAAAATGAAAATAATTTATTTTAGGCCTTGCATAATCATAATTAGTCATTTAATTCTTTGTTTAATTCTTTATATTTAAAAAAAAGTTGATGTAAACGTAGAAACAATGAAGTAAAAAAAAATCTTGAAAAATTAATTTATTTTCATTTAATAAAAATACTTTTTATATATTATTGTAAGAAGGGAGTTTACAATATCCATATACTGTCAATAAGATTTATCAGAAGATATAATTTCGGAAAGAATACAAGAAAAAAGAAATAAATAAAATAGTAAAAGTGCATATAATCCGTTTTATATAAAAGTGTCCTAAGTAAGACGGATAAAACAAAATACCATTTTTCTGGAAGCGAAATTCAACACAAAATTGTACATCCATTAAAGTACCGTCGTTGCCGCAAGCGAATGCATGCCCGTCTCCTCTTTGCATAATATTGCATTTTGTTTGAGTTTCTTTTATATTCTTTCTTCGCTATTTAAAATAGAAATAAGAGTTATTTTCAGGAACCTGCTGGCAAAAGCTATTTGGCTGAGAATAATTGTTTTAGTTTTTGATGGAGTTTCGGAAAGAAGTTTTAAAATCATCACCAAGGTTATTTGCACCGATCAACTGGTATTTCCAAATAATTTAACTTCTAGATTGTATTTATCTATTCATCATACTGTAGGATTTGGTCATGTCCTAAAACAAAAGACTAATGAGTATCGATAATTAACCACGTCGAATACTACAAGTTATGTATATTAAACCTTCATATGTCACACAGTTTCATCAACTTCTTTATTTAATCCAGTCATGTTTATGTAGTTATCCAATTTTTTTAGGTAACACAATATCTACACGCATATTATGCAAATATGTTATATATATATATATATATATATATATATATATATATATATATCACTATATATATATATATATATATATATATATATATATATATAACACATATTTAGACATAGTATTGTCACATTTTACAAATAATGTCACCCATGGCTTTTTTTCTTTTATGTCATTTAATAAAAATAAAAACTAATTTTTGACTGTATTTTCGTATAAACCTTGAAACTCACCATAATAATTATGTTTAACATTTAAAATTTAATATTGAGGCTGAAAAAAATTATTTTAAATTTTAGTAAGATCCTTCGTAATAAGTTCACGCACTGCTCACTTTTGCCTTAATAGAATTACATCTTAAGGCATATCTAAGTCTTCAATTTGCTTTAAGTTATTAAAAATTGCAATATATAATAGGTAAAAATTGCAGTACGTGACGGATTAAAATTTTCTTGTCGAATATTAAAATTACCTTAACTAAATGTGTCACATCACTAATTATCCTGGCATGTTATAATGGTTCAAATTCAATATAATTGCAATCCTCTCAAACGTTGAATAACTTCATATTGCTTAGTAAAATATGTCTTAAAATATGAACTTTTTTATATTATTTAATAAATTATCCTATATTTACGTTTTATAACTTCGGTTAAGGACATAATTTCACTTTCTATTTGGGAAACATAATGAAAAATATAACGAAGTAACATTTTGTAATTCGTAATAGTTCGAGATAAATTTATATTTAAATTATTATTTCAATCATGGTTACAGAATTAAATTAATTAAGAAAAAAAATTATAAACAGGTGTAGTGGCAGATTTCAATGTTTGAAAAATTGTAAAAAAAAACTACACCTCTAATACAAAGTAGGTGTATTTTAACTTTATAACAACAAATGCGGATTTCATTTTTTAAAAACCAGGTTTTCCAAATGGCGGCCATCGAGTCAGAGCAACTGGGGTATCCTACTTACTTTGGCTCCAATATTTTCTTTAAGTCGTGTCACAATGCTCGGATTTATTTTGTAAACAACGGATTTGAAGTATTTCCATAAGAAAAAGTCACATGGGTTTAAATCGTTTGACCTAGGTGGCCACGGTGCGGTACCGTTTCGGGACATGTTTTTTTCTGGAAATAACTGCCGCATTGCACACATTAGAGTGTGAGCTGTGGCCCCGTCCTGCTGGAACTATGTGTTTTGGTTGAAGGATGGACTATTCTGTAGTTCTACTCTGAATAAGTCATTTAACATCTGGGCATATCTCTCCGAATTCACAGTTACAGTTTGGCTACGATGATTTTCAAAGTAATAAGGCCCTATGATTGCTGCATTTGTCTTGGGTTGTGGACATCCCAGTAACGAAAGTTCTGCTTATTCACATATACTCCAATGTGAAAGTGAGCTTCGTCACTAAAGAATATGTTGCCCATCCGGGTAGCAGTACGAAATCTCTACAACAACATCACCTCCGCGTAAGTTTTTCTTAATTCAAAGTCAGAATCGTGTAAATCTTGAACAATTTGAATTTTATATGGATGGAACTTGAGCTTTTTCGCATTATTACCTGTAAAGTTGATTACAGAATTCCCAATATCGATGAACGTGTACGCAGTGATAAACGGGGATTTTCAATGACAGAAACCATAACACGCTCGACATTTTCATCCGTGGCTATCAATGGCTGAATGAGGTTGATCAATGGTCCATCACGTAATCGACGAATACTGTAACGATTATTAAATCGACGGCGTGCTACAGACAGCGAAAATCTACTCGAAATGTACGCCTCGACGGCAAAAGCGCGGTGCTCTCCACTCCACTGTTCCATAGCTACTAAACCATCCGCACCGCTTGTGCTTCTAACGACGCCCCCGCGCCTCTATTATGTGTTGCGTTCAGAAACTATGTTTGTTAAAACTTTGAAATCTGCCACTGGACAGGTACAATAATAAGTAAGTCATTTCATTAAAAACGTATTTTTTTCTGCACAAGATTTTTAGAAAGAAAATAAAAATTAGTCCCAGTTTTTCCCACTCGCCTCTTTTACGTTATTATGCATTCTACGTCTAAAACACATGCAGCGGTAGCTAAGATACAGTTATTTTTTTCTGCCGTAGTAACTAAGGTAGACAAAGATGTTTGAAATGATAAAGATATCTGTAATATTCGTTCAAAAGATCTAGAGATAATGTAACTTTGTTATTTATATCAATTTTATTTAATTGCGACATTAAGTCATCCGAAAAAATTAATGCAATATTTATCAACTTAGTTTAATTGAAAATATTAATATTAATTGATATTAATTTTAAATATTTATTAGTTTGTTAGAAATTATATAATCTATAGATAAAACCGTAACATTCAAGACATGAAATGTTACCATTCTTTCTTCAATAACAAACGAATGTTCATATATCCTTACATACTTATATGAGTCCTTATTTGGCACTATATTCTCATTAGTTTTGAATATGCGTCACTCCTGCGATAATTGTAATGGAATACCATGACCTGAGAAACCACTTATATTCCCCAAAAACTAATTTATGGCGGCCATTATAGTATAATTCATATAACAAAGACAATGTCTGATGTTGAGAACTGTTCAATGACAACTTTATTGTTATAAGGCAATATAAAAACGATCTAGTGGACAACTTTCCAGTAAATATTACCTTTGCGGTAATAAATGAGAAAATATAAATGAGTATAGACGAATTATATTCCATGAAAAGTCTACGACAGCATATGTCCGTCTCCTAAGGTTAACTTCGAAAATTCTAAAATATTTTTTAAAATAGGCGTGACCAACTGATAAATCTGTCGAGACGAGTTCTAATATACAAATATAAATTCGTATCGAAATAATTGTTTTTCATTTAATACATTCCATCTAGGTAAACATTGTTCTGTACACCAAATCATTTGGACAACTGATAAGCCTTTACAAGCCTATATTTGAGTAACCGTAACTAAAATATTGTTCGCAGACCTCTCGTTACACAAGCATTAAAGTCGCTCTGAAGTAATTTGCAACGTGAAGACTGATATGATAATAAATATGTTTAGTTTTACAAAAATCCGGGAAATGTGGATATAAGATTTCATATCGCGATATGATTGTGGTTGTTCCTTTTCTTGATATACGTATTATGTATGTAGAAAATTACATGTATACAAAAAAGTAACTTGTTAATTCCGCCTAAGTGACAACATAATTTAATTAATAAACGAATTATTACCATATACAATCTTCCATATTAGGACTCGATTTACTGTCACTTTTTTACATACTTCTTTTGAACTATTGTGCAATTCTACATCAATGATCCCCCGTTCAATTATTATCATCTAGTGTATACCTTTAGGTCGCAGCGTAATGCGTCTTAGTTTTATTATATTCCTACTAATGTAACAAATGTGACACATTGTGTGTTTATTTATGTATTTGTCTTCCTTTCACGTTTAAACAGTCGAACGGATTTCAATGAAATAGTACTTGTATATAACATACATCATAGATTAAAAGGTACTTTATATATTATAATTACGCTAAATTCTGCGGAACAAAAGAAGTGAAAAAAAATACTAAAGGAATGATGCCCAGGCATGAGAAAAAGAATGCGTCGCAATGCATTTAATTTTTAAAAATATTTAGAAGTATTTAGAAATATTTAAAAATTAAATTAATGAGTGAATTATTTTACTGTTTTTTTTAGTCCAGACTCCCATTTCATAACATATACGATGAATTGCATTGAACTGAGAACAAATGTTTAAAAGCAGGTCTTGCAAATTTTGTTCAAAGTAATACTAACCCCGTAAATACGTACCTAAGTGATCCGGTCTATTTTCTGAAAACAAGTTTTTCATAATTGCCTGATACTACGCAGTCAAAGCCATTGGCAAAATTTAAGATTGTATATAATTAAAATCAATTCAGTGCTCTCAGGATTAAATATAGAGTTACAGTTTTATAAATTGAAAGCATGTCTAATTTGAAAAAAGTAAGCATAGTGAACAGTAATGCATTTTCATACATTTTTTCGCTTGTTTCTTTCTAACTTTATTTAACGGAAAGTTATTTCCTTATTGAGTTAATGACAATTTATTGCCTGAAATATGAATAAGTGAATGATTGGTTGTAGTTCGAATCATTATAAAATGAAATTTACTCTCCAATAAATATTCATTAATGTACCATATGAAATAACACGTACGGAAAATTTATACTTATTCCTATAATAAGTATTGAAGCAGTACCAAAAAAAAATAATTCACTTGATTTTGCGGATGATTCATAGACGTAGGGTATTAGTAAATATCTCTTAAGGGGCTTATTGATCTTACAAAAGAACTACTGTATTACAGTTATTCAAATGGACAAAATTATATTATTTTAGATTTTTGGTTCATTTTATTATTAAAATATATGTTATGTCCAGCCGTTACGGTGAATTTATTATGATTGTTATGTCTGTAAGTTACCTAAGATCTAAAAATTTCAGGATCCGTTGCTTAGAATAGAACAATACAAAGAGTATATTGACTGAGTTATTTTAATTACGTTCTGCGTAATCATATTCGTTTCGGTGTATTTTTTTTAAATTACAAAACGTCACGTTGCTAAGCACTTCAATATTATTTTATGCTATGCAATCCAAATTATTTTTTTAAACTATTAAATTCGTTTATCTTCCGAGTATTAAATGGCGCAATAGAGTTTTCAATCCGGATGCATAGGGAAAATGGGCGTGGATATATACAATACGTTTTTCAGTTGTCTACGCATATGAAGTTGCGTTTAGTTTGAAATATTGATCAGAATTAGCAATTACAAAAATAATTTGTGAAAGTTAGAATAAGCCTGCCTATTTTACAACAAACCGAGTATGTAATAAACCGCCAAGGACTACAATTGTACATGGCCTTGAGCGTCGAAAGCCGACTAAGTCTATTTGTACAACGTTACATACCGCTTGAGCTTCGAGTCCCTTCTTTCGCAATTTGGTAATAACATCGCATAAAAAATGATAAATTAAGTTTACGTAGGTCGTACATGGTGAAATTTGGTGATTTTTCGGTTGAGAATTGTTCTCTTTGTGACTAGCTTAGTCAAGTATTGTTTTGTTATGAAGGTATAATAGTTTTAATTGTATTTAAAATTGTACATGGATATTTTGATAACTAGCACCGCATTTTAGCATTTACAATAGTCAATAGGTTAGTAGGTTAACGAAATTATATCATATGCTTGGATGCCCTGGGTACGAGGAATAATGGAAGCATGTAGAAATGTAATTTCTCACGAAAAATCAACTACAAAAAGTAATAAATTTTTTAGAGGCATTTAATATCTCTAATCTTAATATATTGGTACTCGAATGTTAACCAATTCAAACCTGACTTATTTTCAAATGAGAAAAAGTTTCAAATATTGTATATCTTTAGGGATATCAAGGTTGAACCAACTGTGAAGCAAAAATGAAAGTCTATCTCTAATGAAAAAACACAAAATTACAAAAATGTGAAAGTTGCTAAAATACCGATATTTAAGTTTTTGATAAAAAAGGAGAAGTTTAAAGCTTATTCGATTCCAAAAGTAAGGACATTAAGTATGACAAAAAAAGGTAACATTATAAGTAACAATTAAACGTTATGTTACATTACTGAAAAAAAAAATGAGAAACTGAAATATTCGAATGGAGACTGAAATATTCGAAATAAAAGAGAAGAATGAGAATTAATTGGATGGAGAAAAAAAATATCGAGATATAATGGTACATTCGACCTAGTAACCCTAGTTGAAACTGTTGAATTTATATATATATATATATATATATATATATATATATATATATATATATATATATATATATGTATGTATATATTAACATGTACATATACGAAAGAATGCAGAAATGATAATACCTATGTATGAGGGAAAATGTGTTGAGCTGTGGATTTCATGACTCGTATTTATTGACAACCAATGACTTCAGGAAATATAGTAGTTGCAACAAAAGTGATTATGATCTCTTTTGTTGCAAATTATATGGGTTTTAATTTTCATCCGAATAAGTTTCATCTAGCAGCAGTTGATTTTGAAAAATGAAGAAAGAAATGATGCAGAATTAAAGTAAGTTTTGATCGAAAATTTTAAAAACTAAAAATTATCTAAGATATCATACGAATTCAGATACTTTCGTATTTATTTTAAGCCCACTGGTTTTTGGATGGTTTGTTTACAATGCTCAACTGACATAAATTAAACGTTCGATTACATTATTTTACTTTACCGAGTATGGCATGTTTAACTTTGGAACCTGACAAATAAATAAAGGTACCAAAGCTTCCACGAAGTCGTCTGTTGATAACTGTCGATGAGAAATACCGCCCGCAGAAAATCGAGAAAACTTCGCCAGCAACCAGTTTACTATTTCCAGTTCGTTACATCGAAAAGAAGACTTAAGAAATTTTATTGACTTTTCTCTTCTACATGGAATGGAAACAACGCGTTTTTACGGTTCACCATTTTGCTTTTTTGATAGCATTTTTACCAAAGTGTCCCTGAATTATAACGAAGTTTAAAATTTTGTGGATACAAATATGTAGATATAGTAGGTATGTAGTATGTAATGTGTATACTTTCATATGATAACAAAAAAATTATCGAAATATTCTTGGTTCTAAAGTGCATAGCGAATAAAATTTTAAAAGAAATTATTAATGAAATTCGCAAAGGAAATTATTATTATTTGGTTTTTACTTCAAACTTTTTTTAAGAAGTGGACAGATACTTATCAAACATCGTTCAAAAATAAAGCGTATAACGGTTTTACAACATATATAAACGTTTTCTTCTGAGGAAATAGCATAGTTCTTTAAGGAACTTAAAAGAAAATTTTTTAGGGCGTTGGTAGATGGCGCTGATTTTATTTTGGTTAATTAAGCAACTTCTTCGTCAAATTGCTAATCATTTATCAACTTTATACTTTTAATACAAGATTCTGATTAGAGCAAAATACAACTTTACGAATTACAAATTCCATCGTAAGCTATTATTTACGCGAATTATATTAATACACAAAAAAATAAATGATGCGAAGAAAATAAAATGCTGTAATCACTTTAATTAATTTTTTTAAAAAATCAGTGAATTTTAGGCAAGGAAAAAGTTGCAACTACTTATAGTGTAAACAATTGGACGATATCTAAATTTTTGTCTATTTACTGTTACAGAGACAGTAAACCTTCCAAAGAATTAATTTTTCAAATTTAAATAAATTTTTAAATATTTGTTGGTTTTTTAAATATTCGCTTTATTGTTGTACTCTTTCAGATACGCATAAAATAAAACATTTTTTTAGTAAAATTACATGTCAAATAATTACAAATATGAAAATTACAACGCTACACACAATGTAATAGATGTCTTTCAAGGAAAAACAATATAATACTAATATTAATTTATAATGAAGATAAAAAAAAATCTTAAATTTTACCAAAAATAAAAGAAATCTAAGTTTCACGAAATTATTTTTTGCTTTATTGAGGGTAAACTCGGAGTACGTAATTATCGAATCTCTTGATTAATAATGGAGTTCTTTATTTCACAACTCAGAAGTCCTCCGTAAATTTATTAAAACTATCCTAAATGATAATGAGTTAATTTAAAATATATCTAACATTGGGAGCATGAGACATGTAATATTTATTTACAAAATTTGTCAAAAAATGTATAGTTACGTTTATTTCCTTTCTGGATAGAGGAAGCTAATTATCATAAAAAAAATAAACAAATTTAAAACCAATCATATACATATGTATCCTGAGCAATTGTTCTCTTACTAAAATGATAATTGCTATTTTATGAAATTAAAAAGCTACTATAAAATGTTACAGATCGATAGAAACTCCAACTTACTTAAATATATCTATCTTCCATGCGATAATATCTCACTGGAAATTATGAAAAATATGTTATAATTGAAAAAAGAAAAAAATAATGCAAAACTATTTTGCAACAACGAAACACCATCCAGAAATATAAATAGATAAATATATATAGCATAATTAGGTCATAAACAACGGAAAGGCAAATTAATCAGTTACATATGTACATATTAGATATTCTAATTAACAGTACTGGGCTAATTTTGGATGGGTTGCGAAAATAAAACTAAAACGAAAAATTAATTTATAGTTATGGTAACCGTTAGGGGAAAATATATTTTTGGCACTTATTAACGAAATGAAACTTGATCATTTCACTACGATCATGTCTTAATTTAGTGCAATTAAGGATATTTTTATGTGCACAATCATTAGTAACATCGAAACTGCATTACCACGTATGTAATATATTAAAGATTTATTTATCATTGCTTAGTAGACGACAAAGATAATCAACTATAAAAACAATTTAAATTAATGGAAATAAGTAAATATCATTTTAACATTTCATATTTGAAAACGATAGTGTAGTCCAATATACGTGGCTTCCCAATGTCACGTTGAATAATTGAAATTATTTTACATTTTTCTTAATTTAAGATAAATTTCATGTTTTTAGTGGTATGTGAGTGTTCTATACAAAAAAACCAAGGTATATTAAGATATGACAATGTGATTTAAAAGAAAACACGTATAAAAAAATTCATGAAAAATAATTTTATATTTATTCCAAATAAAGCGAGGATGGTGCCAGGTGATGATATCGACGATTCCTTCAATTTGTATACTTCATTCGGGTTATTGTTTTCTTTCCTAAAACACGTGCTATATATAAACTAGAGTTTGATTATTGATAACAAATCATATTTTTTAAAATATTCGTTTACGTGATCATTACATATTCCCCATTCTCATTCCACAGACAGGGGTTTGACAGTGAGATACATATAATCATCGTATAAGCGTTTATTTCAAATTTGAATATTCAATTTAGTCCTTGGGTTAGTCTTATAAGAAAAATTGTATTCCTCATATTTTCTCCTTAAAAATAGGCTACACAACATACATATTTTTTATTGGTAGACAATTATCGATAATTGGAATTTTCCAGAAAGTAACTAACTTCTTTTTTATTCACTATTATCTGAAAGAGACTGAAACGACTTGTTTGATGTCGATGACTTAGAAATTGCTGTCAATAATTTTTATGATCTCATATATTTATTTAATATCAACTGTTTATAGAATGCAAAACCCCCAAAGTGAAGGTTAAAATTTCCAATCTAGTTTGATCGTGAATTGGTTAGTAATATTTGAAGTAACCTTAAAAGGAAACTCGTTCAGCATATAATAATAAAACATTCAGTTCTCTGCATATCAAAAGTAAACCTTGTATAAAGTTGCTTAAAATGGCGTGTATATTTAACGTCGAAAAGAATCTATTGTGAAATTAGAATTCTTTTTTGTTATATCAAAAAACAAACGTGAGGAAGTACGGTCCACACAATTTGCAATATGTCTTGAACCGTAGCTTTAGGTAAACGCGGCATCCGCGTAATCTTACGCTCCGCGCTTCGAGCCCGTTTATTTACACTAGACGCATCCGTGCCATGTTGTTGCTTGGATATAGTCGACTTAAAACCCGCCTTTAATGATCTAAGGGGCTTGTTGATCCTAATAATGTACCCGGTCACGTTGTTTGAGGACTTGGAAACAATCTTAGTAAATCACATGTATTTAGCCTGTCTTACTACTTTTTTGTAAGACATGTAAGACTTTTTTATAAGAATGTTAATTTTGTCAAAGAAAAATTCAGTATAAGATTTCTAAATTGTTTCAAAAGTTATACTGTAAGAAACACATTAAATATGTTGCATAATTGGAGCAAGCCAGATCACGGTTATCATTGTCTCATACCAATAATAAAAATGATCGTCACAATACTAAGGTCACGCTTGAAAAATAGTATACGTACAAGTAATGATTACTTACTATATATCTTATAGATTTTATTAACTTCACACGAAAGTAATTTTATATTTCCGTAACGATATTAACTACTTACAGAAATACACTTATTAATGAGTATATTAATTTGATTTGGTTTCATTTTTGAAAGCACTCTTCTTATTTACTTTCTATTATTTTCTGCGTTGACGCACAGTAGCACGGGTTATTGAGGACTATGCCTCTCCGTGTTAAATATGATCTATGATTTCATGTGCATAATCACCTCATTGTTACTATATTTTTGTTATCTTAATAATTTAGAAAATTAAATTTTTGCAAGTTTTTAAAAATAAACTGTATTTGTTTCTTTCCTTCTGTTTAATTTATATTGTATATATTTGTCAATTTTATCCTGGTTAAATACTGACAAGTCTTCCAAATGTTCAATATATTACTTTCATGATCCTCTCTAATAATCTCTTAAGTTTCAGATGAACTTGAAGTATTTTGTTACGCTTCTATTACAACTACACTCGATATCCTTCAGACTGTTTTTTCTCGTAGCCTTTCAGAGTTGTATTATAACATACAAAGTAATTATCATCTTTACGCGAATGACGTATATTATATGCTCATATTTATGTAAACTCTTAAATGCTCATATTTATGTAAACTCATATTATATGCTCATATTTATGTAAACTCTTAAACAACTTTCAAAGAAAACCTCGTTTCAGTTAGTCAGAGTGGGTTCATAAAATGGGTATGTTAGTTAATCCAATTAAATCCCAAGCTAAAATTAGTTAGTCATTTCTACCGTATGTTACATTAAATGATACACCAATTTCATTTACGCCAACTGTTAAATAATGCACTCCCTCAAGTATCGTCCAATTTTTTTAGACGTCTAAACCAAAGCTCACCTCTGCAATATACTTCTATTGCTATAACTTGATTACGGAGACGTATGTTACCCAGACTTTAAGGAGCACCGCTTTATAAAATTAGAACATTTTCAAAATTTGTTCATGCACTATGTTTTTGGTTAAAAAATATGACCATGTTTTTGAATTCAATTCGCAACTTAAATGGGCGGAGGTCCATAATCGGCGCAATCTATACATTCTTACATTTCTTTAAAATATTTTGTACAATGCTACTTATGCAACTTATCCTAGAAGTAAATTGACTTGTTTGCACACGGTATAGAGTTAGGCACTGAAAACCAAATCAATCTCCTTTTTTCCAAAAATACAAACATTTTTTATGAAGAGTCTTTTGCTCTCTAAATTATAAGACTTTGGAATTGACTGGATCCGGATATTAGGAACTCGCTTTCCGTAAATGTGTTCAAAGATTGCCTGAAATTTTTTCCTCACATAATCCCTTAGTCCAAACTTTCGTGATTCCGTTTAATTTCCCTTTCCTTGTTCCTAACAATGTCAAGATTTAAATAAATAATTTCTTTATTTTTCTTCATTTGTATTTAATTTGGATCTGCTTATAATTTTTTTTCTTGTTAATATTCTAATCATTTTTTTATTATTGTCTTTTAAGAGTTTGAAATCCAGGTGATTGATTGAAAGATATTGCTTTTGTAGAATATATATATATATATATATATATATATATGTGTGTGTATATATATATATATATATATATGTATATATATATATATATATATATATATATATATATATATATATGTATATACGTATAATGTGTACATAAAAGTTTGAAATAAATTAATTTATTCTTCCGCTGTTGTCTTCGATTTTATACCGTATCAAATGATCTACAGGCAGCAAGAAAATCAGACAGCCAACGTGCAATACGGTTTCCGCGCCGAATGTTCTTCAATTAGCAACCTCGCGCGAAAACCAGATCAGTTTGGCGCAATAGATATAGCAATTTTAATTAACAGAAAGCTTTCGATCATTTGATAAATGGAAATCTAAATCAGCTTAGAGAGGCAGATCTCTGGCCAGAATGATTATCTATTCCGTTCTTTTTATAGAATATGCAATATTTGTGGCGTCTAAAATTAAGCTAAAATTAAGTAAACAATTTCTTTAATTTAATTCGATGTTAGAAACAAGTTAAAACAAATCCTTTTTAATGTTTATGCACCCAAATATTCTGGAAAAAGTTGCATTGGGTTCGTGCAATTCTACAGGTTATGCATTATGCAGATTGTAATCTTAAAAATACGTCATCAAAGATACTCTATTTTTGATATCTTATTACTTTTGGTGTCGATTTTAACAAAAACCTTACGTACCTCTATTGGTTAGAATTAAAGTTAATTGCAATCGACAATAACCAATAATTAATATGACTTACGTTTACCTAGCAATATTCCAAATAAAAGACTCAAGACAAAATTTCAGGATCTAAACATTAGTTCAGTTTTCAGTCACATACCCATAACATTTCAAATTCCGAGAAATAAAATATTTTAGAAACAAGTAGACGTTTCGTTTCCACGCGTTTCTTTTTTTATTGCGACAGCTATACATTATTGGGTGTTTTGCGTAAAACTTTATTCTTTAATGTTATTTCTCTATAATTATGGCAAACGTAAATATTGTATATAAAAAAACTTTTAAAACTAGTATTATGAATACAATAGCTTAGATTTTTAGCTGAGAAATTAATTGCTTAACTGATATTAAAAAGAAATACTATTGGAAGCAATTTGTACTATTGGAAGGAATTCTCACAATCACTAAAATTCCGTAACTCCAAATGTGTAATGCCGCACACGATGAAATGACATGTATAATTTGAAACTGACATCGCATATTTATGTTTTCTTCTTCGCGCATAATAAGGCATTCAACTTGAAATATGCTTTCAGGGGCACTCAACGTCCACTTGATCTTATCTTCATTCTTATTTGGTGTTATGGTAAATTAGTGTATATACTTGTTAGTTTTACAAGTGATTTTATGAAGAGATTTTTAGTTTTGAAAAAAAAGTGAGTTCTGCCAAGTAATATTTACCTTTTTTAAAATCTTAATTAGTGTAAGGACACATTTCTTCCAGTTTTATAACTGGACAAAATGTTTCTGTGATTACCTTCACATTAATCTGAGCCGTTTAACGTTTGCACAAAGTTGTTGTTAGTTATTCAATATTCGTTTTCTTTTCTGTATATAGAAATCTTCTCAAAGAGCGTTCCTCAACCTTTTTAATAACATTTTCTGTCATGCCGCGTTTCTGTTTTCTATTTTATTTTGTTATTCCTCTCCTCACTTAATTTTACATGCGTTACAAATAGTTTTGAAAATCTCTCACAATAAACGACTATAAATTAAAATTTTGTTACATTTTTAATTCCATTTTTTAGTGAAAAAAATGCATTGCAAAAATATTTAAAGTTATTTAAACATGTGAAACATTACTGATCTGTTTAGAGATGAAGTTTAAGGAAGGCGCTGATCAAAGTATAAGGTTTAGCTGGAATTTAATGAAGAGTGTGACTTTTAATTTAATTTGTACATTAGAATGTCCCAATGAGTCCTAATCTTTCATTATTTTTTTAAACGTTTTCTTAATGTAAATATAAGCATCATTCTGAACCATTATATACCCACCGCAAAGTTTTCTCCTGGGGAGAAAACTATAGTACTAATTACAATAATATCATAAACTTCATAACAACTTTACTTAAAATTTATATCTACGGTTAAAAAGCTCAATTTTTGGTGTAAGTATTTATATTGATTATTGTTAAATCCAATTTCACTTTTTTCCACTAAATTTATAAGAAGTTAACATATAATAAACTTTTCTTGTTAATCATAACATAATATATCATATACAGAAACGTTCATGATAAGGATACAAACACATGATTTCTATTTTTTATTAATAAATAAAAAACAACGAAAGAGTTACAGTAGCAAATATTGTGTCTTTCGAACGTTATAAATATTGTGTCTCTATTGTATCATTTTTAATTCAAGTTATCAAACTAGAAATTGCTGGCTTTAATTTCTTATGAACATTTTTCTTTTCTTTTTGTATGGTAACGCAGTACCCAAAAAAATGTCAAATTGTGTCATCGGCAGGAGAAAATAATATTAAAGAATTAAAAAAAGAAATTGAAAATTCAAACATTTACGTAATTTCTGTAGGATCACATAAATAATTTACTTTTTATTATTATTTGATATGTAAGAACTAAAACGTGGTGAGTTAAATGCTTCGTACTTTCAAAGTGATCATTATTTAATGCTATGAAAATTGTTAAAAGCAGACAAAGTTTTTAATTACGTTATCTTTCAATTAATAATAGATATTTGTTTTATTATGATTTGTACAGTTTGTTGTTATATAACTCTATTTGTTATGTGAATATTTTGTGTTAAAACTTGTCTTAATTACACGATTACATTACATGATTAACCTCTTTCTCAAATTATTAGATTATATGAAAACAAATATTGTGTGAGATATTATCACATGATATGATAACAAAGCTGTAAGAGATTATGTATCCATAAATACCTCAAATTACGTAACCGTTCAATTTTCAAACTTATTACGGAAAAATATTTTATTTGTGTGACCAACAGAAACGTTTCGTTCCCAAAATTTTCTTCGGTAATTGAAAACCGCCATTGATTTCGATGACATCATGAAAAATTACAGAAGATTTTATTTCCGGCGCTTGACTTTAAAATTAAATCAAAGAATGAAATTTTTTAATTAAAGCACAGAGCGATTATGAAAATGTAACATGCGTATTTTTTACATCTTTCGTTTGGCAGTATTTATTTCACTTACAATTTAAATGTTTGAAGTAAATATTTTACATTTAAATCCAATATTTCTTTTACATTACCGTTACAACACAATAACTCAGAATATGACAAATGCTTTTCCAACTGCTATCTTCTAATATGTGATAGCATAGGGTCAAAATTGACTAAGGTAATTTAAATAAAATATGTGGATAGTTCGAATAATTGTATTTGAAAAAACTCGTGTAATAGGGTAATATAATAATTGTTTAGTACAATGTGAACCACACCGATGAACCACAAAAATCACCTGAAAGTAAGCTAAAATTTCGTCTATTCAGACATGTTTTTTCTTAACATAAATGTTTTTCACTCACATGTGTCGTTGACAATAAAAACAGAAATTACCTTCTGTAACTTTGACAAAATACACATAAAATGACAAGTCACATCAGACGTATATATAATATAGCACTCTTTCATCACAATCTGCTTTGCGGGTAAAAAGAATGACTACCCAGTCATTTCTCATATGATTAACTAAACAAAATATTAGGAGCTATACAAAATATAAGAGACGCTGTTATAATCGCCTTTTCGGAAAATAAAATGTAAATATAAAAGCTTCCTACATTTAGACTTTTCTCATTATACCACGTATATATCGGAAAGAGTTGTAATTATAGGGTTTAATTTCACGCCGTATTAAATAAGTTTTTTGTATTCCTACGCAAATCCACATATTTTATGATATTGCTCCTTAAAACCATTTCCTTTTACGGGCTGAGAAAAATAGGAGATTTTCTTGCACATAAATATACACAAATATTTTTGCATACTATGCTTCATGTACTTCAAACAACAGTTATTGAAAAAAAACGAAGTAAATAACTTGTAACTTATGTTTAAAGAAACAAAGAGATAATTAATCAAAAATCTGTAGCGTTTCTATTCGTTTTTTGAACATCATTAGAGTTGTATAAATATTCGTCGGTTTATAATGTATGAAATTTATTTTTATACCACTTAGTGTGAAAATAAATATATTTCATTACCATTTTGTATTTGATCTAGATATAACTAAATAATAAAGTATTATTAAACTACATGATATAGTATTATTTCTACTTTTTTGAGTTCTTTACCACGACCTAGGTTTCATTGTATTGCAACATCTTCAGGTGGGCTATTAACAAAGATGGTATTTCATCTTTGCTAATAGCTGTCATCTTTGCTAATAGCCCACCTGAAGATATTGTAATACAACGAAACCTAGGTTGTGATGAAGAACTTAAAGAAAGTAGAAATAATACTACATTACGTAGTTTCAATTAATTGTAAATAAATTAGCTTTATACCTCTTTGAAACTACCTAGAAAACTACAAATTATTTAAAAAAAGATAGAACATGGAAAGAATTTTATTATACACCTTGTGAATAACATAGTTTCTTAAAGTATCACAGAAACCTTTTTCTTTAGCTTTCGTTAGTTCCCCCTAGCTTTGCATACTCATTGAATACAAAATTTTCCATTTACAGCCTTTTTCCATTACCCTCGGCTATATCAGACTATTTTATTTTTAACTTGAGCCTTCCACTCTATTAAAAAAAAGATGTACCTTTGTTTTACAATTTTTAGAATATCCTTAAAAGACTGGCACAATAAAAGGAATAGTTTTCTTTTTTTTTATTGTATGAACCACTGGTTCTACGACTCGACTGACATTTCCGTTTTGCGTCTTAATTTGTAATTATATAGATTTTTATTAAAGTTCAATATATCCGAAGTCTATGTGACAGGTATACTAGATGCTGTAGCATGCAAGTAACTAAGTAAATAACCTTGTTTATAGAGTTTCATTGCCAAATGACAAAAACTGAATCCTTCCATGTCCATTATATCGATCTCTCACTCTATCTGTATATAACAACAATATAAGTATTCCCCTTAAAACATATTGTCGTGAAATTTTATGAAAAAATGTAGTTGTATTATCACAAAGGAATAAGAAAAATGCACCTTAACATTTTTTTAATGTAAAAGTTCTTTTGGCCAGACCCTAATATATCGTAATCGTGATCAGTTTCCTTATCTGACGTATCGTTACTGAATAGGTCTTCTAAAGTTGTATAATAAATACATTGTAATATTTTTTATTCATAATTTCATATATATTTCATAGATATTTCATATTTATCTACGTGCAATTACTACCCGCACGTAGATAAACAAAGAGTCATCTAACTGCCCACCCCCTCTATTTTCCTCTTCTGTAATTTTCCCGACGTCGAAACTCTGAATAATTAAGATAACGATATTTAGTCGTCGTCGTATTGTATTGGGATGATTACAAGGCAAACGGCCTTCGGTGGCGCGGCGCAACTCAAGGACCCGGGTTTGATTCTCGACTGCTCGGCGAATTAAATACATTAAAGTAGATGAAAATGACTTCCATCGTGAAGTGACCAAATAATTACCTTAATATCATGGAAGACAATATATTGAAATGTTAAAAAATAATACACAAGTATAAATTTATATATATATATACATATATATATATATATATATATATATATATATATATATATATATATATATATATATGTATATATATATATATATATATATATATATATATATATATAAAGTTTCACTTAAATACTCTATACTAAAAAGTTATTAAATTTATTTACAATTTATTAAATTTTCTGACTTCTACATTTATGTATGTAGTTTGATATGTTCTTGTATTCGACTTAAAATAAAATCTTAATTTGCAACCACATAATGAGAGAAAATAGTTGTGATCATATAAAATCAATGTATATGCTTCATATAGAAATGTAATGAAATTTATAACAGATTAATTTAATGAGTAAATTGAGTTTAAAATTTTTATAAATGTCACAAAAATACGTCATAGTATTTTTGTCCGTTACATTATCTTTGCTATAAATTAGATAATATAACATTGTAACAAAGAAATTTTACTTCACAATTCCTTCTCAAATTCTCCTTTTACAATTTCTGCTGGTCTAAACTACAGAAACTGGTAACGTCAGCAGCACAGTTTTACAGTTTCTGTAGTTTTAGACCCGTGTGCTATGCCATTGCACCATTTTGCGGCTGACAATTCTTAGCAAATTTACTCAATAAACTTTCTTTCTTATTTTCAGGTTGTGACAACAAAAATATGAAAGAATTTAAATATATAATTAATCTGCTGTCGATCTGTCCAACGTTTGCGACCCTATTTAATTTGTTTGTAGTAGTAGCTTTCAAGAATGTTAACGGTTAAGCTTAAGTCAAGTAAGTTACTTGTATTATGTAAAAACTCATGGTGTGATTAAGATACGAGCAACATTACTTTCTTTATTTATTATGTGAAGGAAAAGCTGTATTTTGTAATCATTACGGAGGCTTTGTTTCCTTTTTACAATCCGTGATCTGAGTCTGTTTAATTTAAGAAAATTTCGTCAAAGCCTAATATTCATCCTTTATTATTTATGATAACTGATATGGCTGTTAAAGGCATTAAAAAATTTTGCTTGATCATATCTGTCAATTTTGAAATACTAATTAATTTTAATTTAATTGAGGATGAAAACTGATCCATTTAATCCAAAGATACAGAAACATTTCAAATATCTGTATTTATTATGAATTACTTAAGAGAGAAACTAAAACCAACGAAATTAACAATATTCGTCAAATGTGAAAATGACAATATTCATCAATTGTAAAAAGCAGAATGAAAAAGTTATAAAATATTTTTAAGTTTATGCTTACCGAAACTAAAACTGTATTCCACGATTTTTTTTTTATTTTGGAGGATTGTTTAATTCATTTTTAGAAACTTTATTCAACTATGTAATAAAACGGGTATCGTATGTACAACCAATTTTCAGTTTAAGAAACCTTTGCTCAATACGTGAGCAATTTTCTTTTTATTAAGGCGCCCTCGATGTTGCTTGCATAGTTATACCCCAGCGCCCTATTAAATTTGATATTAACGTGAAAGGTTTTGCGGTTTTTGTAGTGAAACGACGAGGGATTTATATATTTTCGCAAATACCTAGGGCTGCAGTGCACATTATAAAATATTATTAAGTGACTCCGGATAAATTCTAATCTCCGGATAATGAAAAAAAAAACTAGTAAAGTTTCAATAACGATGGTGAACGTTCTGATTAAGATTTGCAAATCTTCATTATATGAACTTTATGAGCATATATTTTATATTCATTTCTCATTAAGGGATAAGCCAAATAAATATTTTGGAAAGAACGGGCCATCCTTCATTCCAAAAGATTGAAGGTTTACAGTTTTCGAAAAATTATAAAATTTAAATTTTAGTCAAGTACGCGGGATTAAAACTTAAGGTAAACATTTTATTAACACATATTAGAAAATTGATTTTTTGAAGCTAAAAACTCATAAATTTGTGTGACATATAAACTCTTGATAGCAGATAGTAGCGCATAATCTATAGTTTTCTTTTATTTACAGGCGAATTATGAGCATGCGTTATTTTAAACATTACGAGTATAAGTGATAAAATACTCGATTTATGCCATGATATTTTGCGTTTCAGGCGTTATGTTAGCACATCTGTTTTAAAAAAGAGAGTTAAAACAATAATAAATGAGTGCAATTAAGATATTAGAAACATTTTTATCGAAAATAATTATTTTTCCAAACTGTTAATATAATATCATTTTAACAGTTTTTAGGAAAAGAGTAATTTTTGCCTTTCTCAATGTTTTTTTTTTAAATTAAATGAAATGTTGTGAAAAACCTACTTTTTCTGTAACGTTACTTGTACAATTTTTTAAAGCGACTTTTGCGAAAACTTAACAAATAAAATAAATATTTTAAAAATAAATATTTTTTTAATATCATTTTACACTGACTTAGTTTTTTGGATAAAGCGTTTCTAAAAAAATAAGTGTGGTTAATTATAGTTCCAAGTATCTTGTTATAATCAACGTTATGTTAAACAATAAAGATCTTTCTTTTCATCCTTTATGGTTCTAATATTCACCGGCAATTTTAATAAACTAGGTAATCATTTACTTTGGAGGTCATAAAAGGACTAAGCAATGGAAACTTAAATACCATCCAGGGGTGATAAAAATGACAGATGGACAGTGCAAGAAATAATATTTATGTTTTCTATTACTTTTTTCTGTGATGGTTAGTATTTTTTTCATAAATATATTCAACGTGTAGACAAGCAAATTCTTCTTCTTCTTCATCTTAGCTTTATTATATATATATATATATATATATATATATATACATATATATATATATATATTTATATATATATATATATATATATACATATATATATATATATATATATATATATATATATATATATATATATTTATATATATATACATATATATATATATATATATATATATATATATATACACACACACACACACAAATACCGCTGTGAAATCAAATAATGAATTTCGTCCAATTAAAAATTGTTTTTCTGTAAATAATCTTGTACTTCAAACAATTTTGTTCAGAAAGTTCATAATTTTTTTAATCTTATTCTGCAAATAAAATAAATCTAAAAAAATTATCTGCAAATAAAATAAATGTAAAAAAACCGCCTAAAACATATATAATTTATCTAATATTTATTCATTGACAATACCTTTTGTAATTCTTCGCATGAAAGTATCTTGACCTTTTTTGGGTATGTCAGTATTACTTTTCGTATTTCGTTTTATTAAATTCTGATTCGTCCTAGCCATCAAATGAAACATCTTTTTTACAGCAATTTAATAAAAACATCCCGTGTCACTGTCTTTGTCATTGGTGAGCATCTGTAAGACATTTCTTTTATTTTCCAAAATTTATGTCCGATATATGAGAATTTTTTTGTTATTTACTACTTACAATCACATTTATGTTTTTATTAGGAGTATTTAAATAAGATTTTTTTCTCATAGAGTGTGGTGTTTTTATTTATATAGAATTCTAGCATAGTAACATAAAAGTTTAAAGTTAGGTTTTCTCTCTCGTAGTACATGTAACACATAATGTTTATGTATGTAACTATTTCGAAATGCTTTCTGATCTCATTATAATATTGGTAAATTTTTGTTATGTGAAATATAAAAAAACCTATCTCAATTTAGGAAATTACGCAATCAAATCAATCCAGGGATTTTAAAACAAAAGAGTAGCAAATTATTAAACTGATATTCCCCAATAGCCAATTCACGTTATTTTTCATTTCCTCTCAAATAATTTTCATGATCTGTCATATCGTGAATACCCACATACGTCACTAAGAGATTTACACGTGTCGTGCATATGTAAGGGGGTTGTAAAAAAAGACCGTTATTGTATATGTGGGTACTATTATTATAATAGAAGGAATTGAAATATGTGTAAAGTCCTGTTGAGTTACTTCAGGTTAAACAATTAATGAAATATTAAAATTCCGCTAGCTGACCATTACAATTGTTCGTTATTCCTGTAAAGTTTTCTGAAGTAAAGTAGCAAATAGGAAAAAGTAAATAAATAACTTAGGATCCTTGTTCTCTTTGTTTGTATGTATAAACACATAAATGTCTGTAAGTTTATTTTTTAACTTCCTTCTATGCTAATTGATGTTTAATAACGTTTCACTTTGTTATCTAATCGCATTATTAATTTAAACATTCTGTTTACCTTTAAGAATTCCTTTGATTTTCCTAAACAGTACATTTTTTATACTGCACATTTTCTTTTATTTGTTTGCTATTTTCACGTATTTACCATTAATATGTTTATTTGTTTTTCTTACCATCAAAATTGTATATGCAATTAATTAAAATCGTGGGACATTTTGACCTTAAAAGGGATTTTAATTATTATTTTTCCACCATTATGCAATAGTTTTGAATAATGTTACTCCATTCAGTGTAAAAATATTACAGCGGCATGATTCATTTAAACAGCTTCTTCTATAACATTAATCTTGCATATTTTTACGTATACCGAAAAAGCTGGCCATTTTTTAAATCGCATACCACCGAAAGGAAATAATGGAATTACAGAAGTGAGCAATAAACTACATTGTATTGTAAAGCACTAAAGCATGGCCCAAAATTATTAAACATACTTTTATATAGTCGTAGAATACTTTTATTTACAATGCAATCCGTTAAAATGACCCGAAACAAATATAAGTATATTTGATTTTATAATAATAGAGTCATTAATCATAAATATAAATATCAAATAGTTGGGAAGTTCATAAAATAGATATGCAAGTAATCAAAAATGAAAAACAAAAGTATATTATTTAAAATCAGTGCGAAAATAATATCGGGATAAATCATATTAAAATTTTATCACATTTTTTCTTCAATAATGTTAGGAACGAAATGTATATAACCGCTGTTTCTATATAGGAGAGTGGGTTGAAAACTTCATAGTCTGAATATGAGAATAAATATATTAGTTTATACAACTATGTTTATTTTTCAGTACATTTACCGTCTAGTCAATCAACTCAGCGCACTTCTTCCATTTATTTATCCCAAAGTGTTTGCACAACTTTTAATAAAACCCAAAATATGCGTTACATTTACATGTTACATACCAAAATATTCGTTCATTTGAAATAAATTTTTTGTCCATCTAAACATTGTCTATTTTAGATTGAGAAAAAAGTCCAAATCAAATGGAATTACATAAGGTGAACAAGGGAAGTGTGAGAGTAATTCGGACCCATGATTACGAATTTCAGTTAAAATATATATAACCTTTCTGATATGTGATTTTTGATATTTTTTAAAACAATATAAAACACTGGTTAACATTTCCTTCTTAAGATTTCCTTAAGAAAGAAGTAGTTACATATTTACAAAATTTCTTTCATATTGGTATATAGGCAAATCATTTATTTTATTTGGAAAAATGTTTTTCAATTGTTTTCGCAATATGTTGCAGTCTGACAAAAAATAATAACACTTATTTTTACTCGGGATAAGAAGAAATTGTTTTTGTAGTGATTCGTTGGTCTCATTTGTTGGTACATTTAAGACAAATACGAAAATAAATAATTTTTCAACACGCACTAGATTTTTTTCAAAACCTAACTATATTTAAAAATATCTTAAATTGCATCCACAAAAAAGCATTTCTTTGTATTTTTTAAATTTACTTAAAGTGTTAGAATACGGTCAAAAGATATTCTATAACCTATTTAGGCAACTTCAAAGATATTGAAGATTTCAAGTAAATTGGAAATGGACAAAAGAAAAATTTTAATTAAAAGCAAATAATAACAGTATCTAAATTAGTAATTTAACATTTTATGTGTTAAATTAAAGTTAGGTAAAGGGAACATTTTTTAATTGAATTAAACAAAGTTTTCCGCCAAATAATAAAATTGAAATAAGAAAAAATAAAAATAATTAAATCATTTAAGAAAGAATTTGAATCAAACACACCATACAATAAATTTAAAGACATCTCTGTTTTGTATGAGCATATAAATACTGTGGCTCATCGTTCAAAGATACCCAGTGCATGGCACCATCATTCGGCATTGTCATTTTCAAATTTAATACCAAATCTGACACAAGGTTAGCACGACAATGTATGTATATATCAACATGCTGTAGTTTCCGTTAGGCTAAATTGTGGAATGAAAGCGAAATTTTACGGGTCCTATATGCACTTGCTATCAGATTTCGTTTGACGTTTACCACAAAACCCGTATCTGGGAAGCTTTTCACTGTCACTTTATTTTCTAAGTTCTATTAATCTATTTGTACGTTAAATAGTTTAGAAACCTGATAATATATATATATATATATATATATATATATATATATATATGTATATATAAATATATATATATATATATATACATATAAAATAAAATGTTATAAAATACACTGGTATATCTTATTGAAATCATGATGACTGATCAAAACTTTGATTAGGTTTTTTTAAAATTGCGTTTAAATTTTCTTTTCGTTTATGGTACTTCTTAAATTTCTAGAGTCATTCCAAACAAAAACAGTAAAGTTAATTTGTTTAAAACATTATTATAAAAACAATAATGCGTTAAATTCATTTACATAATTATTGCGAACCACGAAATCTAAAACATTTTCTTTCTAAATACATTAATAATAATTGCATAGGTACTGTTAAATGATATTCCAAATTATTAAATTAACTCGTTATTTTATTTTTAATAATATATAAATAATCAAAATATTATAAAATGAAACTGAAATTTTGTTTTGCTTTTCCGGTATTTGAGCTTAAATACATTTAGTATGTAGTTTTACTTAAATGAAGTATTCGACAAGCAATCAATTGCTTTAAATTCTTATGCAATTATTTCTGAATATTAAACATAATTTTCACAAGTCCTCGTTTATTTTTCACGCTTGTAGTCTTTTTTTTCATGGAAATTATATAGGTAAGGGCGGATTTGCTAATCACAATGGTTTTCACGGCTACTGGAAATATAAAATTATTGATACGAGGTAATGAGAAAGTTTTCCATAATTTAATTATGAGAACGGTAGGATATATCGAAACTTATTGAACCTAATATGGAACGTTACCTGTATCCAATAAGTTTGATGTTATTTGTTCTGTTTGGAAGAGAATTAATTTAACTTGATCAGTATTGTTTCCATTTCTTTATACGGAAACTGATCTTACATAATGACAGCTTAACATTTATGGTAAGAGTTCTATTTTAGGTTTGATTGTAGATTGTAGATTTTGGATTGTTATTTGAAAATAGCATGTAAATTTAAGGTGTGTTTTATTATATTTAGATTATAATCAGTTATATAATATAAATGTTTTAAAATACTAATAATATCAAAAATATTTTGTAAGGAAAAAGGTCACATTTCGCCATGAAACGATGCCATATAGGTTTTAATTTTATAATAGTATTTCTCGCCTTTACAAAAAAATAACCAAATTTAGCTGGCCCACACTTATCATTAATTTAGACGAATATTGCTTATTACCCTAAAATTATTGTGTTGTGGAGACGAGTGATATTGTAAATTCCACTAACCTTGTTCAGTTTATAATCAGTTTCCTCAAAGGTCTTAACAATTTTTCAGTATTATTCAGATGATTACTGTACATTACATCATGTTTGCGTGAAAATAATGAATATTATGAGTATCAAAATTCATACCTTCTCTATAATACATTTAATATATACGAAAATTGACACTATTTTACCTGTGCTATCCCGCATACCTGGAGAATACAAAAATCAACATAATATTAATGATACAAGATATACTTATAAGACGTAGAACAGATTCAATTTCATTGCACAAACCTGGTAGAAAACTTATCCAAAAAATTATGTACTGGATAAACCTACTGGTTCATCTAGTACATAATTTGGTGTAAATGTAAAGGTCAGATAAATTGTTAAAAATATTTATTTGGAGCGTTGGCGATTTAGTTTAAATGAAATTAGGATTAAAAATAAACTTTTAAATTTATTTTTATTTTTGTAAGATAATTGTTATTTGCTTAATTTAAAATAATTGTCTAATGTTGAGTACTTTTGCTTGACCTTCAAAATTTCAAGCACATTTCGTATAGAGTGGTAGTAATTTTCAAATTTATTTATGTTCGGAAACGATATTGCATCACAGATTTCCGACTCATGATATGTTTTAAAAAAATATATTCTTATAGTCAAAATGAGAACTTCCTTTTTAGAAGTCAGTTAAAAATATGTACCCATGTACCATGGATGGATCATGGATCCGCAAGAATATAGTCCTTATACTGCATTTCAGTTTAAATTTAAAAGAGTAAACAGCTTAAAAGAAAATGATTTTGAATATTTGAAAAGAATTGCTGATAGTTTGTTTATTGGCATTTCACGGGCAATGAGCAATCCATTTATATAACATTATTTTATATGAAAGGATAATAATTCCGGAATAATTGAAAAATTATCAAGTATTTAGGTTATTTCTTAAACAGATAACGTAAGTGTTATAAAATAGACGATCTTGAATTTCGAATGAAGGACTTTTCACTGTATATAGAATGTGTATAACTTGATTTGTCTTTTAGTCTTTTTAGTCTTTGCATCTCGTGAATAAAACTATGGTCAGATAATAAAATTGGAAGTGATATTTATAGTAAAATGTTATATGAAGTTATATTTATAGTTTATAGTAAAAGGTAACTTATACTATTATTAGGTATTGAAATTTTAGTTTCATTTATCAAAAATATATGCTGACCCTCTGATACACTGAAGCATTGAGAGCTGTTAGCCAACCTAGATTTGTTAACAATTAATATATACACGATACTTACTTAAAGGGTGACGCATGTCGGTGTTTTAGTTTCGGTATTGGTGCATGGCAATAGGTGACGATTGAGCGCTGAGAGAAATATTTTCTAACCGAGCAAGTACATGTTAACTCTCATTTACACTACCATTTGAACCGTAACAATGAAAACATCGTTATTCAGGTCATATTTGTAATGTCCATGGTATAAGGAAGAATTTTTATAACGAACTGAGAAACCTAAAAGTCATAAAGCGTTTTGGTAAAATAAAATATAAATTTATAAAATAATACATAATTACGTTGTACGCTAATTATAACAAGTAATGTTTTATAACTAAATTCGAAGCAGTGAAGTTTAGTCTATTGATTGCATTCTCTTATGGAAATGATATCTTATGCTTCAAATTGAAATAATGGAGAAATTTGGTAGACAAGTTTCGAAATATAAGCTAGATCTAATCGCTCTTCAAGAAATTAGCAAGGCACGGCAAGACACGGGTTGCATTGACAAGAATGATGATTTGATACTTTACGGCGGGGCGAGCTGAAAAGGGAGCTATGGCGCAGATTTCATTATTAGTAAAAAACTCAGAAATTTGTTCAAGGATTTGAACTACTCAGCGATAAACTTGGCGAGCTACGCATAAAAGGAAATCTAAATTACAACACATTTATTTGTGTATGTGTCTCTGCAGTTTATTAAATTTATTGCTTAGAATAAATTAAAAAATATTCGATAAAAAAAATGTTAAAACATATATTGCTATTTTAGTGAATTGTGTTTATATAAATAAGTAGCACCCAAAATATTCCAGTGCCAGACTCCTCACCCAATGAGCAGATATATTTCTATGCAAAAGCATGGAAGTGAATATGGTTATTAATATTAATCAGAATCACAAGGATATGGTACTCTTTTATCTTGAATTTTAACACAGGACTATTTAACAATCAAAAAACTCAATTTAGTTTTTATGGTTTGAAATAATATAAAAAGTAAATTTAATTAAAATAAGTAATCTTTAATTATTATATTGTTGAAAACATCCACAAAAATATTTCTTCTCTTCTCTCCGCCCCCAACTCCAAGTGTTAATATAAAAATTATGAGGAATATCAGTGTTGCCGTAAGTTTATATAGAGTTTGTCGAAAAGTTGTAGTGATAAAATATAATTATTTAAAAACTCACCACTTATTGACTTCTGTAAAAGGAACTAAATATAGTATTATATGATGAATATATATTTATAAATAATTTAATAGAAATATTTGCCCATAAAATACATTTCCGTAAGTGTGCACGGTATTCTCTTAGTTTGGTTTGAAATTTGTTTATTCCTATTTAACAGATTTATTTTCTTAAGAGACTTGAAAAGAAATTCGAGTCAGTGGCATCTTGTTAAACATTTGGCAAATGAAAATAAATTTAACCCAGTTAGAAGCAAACGTAAAATAAATATTAATGAAATTACAATCCGAAAGGTCACTAATCTTTAAATTTTTACTTTACTGTTTGTCAGAAATATCTAATCGGGATGAATATATCAAGAGGGAATTCCATATGCAAATGTCAGCATTAGTCCCAGAAAGTTTGTACGTAAGAGAATGAAAGTAGAATTTTTTTCGATATGTTTATCGTTGGGCATGTAAGTTTAAATAAATAACTATTAAAAAAATTAGGAAAGCCTCAAATATCAAGCTTTGAGTTCTTACATATATCGAGTTTCAAAAACAACTTGTTTTCTTTGGTTACTTTATAACTTGAATTATATAATAGCAAAAAACGACTAGAAAGGTTTTAACAAAAGTTTTTAATTTTTCCTTAATAATAAAAACAATTAAAATTTCAAAACCGAAAAAAACTTTGGATGTCATTATTTCAATAAAGTAATGTAAATGTTAAAACCATATCGTTATAGTAATTGTCGAGAAATCAAATCCGGTAATCAAATATGGAAAATTAAATTTTGTATAATTGATTTGCATATGGTAAAGTGTGACAAACCAACAGCCAGTGAACAATTTTATATCGGCCCGTACGCAATAGTCAATTAACGAATATTTTCAAATGTGCAAATTACTTTATGGTCATGTAATTACATTACATTTGCCTTTACATATAGTTAAAAATAGTTTCTTGCCAAATTTCAATTTAATCAAGAAACTATTTTAAGCGCGAATATTGGCTGAATTGATTTTTATTGAATGTCGCATCATTGTGAACTGATGAATATAAGCGTTAGATTACGACAATAACTTATTAGGTCATATTAACGAATTTTTTTTATATTTTCAAAATCACAATAAACATAATCTTTCAATGTTTATAAAATGTATCTAGGTTCTTTTTTATTTTCATATGTAGCAAACATGAATTCAATTTTAAAAATATAACCTAGGGATTATGTTGAATTGGGCCAATTTCATTTTTCTCTGGGAATATTTCTAACGAATATATCAGTTTAATCCATGGAATTAAATAAAATCTGTATATATTTATTTAATTAATGCATAGAAATAGTAAAATATGTTATTTTCTTTATATTGTTACAACTTAAATACAGCCAGATTTTATGGTATAGAAAAAAGAAAAAAGTCGTGAAATTGATTTTGCATCAAAAGATTTAAAGTGTGCTTATATTACTAATCGATTCCAATATTTATTGATGAATATAATTTAAACAATATTGGTTGTTGATGCTTTAAAATTGTCTTCTCAACTTTCAGTTGCCTTGTGATTTTCTTGTTGCACGCCTTGTCTAGTTTGACTAATATGTCATTTAAACTGATTAAACCGCCGGTTTATTTTACTTTGAGAGTTATTTAAAAGTGCATGAGATAGGTAAAGTATATAATTGTTTTCTTTTGTGCTTTTTCATGTATTTATTTCTTTTCATATTAGAAGTAAAGAATTAGGTAATATTAAACGGTAACGCAAATCTGAATAATTTTAATGAATGAATACATACAAAGACAAACTAGTTTGTTATAACATAATAAAATACACAATAATGATTCTCTTTGACTGACCGTGTTTCAAATCGGTTCCTCGGTAAGAATCTAAAATAAATCTAATTATTTAAACGTAATTTAGACTAATCAAGTCAATGAAAATTACTATCCGCACATCTCAAAAGTAACAAAAGTTAATGTTACAGGTAGAAGTAAATTATTAATTTTATCTACAGATTTCAGAGATTTTGTAGTTAGTAGCACAACTCGATATTATTGAAAATATCCTTTAAGAATAGCTTAAAGCTTGAATTGACAAAATCATTGAATATTCTATAAAAAGTGGTTAAACAGGTATTTGCATAACTAAAAAGATTTTTAGTTTATTTTGCGAGGCTAATTATTACAAATATCGTTAATTTTTTAATTATTCATTATGTTTTGAAATCGTTTATTTTACTGATAAATGATCAAAATTATCAAAAGACAAAATGATGAAGGATCAAAAGACAATCTTATAAAACTTTGAAATATTTTCTTACTAGCTGTTTCTTAACTTCGACATCAAGTTTTACGGTGACATTATTAATGGATAATAATACTTAGATTATATTTAATATCTTCTCGGTAATAAAATAAAAGTAATGGTTTGCATAAACTTTCATTTCATTTATATTCCAACACTTTTGTATTGTAACGTTTTCCTAGAAATTGTTAAATGTATCCTAAACATTTAGTACTAATTTTGTGAGCAAGTCTGGAAGGTTAACATCTTAAGTATTAATTTTTTTTCGGTGTTAATAATATTGTGTAGTAATAGTAGAAAAATAACTTTTCATTTAATTAGGCTTTAGATCAAAGTTGAAAAAACTAAAAGATTTTTTGGAAATTACGTATGAAAATGCTTGTTATATATTTTGATTAACTATAATATAATTTCGATGTAGCTTATTGTTGCAAATTCTGACATATATGTGTTTTTTTTGCCACACACGTGGTCTGTATTAATTGAAACTTAACAACGACTTACTTATAAAATTAGACGCAAGACTAATAAATAAAGGTTCACTAAATTTCTAGTAGAATATTCTTCAGAATGTGATTTTAACATCCAATTTTTTAATACTTTCTAATATTTAATGAAATTTATGTAACTTCAATATTTATGGGTAAACCAATTATTTTGTGAATAGCAAAATAAATTATTGTGAATATAGCACTTTTGAGCATTTTTTTAAATTTATCGGGTGTGAATTTCTCAATCTATCAGTTATATTAAATTTGAAAACACTTGGTAAGAAATAAAAATTAAAAGCGAAACACAACGTGGAAACAAATATAAAAATACAATGTAAAAAGCAATTGAGTACAATGTATCTTAAATTCTATACAATTATATTATATAAATATATAATTACATAAAACAGAACTTTATCAATGTTGGTATTCTTATTCATAATAATACGAATATAAATAAGGAGTAGCAAAAATATTACGAATATATTTATTCAGGTTCTGTTATAATTTGCGTCTTGTTTTACATGTAAGTTTTTAAAGTACTTATTATAGAACTTGAATAAATTACCATAGTAACAAAAGTATATTTTAACAAGTTTAAGGGCAATGAAGAAAATGTATTACAATACATTGAACTCAAGTGCAATTTTATTGTATTATAAGGAAGTTAAAGAAACATCAGCGACTCAAATGCACTTGTATAGACACATCGGTATAAGTATTAAAATATGAACAACACGAAGAAACGTCAACGATTCATATACGATTGTTCCAAAACTGTAATAAGATATTAATATTGAAATATGAACAAAGCGAGGATATTTCGACGATGTAAATGCATTTGTTTTATAACATGAACAAGCTATATGTATTGAAATATAAACATTTCAAAGAAACATCAGAGATTCGAATGCAAATGTATTGAAACAAGTATATATTAGATCATATTAGTTTTTTTATGAATTCTTCCAGCTGTGGCTTATTATATTTTGAAGCGATGATATTTTTAATTAATAATAATCAACAATAACAAGCATTCTTAATAAACCCACTATTCAGGCAATATTGATTCCACAGTTTAGAGTTGATATAAAAGCATTGACCTTGTTCTCTTGCTTCAACCATAGGCTTATTCAAAACGATCATTGTTATGGCTCATAACTTAAAGGTCCGAATGGTACCATATTTTCGTGATAACTCTGTCTGTTAAAGGCTTCTAATTACTAAACGTAAGAAGATAAGGACTTGCAATTTAAACGATATAAGTACTTCTTAGATACAACATTATATACGGTGTTTAAAATGTTGTAAAATTATATTTCGTAAGACTCACGTAAAAGGAATGTGAAACAATTTGTTTCTGCACGGGTATGTGAGGCATGGTTGAAAAAATGGTCTTCTTAATTAATATCATTATAAAATCCCCTCACGAAAATTTTAGAAGTTGTAGATAAACTACTCAATCATTTTTTTAAATTTTATTATGCATGAAAATAAAACTTTGTGGTGTCATTAGTTGCAAGATTATCAACAGCTCGAAACTTATTTAATTTTCCATTTTGTCGTAAACGTTTTTGCCTGAAATAGTGTTATTGGAAATTCCCTCCTAAAATATGCAATTTTCGTGACTCACTAAATGGCAATTTTTACGGTCCATGAAATTTTTATTTATCAGTGATAACAAAAAACCATAAGAGACGGATTTTCATTAAATTAAAAGAGTTCTTATCAATTATACCCCATATACCCGTACAGAAAAAAAATTATTTTATTTTCCTTTTGTTGGAGTCTCGCAAAAGGAAAATGGAACAATCACTTCGAAATATAAGTTTATATTATATTAAATATCATTTATAATTTTGTGCCTAAAAATTACATGTACCTCATGAAAATTTTAAGTTGAATAGTTTTGGATAATTTTTATACGTGTATATGTAGATTTGTATGCTTCATAACTACACCGAGTTTCAAGTTTTTAGGTGAGACATTTTCTGGGAAAAATGGTAAGAAAAAACCGACTTGTGGATAAACAAACGGGCAGAAACGTGAGCGATCTTATAAAGATTCGGTGTAAGGAATCCCAAAAACTGCAAATATCTTGTATACGGAGCTTGTTATGGTCAGTGATACAAATAATGTTAGTGTAATAATTTTAAAAAGAATGGAATATGCTAGGACTGATAGCATCACATAACATATGGCATCCCCAAAAGGAATAGAATGCACAAAGGTTAATAATTATGAACATTGTTTTCCCAACGGTATACTGAATATACTGTTTTATTTATTTCAAACACAGTTCTACATACATCTATTTTCAACTTATAACTGACGTGTACTGCAAACAATAGTCATATTAAATTTTATCAAAATTATTGCCGACTAATTTATACGGGCCACATATTCCCAAAGCCAACAATAGTCGAAATACGGTGTTTGAAAATGATAGCCCACGAGAAGCACCAACTTGTGGTAGATACACGTACAATGTACTGAATACACAAAAAATAATATTTAATATGACGCTAGACTGAATCATTATATGAGACGAATTTAATAATTTAGGTTTAACTTTATCTCCTTTATGTGTTCAAACTCCAATAGAAATATTTTATTGGAGATTATTTGAGTCTATCAGAGTCAGCCTTCAACTTTTCATTATTAAGAAATTACTTAATTATCGAAAGAAAATTCGAAGTACGAAACATTTTCTAACTTCAGAGTTTCATATAAAAATATCGGAAAATGACAGCTCCTTATCATTCGTCATACTATTACCTGGTTAAATTTGAACTCTTTAACGCCGACTCGTGAGGTTTGAAATACCAATAGGCCTTGTTTATTTAAATATACTGTAAAAAATTGGGGAATACAAGCAATAAAAAAGAATTCATGCATGGTATAAGGTAATTTTTTCCATTATTCCACTCGAATCTGTTCGTTTGAGAATAATGTGCATCTTATAGTTTCGTTTTTGAAACTGAATGGAAAAACTGGTTTTGAAAATATACTGATATCTCACTTCTTTCTATTCAATAGACTGAAAAACTGTTTAAAGAATTTTTAAATTATCAGGGAACGGAAATACTCATGAAACATTTAAAAAAGATTTCTGAAAACATGCCTATGCCCAATTTTAGGAAAATATTATTTGGGAAATGGGACAACAAAGTTTTTCGATTAAAAAGGCTTATACATCAAAAATTATTTTTGTTTTGGTTGTCTAGTTTGAGTCTATCAAAGTAGATATTTGAAATTTTTTTAATAGGAGCTGAAAAGACGTTTAAAAGATATTCAAATTTGGATTAATGTGTAATGTGGAATTTTTAACTATTAAAAATACCACCTTAATCGCTATCGCCCTAAAGTACACCGACTGGCGACTTTCATTTTATTTTTGTTATTTTCACATGAGTGAAGTACTTACCATAGAATAGACTACTTATCGAATTCTAGACCACCAATTCATGAGGTCTAACCATAATTTAGTTTTCTTAGCACATCTTTGTGTATCCGCACATTGAGAACCGTTTCCATCTCAGAGTTTTCCTGCTTCTGCAACCACATGTGTCTGGTTGCATACTTTTCTATCACTTATGAAACTTGAAAAGTTACAGTGTAAACCACGGTTATGAACATACCGTGGGAAATTGACAATTCTCCTCAACACTTTATATTGCAAACTTTCAACTTGATGGATGTTTATTTTTCTACTGTATTCCCAAAATTTAGATGCTGTAAGCAGAGATTGGTTTCAATATTTCCAAAAATACTAATAAACAGTGGATATGAGTTTATTTTATTGAATTAAAAATTAATGTCAGTCAACTTGATTTCGTTTAATTTAATAGCTAATTTTGTGTCACTTATTTTATTTATTACCGTTTGAAGTTTTTTGTGGATCTTAGTGTATTTTTGTTTTTAAAATGAAAGCTGTGTCTTCATCAATGTTGTTGTTGTTACTTCTTCATTTTTCGTAAATTCTTTTGTGTAAAGGAAATATAATACTGAGCCTAATACGCTGCCCTGTGGAACACCCCCAAAAATTGCTTCGGTCCTGCATATTATTTGCTAGAACGTATTTCAAAGTTTCTGTTTTGTAATTAAATTTTAAGAACCTATAGCATTCTTTCGTAAATCTCTATGAAGTTTATATTTTGATCTTTCATGTGATACTATATCAAACGCCTGTACTGAATCCCGAAATATTACTGTGCAGACTATTTGCCAGCTCAGTACTTCAATACAAACAGTCAGTTAAACGGATACTATACAACCATTACTCCTTTGAAAGCATTGACACTACACTATATTTTCATTTATTCAAATCGACGTGATATTCTGTTTTTTTTTTGTCTTTTTATTTAATCGATATTATTATATATTATATGTGGGATAGTGATTACTATTAATTATATTATTGATAACTGTTACAGTGAACTTTAAATGAAAGGCTGATTTCAATAATTTCAATAGTTATTGCTTGATTGTTAACAATATTACTTTATTAAAATTTAATTTGATATTTTATAAAATTTCTGAATATTTAATGTATCATGGAAATATCTAGAAGGAACTGAGGATATATGTACGTAGAATATTACTTTCATGTGGGAATGTTAGGTTATAAGTTAACCTTATTGTCAAAAAACTCTTATTTTGTATTTCACTATGACTTGTATCTGTTTTTTCTCCATAGGTGATAAATAAATAAATAAATAAATAAATATTTCCACTTAGGTGCTACCACTAAATTATAAGGTACTATGTTTTTCATAATTTTTACAAAGGTGTTAGTTTTTTAGGTCTACCTAAAAGTAAACAGACATAAACCAAATTTATCTTAAAAAAGTGGTCTTAATATATAAACAAGATCTGTAATAAATTATAGTCATTTCTGAATGAAACAATACAATAAAAAAAAAAGTAGATAAAACCTTTAATTTCATTCTCTTGAGCGTATGTGTAGATAAACCATTTCATTTTATACTGTTGACCGTATATTTATTCCCAACCAATCTTGACATTTCATTGTTATTCCTTATTTATTTGCTCCTTGGTTATTTCCTCCGTTTGTTTTTGGCTCCAGTACTACCAACTGAATAGTTTCCCTACTAAATTTAGGGGATTTAATTTTTCTATAGGGGGTAAAATTTTTTTAATGGTAACTAGTCACTAAAAAAATCGAAACAAACCACTGATTTTAGCTGTGAGAGAGCGCTAATGATTTTTTTGTAGTATTACAGTCAGTATATTGGTCCCGGGATTCTCAATTAAAAATATTCTGCTAACATTGTGTTGCTGCCGTCAGACTGTTTAATTAGCGCATAGTTTTCTTGGCAACTCAAATTAGATTACATAAAGCTTGTCTTAGATTTTGTGACTGTAATTGAATCCAGTGACTATTGTCGTTTCACTAAAACGGAAGCAATGATGTCTAGACATAAACAATTTGTGAATTGTGCCGTCAGATTTCAACGCTATTTGCACAAAATGTGTACGATAAAATGTCTGTATATATATATCAACTTGTGAGCGATTGGATTTCCCAAGAAGTTAATGTGTATTTATAACGCAGTAAATAAACAAATATATGTTTTGTGGATTTCTACATGGGACAATTAATTGCATTTAACGTCTTGAATGTGCATGTCGTTGTATGGGACGCTAGCTATTAATATTTTAATCTCTAAATTGTGTTTACTAGTATACCTTTGTCTAAGCAAAATTTATTTTTACATAACAAAGTACAACAAAGTATATAGCAAAATAGTTTTGAATTTGAAAGTCACAATTGTTCTTTTTTTTAAAGGTGTTTATAAAATAAATAGGGAAAAATTACACCTTGTTCAATTGCCGCCCTTTTCTATGAATATGCCCAAGTAGAGAAAAACTCTTCTACTTTCTCTTTCACACAGTTGCCTGATTCATCATTATTATTATGTACAGGTTCTATAGCGTCGGGTAATTATCGACACTTGTTTTTAATGACTTGAATTCAATCCTTTTTCTTTATTATATTGAATCACATGGAATCTTTCACGTAACGATACTTTTGTGTTTTGAAAATTAGTTTTTAAAACAGAAAAGTATCACAAAAGGAACAGAAAATTAATTCAAACTTTAATAGTTTTTTCATTTGATATATTTTTAATAGTCTTATTTTCTTTTCAATGTCAGATTTCTCGACATTCTGACTAGACAATTGAAAAATGTAAAAGGTGCTGTAATTTTCAAGGCTATGCCTTAAAGTTGCTTAGGCGTTACTTAGGCACGTTTGATATGTATCAATTTTAAAGAGGGATTAATATCACAAACACAATTTTAAAGAGGGATTAATATCACAAACACAATTTTAAAGAGGGATTAATATCACAAACACAATTTTAAAGAGGGATTAATATCACAAACACAATTTTAAAGAGGGATTTATCTATTTCCATTAAATAAAAGGTTCAATAGCCAGTCGTATTTATAGAATTACTTGCGATTTTCCAGACTTGTGCGATAAATGATAATTTAAAGGGTAATTTAGGTCGATTATGAATATTTTTTAAATATTACGTAATTTTAAAGAAAGCACTTTATAACATATGAATAATTTTGCATATTTGAGAGTTAGTAAATATAAAAGTCGATACCAAAAGGGTAATAAAAAACGGCCAAACACGAGTAGAACTCACAATAGAAGATTTACGAACAAATTTATAAGCATTTATGGTGCATAATATTTCTATTGATATTTTCATTTGTCCCTTTACCACAGAACGTACCGTTATGCCAAATTTCAAAATTGTTGATAGATCAGAAGTACCTTTTAAGTTTTAATGATTGTATAAGGTTCAAAAAATACATTTTAAATATCATATGTGCTTGTTGCGTAAATTAAAAAACTTGAAAACATGAGGCCTTGTAAACCCATAGGCCTCAAAACTTTTTCTCGGGAACGGCATGAGAAATCAAGTTGAAATTAATATCGCATGAGGTTTTATAAGCCCTTTAGCCTCATGTAATATTATTTTTAACTTGATACCTCATGCTGTTCCTAACAAAAAACTTTTGACAATATTTTTATTTGGGAGAATTTCTATAACCTTTTATAATGCCTAAATAACATTCATAACCTTTTTTCATAAAAATACAAATATTTTTTTTGAGAAATTTAGCATTTTATTATGTTTGTGTATATTTGTAAGAGGCAGTATTACGTTATAGACTCAAAAATAAAGAAGAAGCTCTCAAATTTATTTATCCTCGGTAAACGTAAATAATCATCTTAAATTTTGATAATAAATACGTCGATTTTATAGTTAAAATAACAATTATCGTACGTTTATTACAAGTACGTATTTATAATTCTAATAACTCAACTAAAATTACAAATTTTAAGAGAACTTGCTGCAATACAAAAACGGCTTTGGTCCTAAAACTTCATACGTAAACTTTGGTCAAAAATATATTTGTCTTTTTGGAGCTGAGGATTGCATGCTTATAAAATTGCTAGTACTCAATTGCAAAATATATTTATTAAAAAACACAATTGTTTTTGAATAATTTTGATACAAAATTTGTTTGTAATTTTGTCATGTTTTTCAATAATAAATGAATGCACAACTTCTATATGATACATTCGAAATATGGTTAATTTTTTTTTGGGGTGATAGGAATTTTTGGATTTTAACATAACAAACGCCTTAACATCTTACCTTAACATCTTAACATCTTTCTTTGATCTTAAATTAATTAGCTTCATTGTAAACAACACAAACGGAAAGAAAAACATTAATTGAATATTTAAGTGTTGTAATTAATTTTCTATTTAAGAGAACAAAATTATTCAGAAGTTATATTGCAATTTTTTATGTAGAATTTGATTAATTTATAATCTATATGTAAAAGTAATTGAACGTACAATTTTTTCTATCCATCGGATTTTAAACATCTTGATATACATACATAAATATATATATATATATATATATATATACACACATATATATATATATATATATATATGAATACATAAATATATAAGCATCTATATACCGGCGCAAAAGTGGCACCTGCTTTTGGAGTTGGATAAAATCAGATAGAAATTTTTATTGAAATCGAACTGTGAAATTATTTTTATCTTCCTTAAATTTGGCCTTTAGAAAGAAGTAGATGGCATATCCGCATTTGAGATACATATTTTAAAAACAAGGTAACTTTAGGTTGTACCATTAAAAATTTTTTTTTCCAATATCTTATTAAAAACAACGGAAAACCAAAAACTTATATATGGTCGAAGTCGAATTAAAATTATTAAAACGAATATTTGAAAGAAGAATCCCAATCAAGATAAATTGACCATGAATCTGAACTTAGGTTTCTTTTTTTGAAATAACAGATAAGTAATTCAAATAAATAAACGTAAATTAATGTAGGAAATATTGGATTCACAAAACGAATGAATATAATTAAACCGATGGGGAAAGATGGAACATAATGAGAAATATGGATTTCAATAAGACTGTAAATTAATTATAAATTTAAAAGAATAACATTTTACATTATGTCATCTGAATTTTTTTTCTTAAATAAATTTAGAAATTATTTTAGTATCCATTTAAAATAACTTAAGGTTCCACCTGTTGAAAAAAACACTATGGATTTATAAAAAAATTCTACACTCGTAAACCACCATTAAAAATTTCCACGCTATCTCGTACACTCACAATTAAAGATAAATTTTGAATAACAAAGCCCTTAAGTACTTGGTTGGGGGGATAAACAGGCATTTGTATAAACAAACATAAACTAATTTATCATAAATTATTATGTTTTAAATATTTTATTGTTTAATATTGAATATCAAACAATAATTCTAATTTTTTAAAATTTTGTTTACAGAAAGAAGCATTCCATTTTTGATGTAGAATATTTTTTGCCTGCTATTCCGCTAGTGCCACAACGAGAGTATGATGCCAAAAATATATTAAGGTAAGAGAGTTTATATATTCTAAATCATCTCCTGAATATACTAGCATTACAAAACTTACTAAAACTTCATATTGTTTTATATAGTAGGTTTATGCTTCTTATCGTGTAACAAATTAAGTTTTAAGAAATTTACCCCACTATATTCTATTTGCACTATATTCTATTACAAAAAGGAAAAAAAATTTCTTAGAAATTAACGGTGTGTTTCTCAATTTCATAAACTATTTTCGAAGCAATAGCGTAGCGACGAATTTTTAAGTTCCTAAATTGCGGTACTGTACCGCAAATTAGAAACTTTAGCTTCTTTATTGTTTTTTTTATGTATAGCCTATCTTATGAAATAACTACTAATTATATTATCATTTTGTATAGTATTTAAATTTATAACATAATATTATTTGTAATAAAAACAAGTTATGACAGTGAAAGAATAATATGGCTTCCCTCGTATGACAACTGTACTAAGCTCTTACAAAATATACTTTTCAGTTTATATGAAAGCATAGACATTTCGACTCGTAAGCGTCAGTATTAGGACTCGTAAGGTTGTCAGCATGGGGCCATAACTCGGCGAAGCCATGTTCATTTTAATATCAAGTTTGATGCCGTCTTCGCGTAATACTGCACGCGCTCCCAAGGCCGTTTTACATCACGTACGAGTGTTAAGAGACCGGCGGAATTAGTTAAGGGTTCGTGTGCCGAAAACCCACATTTGAGACAAAAGGGATAGAGAAATATGATTTTTTACGGAACAAGATTTTTTTCTTAGATGTAATATTTTGAGACAAAAATAATATATACTCTGGACTCTATTTTGTCAAACACGGTCATGCTGTAATTTATTAACCAAATTTTGGACCTTAATACTAGTTCATTTAGCTTAAGCCAAATTAAATATTTTGTAACTTTGTATGAAACTACGGTAGATAATTATGGCTTACAAAAATCATACGAAATTCATGAATCTCAGTGCAATTATGAAAAAAATAACATAAATTAATTTATCGGAGATACGTTACCTGCTGTGAATTTGGTTCTTCTGAAATTATTATTTTAAAATGTCTTTCTTGTTCACGGGAAGATAGCCATTTACTATGGATACCAGAACTCTGCCACTACTCTGATCATAGCGAACTTTGGCAAATTTGCATATCTAAGGCGTTTTCGGCTCAATTTTTTTATCTACAGTGTTTGAGCCGTGACAAGCTGTTTATCAGTTTATAAAAACGCAGTGGTTTTACAAATTGATCTCTCGGACAGGAGGGGTGCGGTCAATATTTAATCATCGTTAGTGTGTTTGGTTGACTTTTAGCATTTGTTAAGAAGTGTGCTTGTATGTACTATTAATAAGCTTATATAAGAAGTTTAAGATTATAAGAGCGGTGTAATTTATTTGCTTTATTTAAGAGGAAAAAAATGGTCGTGTGCGCATTGGAACTCATTACAAGGTAAAATATATTTTGTACACGTAAATACGGTTTCACAGTTATTTATATCTGATGAAATATTGAATACTTGTTTTAATAAATACTAGAATTATTTTATATTTCTCAAATCGATACTACAAAACATTAAGAGGGGAATTACATATGGGGTTGAAGTTTAAAAATTGTTTGTAATAATTTTTCCACAAAAAGGATGAGTTTATATGTCAATATTTGGAAAAGTTAATGATTAATTCATTAATTCATAGACAAGATTTTATTTTTTTCATTTAAATACATATTGTCATTAACATGCAAGACGGACGAGTATTTAATTTTTGGTTAACATTTAACGTTTCATGAGGTTAGCCAATAAATAATCAATATCAAGTTTGTTTTAAGCTACTTCATTTCACATTAAATTTAAGAAATAAGATTGGATATCTGTTAGCAATAATTTCACTTAATATAATATAAACGTATGCAAAAACTTTGTAAAGGAAAATTTTTGTCGACTTAAGTGCAAGTGATTTTACGACACACATAGTGCAATATTACTTTATGTGTATTTTAATTATTTGTGACGGCCCTTAATGCAAAGAAATTTCTTAATTATTTTAATCCGATATAGTTCTTTCAGCTACTTACAGTTATAAAATTGTAGTAAAAAATATTAAAACTATTGTTGAGATTAAATTTTTAATAATTTAATATTATACGTAAGAATATTTATACATTTTAACACGCATAAACAATTTTGCTAATGAGAGTAATTTGTGTTCATTAAATATAATTAGTATTCTTAGATTTTATAAAGCATGCTTTTCCTTACGCCGTAAAGAACCAAAAATTTAGTCGATATTATTGATGAAGTTAGATAAAATAAAAAAACTTACGTTATGTAGAAAACAATATAGGCTTTTCATTCTATTAACCATTTAAAAATCTTAAAATTTAGACTCCTGTAACGTTGGAAGCGCAATGCAATGGACGTTAACAAATTAACAATTTAATTTACTGAGAATATGTTACAAAAATTATTTTGTCGCTGTCTTTATGCTTTTTTTGTTTTTTTCTTTCACTCATCGTTAATAATTTATTTTTCAATATTTGTCAAAACGCATTTGATTGATTTTGATACTGCATACTAACTTACGTCGTCTATAATATAGCGTTAAATCATAATTGATCAAACCATTTAACTTAATTAATACTAGTGACCAATCTATTTTTGGTTTGTGTCACAGCGAATTTCCAACTCCATAGAAAAAGAAATTGAACCGTAAATACTTGAAACATATAAATTTGTCTACAATTAAATGAAACTATGTGAATTAGTATTAATTCTACTTTCTTTAATTTCTTTACCGGGACCTAGGTTTCTTTGCATTACAACATCTTCAGGTGGGCTATTAGCAAAGATTAACTTTTATGAACTTCCAACATATAAATTTGTTATGATGTTCCTAATTATTTAAGATATATTTATATTCAGCCTTTACTAATAATAATACGCTTCTATTGATAAAAACATTATAAATTCGATGAAAATATTTTAAATTTTAGTCCGTAAGCTATTTTCAGAATAGCATACTGAGGATATTATTTCTTACAACGGTGATAGACGGAGATTCAATATATGATGTTCAATACGTAAAACGCACATGCATAGAACACGAGCGTCAAGGTAATATTATGTCAACCGATAATTTGAATTGAAGCGTGTCTTCCTATTTTCTTTTCAAATTGTTTTGTATCAAGAGAACATTTGAACTAATTTCTGTAAATAAATATCCGCTGTTTTCATTGATGTCTGTGATTGATATTTACATTATTCAAGTGAAAAAAGTAGAAGATTATATATATGTTAGTAATAACAGATCTAAAATTTTCTATTTATTTTAGTAATAGCAAAATTTTATAATAATCTTGTATATTAGCAGGCAATATTACACAACCAGCAACAAGATTCAAATTTCATTAATGGAATTTATACTTTGAGAAATTATTTGTCAGGGGGCTAATATTTTAAACAATAAACCTGGTTTTAAACAACAGTGTAACATGAAAATATTTTGTGCTTTCCATGTCACTGTCTGGCGATAACTGTGATTTAACGCTCGTTCTGTGGAATCGAATTTGGTGTTAAATAATTATTAATAATGGGTAGTCCTGTAAAAATATTGAAATATAATCAATTGTTATATTTCGATATTTTTGTTAGACCTTTTGATACTGTTATGTATTACTGCTCATGTGAGTTTTTGTATACCGTCTACTCTTTTAACTCATAAAATAACTAATTTAAAAACGTCGTGACACAGAACACATCGTTCAAAAAGTTAGCCAACCGAAAATTATTTGATAATACTATAATATTTCTATCATATATGTTATGCTCATATAACCTACCGCTTTAAACATGCTCGTATGTTCTACCTCATCCAAACTAAATAAGGTAGAACACGCGGGCATGTTTCTAGTAAGTAGCAATTTTTAACAGATACCTAAAAATACGTTAAAGAGATTAGAAAACATTGGCATTTTGCAAGTTTGTTGGCTCACTGTATTTTCGTATTAAAATTTTTATTTTGTTTCTATTTTAATTCAATTAAAATTTTATAAAAAATGCTTATTTTACTAAGAATTAATAACAAAAATAAGAAATGGCCACAACATAATATTTTTTAAAACACTGTGAAGTAGCAGGATTTTTAATTAATAAATATCGCAATTAATATCACATTAACTTTGGCATTAAATGTATCACGAAAAAAAATCGAGTAATTCTTGCCCCCTTTAAGTATGATACTTTCGCTTATTTTAAATACTGAGATATATACAAGTTAATATGATTCTTCAAACTTCTAAGCTAAACTGTTCGTCAGATAAACGGCTCTAACTTACTGGTTGATGGATAAACGGTTGGACACAATAATAATTTTACTAGAGTTTCATTTTCCCCCTTGGGGTTCAGAATCCTGAACTCAACGAATATAAATTTAACATTAATACATTTATAAAATTATTAAAATATCCCCCCCTGGGATTGTTTTCCATATAGTGGTTGCTGCTTTCAGCAAAGATCACAATATATAACGGATGATATTCCCGTAGGAAAAGTTACGAACAAAGGCAGTACGGATAAAATTATTCTATTTAAATACACAACTCCATAAACCCTTACTGTCAACTTACAACTGAGGTTTTCACCGAACAGTATGATCAGATAAAATTTTATCAAAATTGTCGCAGCCTAACTAATTACTGGCGGGTATTTTGCCAAAGCAACCAACAGTCAAACTACAGTGTTTCGAAATGAAAACCCACGGCAAAATGTAGTAGGTACACACATATGTTGATTAGTATGACGTACATAGGATTAGTATTTTATTATTCCATGCCGTCATGTGAAGCTAATTTGATATCTCACTATTGTATTCAAAGCATTACTTCTAACACATTATTTCGATTGGAGACAATTTGAATTTGTGATAATTAACCTATTTTTTAAGTAAAACTTCTTTACGCACGCTTGACTTTGTGATTGATTTTAAATGCGAATTTCGATGTGAATGAACTAGAAAATGATCAACAGACTGAGGTACACTGACAATATTTTCAAGGGAGTTACTTTGCTATTTAACCGATAAATATAGTAAACTCTATTAAGGAAAACCATCTTGGTATCTGGGATACTAAGATAGTTTTACTTCTAAAAGGATATTTGACTATTCTAAACAATTTTCTCAGTTTTATTGGCCATTTACAATCGTGGAAGTATGAGTTGACTTGTTCAAAAATGGTACATTTACTTGATTGATGAAGTGCAAGGTTTAACACATATTAAATAAATAAAATAATTCAGAAAATAAAAAAAAGTATGACGTGATTTAAGGTTGATCTTTTTCTATCATGGTAATATAATTCTCACTAGAATTTTGGAACCAAATAGTTAATAAAAATGCGTGTATCATACGGTTCTATGTTATGTTGTTTTTATATAAGTGTAAAAAACTGACTTTGGAAATATGAACCTTCCTTCCATTTCTTAGTTTGTACTTAAATATTACTTGAAATATGTACCCATTTTTAAGTAATTATTACTTTAAAAGTTACATAGATAAAAGTCTTTAAATTCCAAAAGCTTGGATTAAATAATAATTTTTTTCAGTGCAAAGAAAATTTTCTTTAGTTTACGAAGTATAGTTATAAATTGGACGTCAAACCCATACTTGACAAATGCGTCCATGTGTTGCCTTGAAGGAACTAAAACGTTAAATACCTTCCTGAAAGTATGATAGGGTTACAATTTAAGATCACATGCACCGACGGCTTCTGAAGCACTATGAGAACATGAACAATTACAAAGCGAGTATCTGAAATAATGTATGCAAGTGTGTTCACCGCAATATGTATGCGATCTATTGTAGTATTGCATTTTGGAGTAAGACTCTCAGTTTTATTTTTGAGACGTTTTATATTGCTATTTTAATAATTTTCTAGAATTTTTTGCTTCTGTCTTATTTATTATCATGAAATCATGGCATGAAGTCGATTTTTGTTAGTTTTTTTTTCATCCCTGCCTTCATATCTTAGGGCTACATTTCATTGTATTTTAAAAATATGAATGAACCCTATGTAAACACGAGGAATAAATTTGTAATATTTTCACTTTTTTGAAGTTTTGGGGGGGTGGATCGTGTTTGGGCGCATTTTACTTATTTTGATGAGTTTTTGGCCACAACTGTCACACTTTGGTCATAGCAATAGACTTCTATTGCAAGAACCAGCAAAGTATTATATGAACTACATAAAGGTAGATGATAAATTTATCAACTTTAAGTTAGTTTAGTTTTTCTTATATTAAAAGTGGACCTGATGATACGCTGAAAAATGGCGACGGGAATTGTTCATTGGTGGGGTGTAAATTCATAAACATTGAACTTCTTTAAATTATATTGACGTAAGCAAGAAAACAACAATATAAATAGATGGCTATATAAGTTCAGGTATAAGTAATGACATGAAGCGACTAGATAACGGTATGTATATAGGTAGGAAGGTATGTATAGTCATGAAACAATCAGGATATTAAGGAGGAAAATAATTAAGAAACATAGTCATCAGACAGTAAGGACATAGAGGGAGATATAAATAACAAGTTCCTCATTACTAAGGGAGAAAGTAGTGTAATTACCTGAAGTTACCCTAGTCAATTATATTACCTACCTCAATTTATATTTAACTCCAGGAATAGGGGTCTATTCCTGGAGTTAAATATAAATTGAAACTGTCGAAATGGGGAGGTTAAGGTTGATATAGAAAAGACCTTAATCTAAGGTCAATATAGAAAAGACTACAAAAAAAATAAAATCACCGAGACGATATCTCTAACTTATGGTGACCAGCTATTGATACTTTCGTTTGAAATCTGTGCCCATCATTAAAAATAGTTTTTGATTAAATGGGATAAAGTATTGTATCTCAATTACTGGACTACTGTTTAATTTAACTAAGATTGGCTTGCAAGGTACAAAGTGATTTTAAATGCGAATTTCGATGTGAATGAACTAGAAAATGATCAACAGACTGAGGTACACTGACAATATTTTCAAGGGAGTTACTTTGCTATTTAACCGATAAATATAGTAAACTCTATTAAGGAAAACCATCTTGGTATCTGGGATACTAAGATAGTTTTACTTCTAAAAGGATATTTGACTATTCTAAACAATTTTCTCAGTTTTATTGGCCATTTACAATCGTGGAAGTATGAGTTGACTTGTTCAAAAATGGTACATTTACTTGATTGATGAAGTGCAAGGTTATTTAAAATTTTTCGTTACTTTATCCCCTGTTATTATCGGTACTGGGTTGAAACTATTACAAGTAATTAGCGCGTTTTAATGATATTTCTATTATTTGGAAAGGTAAACCCAGTGTGGTCCCATGAAAATTTTATTAGAATTTAATCATTGAAATTTAAGCTTAACTTAGAACAAAAGACTCGTTTTACTTATTTTGAGCTAAGCAAGAAAGTAACAAAGAAAATAGGTAGGTATATATAAAGGCATACGCAGCAAAGATATTAGTAGGTAGGTAGATATATATGAGTTTCGAAATCAGTATCACGTAAAATGTAGCACTCGCCTGTATGTGTGAGTGTGAGTATCTAAGGGAGAAATAGAAGCATCGATTTGGCATCGATTTCAAAAATCTCTATCAGTAGTAGTACTTTCAAATTAATTTACTTTTGGAAACGAAAGTGTATCGCAAAATGTTCAACTAAGTCTTCGTATTTTCATTATTTTATACTTTTCTTTGCGTTTCCTATTCATATATTATTTAAAATTGGTCCAATTACTTTGTAAATAAAGTTTTACCTTATTTTTATTTGCTTTAATTAAGAACATTTTTTAAGAAATATTTAAGAGTAGTATGTAAAAGCGCTTCCAGCGATGCTGTTTGGCAATACCATTATATTAAAATAAACCAGCTGCTCTCTTTCTACATTCTCTTCAATTTTGGAAATTTTTCTTATTAAAAAAATAATATATTATTAAAATAATATATTTAATAATATATGTATTTCAGTATGAGCAAAACGCATATATTATATGATGAAAACAACTGATGCCAACATAGCTTAATCGACAGGTCGCGCAGTCTATTTCCTGTAGTGCTGTACACGGTCGCGCAGTCTATTTCTTGTGTGCAGTACACAGTGTATAACATAATCGATAAGTCATAAATTACCCGGAGGCAAAGTGATTATTTGCCATCGGGTATGTCACGATATATAAGGCAACGTATTTGCTGTTAGGTAAGTCAATAGTTTGTTTGCTGTTGTGTAAATCAAGCAGTTTGGTTGCGGTCGGGTATGTCACGATTTATAATGCAGCCTGTTGTACGTAGTGATAGTATATAAATAATATTTTCTAATTCAAGGAAATAGGTGAATAATACCCCTGTAAAACACAATTCATTTCATGAATTAAATTACACCTGATTAACTATTTACAGTTTATAGTTAACCAGCAACCAGTTAAATTAATTAGTATGAAAAAGGTGAAAAAAAATTTATTCTAAGACCGATGATCAGTCGGCGGAGAATTGTGTGATTATTTTTGTAAAGAAATTATTCTGTACCTTTTAATATTTGTATGTGCTTAAGTGTTTAAAGACTCGTGGGCGAGCTCTATTCGTACTTATGCCATTTTATTAAAAACACTGAAAAATAGGAAAAACTTTATAGGAGAGACTGTGAAAACTATTTAATTATATTCAAAACATTAAATTTCCACATTTCGGAAGATTCTGTTTGAAAATAAAATTTTCGTTTTCGTCTTATATAGTAAAGACATAAACGATCAATAAGGTAATAGAACCAGCATTGTTTTCACTACCTTTTAAACATAATGTTGCTTAATATGAATATTATTCAAGAAAGGTAAACAATTTTAATATTTTTTTCACTTCTTCTCATTAAATATATTCACAATATCATGTACATGATGATTTTAAAATTAAAGCATACTTTCGAGTAACCCCAGAGATTTTACTCACTGCAATGAGAATTTAATGGGATTTTTTCTTCTCCCCCAGACACAAACCGTAACATTAGGAATAATTACAATAATTTACGTTTCGTTTAATATAAATACTCTCTTTCGTGCGGATATTAGCGTAATATTAACCCCTGTAATTACTATTTACAATAATGTAATTAGTTTTTAAAAGAAAATATTAATTACAAATAACTTAAATGAAATCATTCCAAGCAAGATGTATTATTTGGAGTTTGGCGAACCTATTGCAGAAAATAATATTTGAAATCGTTTTCGAGGGTGGATGAGAAATTTATTTAATTAAGATTAATTTAAAGGATGTTTCTTTGCAGGATATAGGATTTGAAGAACAATAAATGACGAATATGCACTATTTTTAAATAACAAATAACATCAATAATTTATATTACCTTCATAATGAGCTTACAATACTGACAAAAATGGTATATCAGGGTTTTTTAACACTAAATTAATAAAAAGAGAAAATTTGAATGAGAAACAAATCAAATAAAAAAATTGTAAAATTGATCAGTGATTATTCATCGCTATATCAACGTTGATTTAGGAAAGGCGTGTATTTAGTTTTGTTCCAATATCGCGGTCACCGTATATCTGAAAAAGGTTTCAAAGCATTTTTAAAGATACAACTGTTATTCAAAACATCTCCATGTTGAAATAAAAAGTAAAGTTTTGCTGTGTTTTAAACACTGTAACTTCTTCATGTTCAATTTTATAAAAAAAATTTGTACTATTAATACAGCATTTAAATTTTAAATTATTTGTAATTTATACAGCGTTTAAACTCGAATTTTTTATATTATTTCTATTTTTTTAATGAATTTTTAATTAGAACCAATTACTAACGTTTTACGAGTCACTTATGAATAAAAAACAGTGATCAAAACCAATAACAAAATATTTGTATACATCAATACTTTTTCATAATGCATTTTAGGACAAAATTTTCGACCTTCATATTTTTTAATTGATCTCTATTTTTATGGGTTTTACAGTGCTTGCTTATCGTAAAAAGGAGTTAACAATAAGCAAATTAAATATTTAATAACAAAAAAGAATAGTGATGCATAAACTTTCTTTGTTGCACACGATCTCAACCATCATGACCAAATTCTTTTCAAAATGATTATTATGTTTAAGTTAAAAAATTATTTATCCTGAAAGTTAGGAAATATGATAAACCCTTTTTAGTTAAATAATATCGAAACAATAAGTAATCTCGAATCAGCATACATAAAAAGTGTTTATAAATAACAAATGATTAATATACTAAGCATGATTTTTAATTGATAATTTTTTGACTTGTCTAATTAATAATATTTAGCAAAATAGATTATATTTATCGATGAAATTTCCTACAATCAATAGAGATCTTGCCTCAGTCAAAACAGGCTCCGAAAATGAGTCATTACGCTTGTCTTAAAAACTTTGGTCTTTTAATCGAATGAAATAATAGCTGACAACCTTCAGTAAATGAGATTAATAAATGTATTTTCAGCAGAATGCTTTTCTTAAAATTTTCTCAAAATCAAAGCTTACTTCCATCAATATACTCTTACTGCTATTTCTTGGCTTTTAAGATTTATGCTATCCAGATCTTTCTATAGCCTTTAAAAGATAGAACACATTTAAAAATGTGCATTCGCTACTTTTTTATTCACAGAATATAAATTTATACCTTTCAATTCGGAATATAATTTAAATGAATGGACATTCATAAGCGATGCCGCCTACACGCACTTTAATTTCTTAATAATATACTGCACAATATAATCGGTTTTACCTTAGAAAAAATCCTTCGTCTCACAATCAGCGATTTCTACTACTCATTAATTTAACTGTTCTTTAATATATTCACTTATAAGATATAACTCTTTTAAAAACATTTTATGTATGATATTTAATTTAAAGTGTTTTTTAAATTATTTTTTTATTTAAAGAATCCATTTTCTAATTTTAAAATTGTACAATAGGTTGAATTTATATTGATAATTTTTTTACAAACTTGACATAATTTAATTTTCAAATTTATCCAATTTGATCAATTGGAAAAGGCTATTCATGTAACAATAAGTTTAACAAATATTTGTGTAGTTATTTATGTGTATATTTAAGTTTAAAATTAATGAATAAAAATGCTACTACCAAGTATTTAAAATAAACATTCGCAATACGTCAGAAAAATACGTTACTGCTCATCTTGTTACCAAATTCCAATTCAAAATATGATCAATGATCGACTAAATTACTTCTAAAACGCAGAAACATAGTTTATAATAAATTTCAATAAACAATTTTAAAGCATCGTTTAAATATAAAGTTCAGTAATTTATGTTATATAATTGATTCATTTAGTTAGGTTCGAGGTAGTTATATATTGAAGATGATACGTATACGTTTTTTGTGCAAAATGAAATTGTTGAGTGTTTAAATATGGCAAAGTAAAGAAATATTTGCCTTATGTAGAAATTTCAAATGAGTTCTAATACTTGAATTTATTTCAGAACAAAATTTCTTCACCGGATTATTTAAGGGAGAGATAAAAATGTAAGTTGATATTTTTAGATTCTGCCAAACCCAGAATTTATTTTGGCACAGAAGTATTGAATATAAGGAGAGTAATCAGTGAAATTGAGCTTATGATGAAAAAAACCTATCTGCGGTAATCACCTATAAACTCAAAAAGAAAACAAAAGTTAATCTAAAGAGGAATGTTTTCCCTGAGTAATTGTCAGATTTCCTACTCAAAGCAAAGAAGACAAACATCTTGAATCTAATGAAAAGTTTATTACCTCTACAGATGTATACTCAGCTGCAATAAAGCTCAAATAAGTGATCATCATAACATTCCCTTCAAAATCCCATGTCTTTAAAAAATCCATGGAATGGTTTAACGTTCATGCTATTCTTACTCCAAAATATGACCAAAGTATCATCAGTAATACAGTAATTTAAAATTTATTTAATATCTGATTAAATTTCTCAACACTCTCCTGACAGTGGGTCTCCTAATTCAAAAATGTTTCTGTAGAACTGCGCTGATCAAAATATTGCAATAGTTACAAGTAAAATATCTGAATCACAACTTGTTTTAAGACACAATACCATACCTGATATGCTCGTAAGTCATCAGATTTCATACCTCGTACAGCCATAATACAGTTTAACTTTCCCTTTAATTATAAGAAATTGGGAAATCTATTCTAATCAATTTTCTGAACAAAATTGACGAATCTGAAACTCATCAATTAACTTTGAAGTTCTGTGAGGTGTACTTGAAAGGGAATTAATTCTTACGTGGTCAAAGGGATATAAAATATAAAAGGAGTATACCAATTTTTCTCTTCACACATTAATATACAGATATTTCTATAATCTGCCACAGCCACATTAATCAATTAAATAGCACACAGCTTTATATTGGTTTCATATTATTCAAATTTCGCCGTCATAATATGGAACTTAACAGAAATTTTATAAATACTTTTGTTTACGAAATGTATTGATTTTTATCGAATGTATCATAATTTTGATCAACTATCTTTTCTGCATAGGACTCGTAAAATTTCACTTGCTCGGACTCAAAAGTTAAATTATATAAAAGTATAGACCAAGGATATATAGCATCGAATTAAATAAGAACAAAGAAAACGAGGAAAAAAATAATAAGGCTAACAGATATTTCGAAGGAGGAAATTTGAAAAATATATTGTCAGAAACGAAAATAAAATCTTGGTATTTAAAACTTGCTCTGGGTGATTTTAAAAAAATAACATGGTTTTAATATTTTCAGAAAGGAAAAATGTTAGAAATATTTTTGGAGTTTTATGAAAACAAGCAAGAATATTTGCATTACGTGGCGACATAAATGAAGCTAGAAAAGCCAAAAGGATATTTTTTGACAAATCAGCTACCTCTAAGAGAAAACAAAGTATAAGAGGAGAAATCTGCTTGATGTATAGAGATAATTATCCTAGTTTTGTACTTCTATTGCATACAATTTTGAGCCACTATACTGAGAAAACTCTATTTACAAAGTTACTAATACAAATGAATTAAATTATGGATCGCATGCAACAATTATTATAATATTATTAAAGTAAAGAGTATTAAATAAACGTCATGATTAACAATAATAAACGCCTAAAAAAATTATTATTTAACCATTGGAGGAGCGATAAGTTTTTTACAAATTTTGATGAAAATCATAGGAAAAAAAACAAAATTAAGAAATCTGGCATTTTATTAACTCGGTCAACATTTGCAAGAGATTACATAAAGTTACACATATACTCATAGTTAAGAAAAGAAGCATACAAATCTCTTCAAACTTGGCAAACATATAAATACAGGTTGAATTTTTATATTTTGATAGTTGAAGCAACAGTCGACATACGTTCATTAAAAATACTAATATATAAAACAAATTCTTAAGGAAAAACTAAAATTTTTGAAAGAAGTCTCGCTGCGAATTTGGAACGCTTGTTCATAAATTTTTCTCAAGAACATATTTCTTTTTTTACCTTAGGATTGCACGTTACACGTACAATTGTAAGTGCGGACACTCAGTCGCAACATATGACTAATATTTGTTCTAAAACTACGCAATCATTTTTAAAGAGTTTTGATTTAATTACTATTAAATCCGAATCAGAGAAAATGCACATTTTTTCATGCGAAGCGATTAATTTTTATATCTAGAATATGTACAGTAGTAGAATATAAATAAAATCATATCTATATCCCTAGATTTTTATCTGTCTTACATTATTTGTAATCCTTTACCAAATATAACTGTAAATATAACAGAATTTCAAAAAAACATCGGAAAATTGCAGAAAAAATTAAGGAAATAACGCTAAATTATTGAGAGATATTTATTTACTCGAAATTTTAATCCTATTTTTGTACGAATTTAAAACTTTCCAGATTTTAAATTGAAGTTTTACTTCAAATAACTTACGTTAATTGAAATGTCATAAAGTTTTCCACATAACTGTATTAAATTTTTCCTCTGAAACTGTCCAGAAAACTTGTACTGATATTCAACTTGTACTGTACTCGTACATTTAGTGCGAGCGGCTGCAATTGATAAATGTTGTTTAATAACAAGTTCGACTTAACATTTAAGCAATTCGCCTGTGCTGTTAAGGCCAACTTCGGCACAAGTACGTGTTCCTGAGTGTCTCTATGGAGGAAATGCATAAATGACATAGTCATATATGTTATGTATTACAGAAAGAAAACATCTAATTATTGGAGAATTATTACTTATGTAGATTATTCACAAATAATTAATTTTTTTTGGCCACGTTTTTTTCCGATAGAAGCAATCAATTTATTTTTCACGTGGGACGTTTTTGTCCAATATTGTATTAGCTATGATCTGGTAGGGATACTACTTCCCAGAATTTTAGGAACCCTGTAAACTATGGTGAATGCAAAAAATCATTTGGAAAATATTTATTCTTTTGATGGTTTTTCGTTTTAATATACGTCATTATCACGTCATCACTACGGTTCAAGTTGACGTAATTAAACAAAATTCGCCATAAAAATACATTATTTATTTGAAAATCGATAAAGAGCAATTGGAATAATTGTGATTAATCATGTTTCGTACTTTAACTGGTTGAACATTTTAAATATCTAAATATAGGTATTATTTAAACCCAATATCTTTACGGTGTACTTTGTAGGCAGTAGGTTGATGGGCATTCACAGATGTAATTTTACCTATTTGATCGTATTTTCATCGAAAAGTAATAAATATTACTTCCATAATTTATGTAATGACTATTTTAAAACAGATTTCTTAGCGATGAATAAAACAGAATTCTTTAGACAAATTCCTCAATAAACGCTGCTACGTATGAGGCTCAGCCAACATCCCCAGCCATCCCATTAATCAGCCAACATCGAGCAACCAATGTAGCATCGAGTCAAGCAAAAAAGTAAAGAAATATTCTGTCAGTAATAAACCAGTTATCGTAGGTATTATTGCTGTTAAAATCTCTGATGCTTTCTTAAAATTTCATGATATAATTGGACATCGTTTTGATATTTATCCTTTTTCCAATATATCGCAGCATATGCATATTTCATTTTGCAAGGATTGATATGAAAATTCAAATATTTTCATTTTACAACTATTTTCATTCAACTTTTATTGGGTAAACCGATTGAAATCAAACACGTCTATTTCTTCAGATTGTATGGAGACATTATTTTCATATTCTCCTCCTTAACCACATTATTATAATGAGAAATGTGGTTTTCAATATTATAATGAGAAATGTGGTTTTCAATGTAACCGAAAAAATTTTCTATCTTATTAGCAAAAATCGAAATCGTGTTTAATGGAAAAAAACGTAAAATGTTTTCAGAAATTAACAAAACGGCCCACGTTATTAGTAACGGGGATGCTCCCATACTCCGGCTAAGCTTATATTACAAAAACCAAAACTTACAGCGGCTAACTCGCAGTTGTATGTTCAAAATGTGATATAAAATGAATACGACAGTGAAAAATAGGCAGCTATGGAAATACAGTCATTTCCTTCTACTCCGATGTCACGTTATTGCTCTTATCGAAAAATTAAGCTTTTAATTGTTTTACAAGTTTTAAAGAAGAGAAAATTTAATGTAATTGACATGAACTGATATAAACACAGTCGCAGAATACGATAAGTTATTAATATATAAAAACATAATTCGATTGCAAAATTTAAAGTCTAAAATTGCCATTATATGACATTTAATTGAATGCATTTTTTTTTAAAAATTGTAAATGTATTTTTTCGAAATAATTTGAAAATGTTAGCAAAAGTATTAGGAAAACTGTTCATTGAATTGGTAATTTCAGTTAAACTTCTAGGCATTCTAAAAGCAAGTTTTTTTTCTTAAATATTTATAAATTCCATTTTTAGTCAATAATATTAAAATTCCACTTGTATTTTCAAGTCAACACGTTTGTTTATTACCAAAATTGAAAAATGTTGACATTTGTTCCTTATTTTAACATTGAAGAAATGGATAATACGATGGTAGAATTTATTTACAATCCTTTGTTCTCACTGCGAATAAAATCCAATTACCTTCAATACATGCCTACTCTATTTAGAGTCGCGTTGTACTTTGTTAGTTATAACGAAGAATAGAAAAAAAAATTTATCGAAATTAAAATAGAATATTGCGGTTTATCACGCTAGTGAGGCCGATACGGCGGTGAGCTTACACCGCTAACTGCGCCTTTAATGCCAAGTCATTAGTATTCTTGTGTGGAAATGAATTGTTCATTCATAATGAAATCGATATCGTTTCTTGTTTTGATTATAGTCTCGAGGAAACCCTAGCTTTTATTTTATTTTAATGATATTTTCAGCCCCAGATAATGAATAAAAATGGTAAAGCGATTTTCTGAAAATAAATTATTAATATTTACTAATGCCAAGAAGTCTTCTTACTAATATCTACTATGCAAAAACACGTGTGAAATATTTGACAATGTGAGAAACTTAATGTCATAAAATATTTCGATGGTTTAATAATATTTCAAAATATTTTGGTCACTTAAGAATCATAAGCAGCGAAAATTTTAATGACCGAAAATTGTTTTCCTATATTCTAAACGTTTTCAAGATCATTACTTATTGTTTTTATTATTATGTATAGATTTTTGAATAATTTTTTTTTTGGAACATTTTATATATCTAAAGACATTGGAGCATTTTCCATTGTGATACAAACTTTTAGTTTAAAATATCACCAGCATTAGACTTCGTCATATTACGTATGAATATGCAGCCATATTTGAATACGTACCTTTGTCTACCTCCTATACATGTAATAAAATTAAAATTTAGCGTAAAGAATGATAATAAAAGCAAAAAAACCAGTTTTTTTATTTTTATCTGCTTATCTTAATTTCTTCAATCACGCGAAATCTACAAGATGGAGTTTAGTGAAATTTGATATGGAAATAATTTATACCCAAGAGCAATATATGAGAGAGAAAAAAATCTAGTAACTTGTCTTATTTCGTGGAAATATTGTGTCTTTTAAAAATATTCCAAACAACTTGGTATTTCGTCATTTATTTAATTAAAAACCAATGCAGATATAAATCAGCTTTTTGTCCAATAATTTCACCCGCATAGTTTTCTAATTATTATACTTATAAATACGTTCTTATAGTTTAGTATTTTAGTATATGTATATGTCGAAAATATATTATTGCTTCTCAATGACTAATTAAAAATACCCACTTCGTAACCACAGTGGTTAAATGTTAATATGATCCTTAATCTTTGTATCTGCTTAGTTCATTTCACTATTTAGTTACATAAAATCAAAATTAATGTTATTAAATAAAATAAATAAACGTATACTAGAGACCCACTTACCCGTACCCGTAGGTATGACACGGTGCGCATCAGTGCATTAAAGAAAGTGTGTGCGCATAATTTTCTTTCGTTGAAAATATCGTAATAATTTTTAAATTTTAATTGGAAAACTATAGTACATCAAAAAATGTTATCTGTACAATTTTTGGAAGACTAGTCTGCAATTTAATCTTATGAGTATTAAGACACTTTTGCACAATAAACTTTAGAAAATTTAATCAAAAAGTTAAGCTTCTTTTTCGAAGAGCAAAACCTTTGTTACGGGGTTTTATACAAAATATTCACATATGCTACTCCGTTTTTTATTAAAAATGTTTGGCCAAATGCTATTTCCATATATCTAATGATTTCAGTAGCACACGCTAAGATATCTCTCCGGCGAATGATTTTTTACTGACAATTATCTTTTCCGCTCCCAGTTCACTTCAGGTTAGGTCTAGGTTGACGCGACGCGGTAAACATATAAATTAATATCCATGGCGTTTGAAATCAGTTGGCGGTGCGCCCGTGAGATAGTCGTACCTCTATCATCCAATCTATCTAAAGTGGGAAGAAAATTATTTTTCCCGTGTTAAAATGGTAATCATTAGTCAGCTGTTTTAAAACTAAATTCAGTTTCTATTTACCATTTTTCATCTCTAAGCCATATTTCCAAAAAAAATAAAGTTGAAAATGGTAAGAAATATGGCTCTTGTCCTCTAACTTTTCATTGAAATGTTAACAATTCGCAACAACTCTGAATACTAACTGGTAAAAACTACGGATACTTTAGACTTCGTCATATTTTTGAGAGATCCGACAGATTCTCAGAGAATCGGTTCTCGCTTTGATTTAAAGTTTAAAGAATTTATAATAAACTTTGACATGCAAAATTTCAAATCCTGGCTTTATGAACTTCTATTGCCAGATGCCTTTAACTACAAATGCTTAAAATTTTAGGGAGGTATTATTACAATTTTCATCTGTTTCCAATAATAAATGAAACCAGCCAATCAGACTTTGAATATTTATGCTACCGGAATAGAACAGAAGTACTTACATTCAATACAAATTAAAATAATAATAAGAGTAAAAACATGAACAAAAATTGGTCTAAAACGTCGTAAAAAATGTTCGTCAAAATGAATTGAAATTTTCTGTCAGAATCACCCAATATCATAATATCCTAATAATTACGATTTACACGCAATATCCCGATAATTACGATTTTCTGTCAGAATCACCCAATATCATAATATCCTAATAATTACGATTTACACGCAATATCCCAATAATTACGATTTTCTATCAGAATCACCCAATATCATAATATCCTAATAATAAAAATATAAAAAAATAATAAAAAAACAGACCTAATTCGCAATCTACAATAGCAAACGTACTCACTTCAATAGGGTTTAAGTAATTCCACCACATTTACATGTTGACATTTTCTAGAGCAGTTTTGATGAAAGCTCCGTTGTGTATAATTTCTTTCAGTGACAGCTTGCTTATTTAAAAAAATAATTAAATGTTTCATTGTTCTTTACTATGCCAGACCAACGTGGAAACTCAATTTGATGGAAACGATGGGAAATATAGTTCTGCGTTGATATTAATAAAGGTAAAAATAAACTCCCCTTCATGCTATCGTGATTTTGTCTCAATCATAATAACATTTTATTTTTGATAAATGAAGTTTAGTTTTTTAATTTCGTTTTATTTTTATTGATTACAGTTTCCTGTTGATTTAACTATTTATAGAGCAATAAGATTGCCTCCCATTTTGTGTGATGTTTATGGTTTGAAAGTAATTTGTTTCAGGTTTCTATGTAAGAAATGAGTTAATTATTTTATTTACTAGTAATACTAATTTCCTATTTGAAAAGTTACGAGCCATGTAGTTTCTATAAATTATTGATTCAAGATTCAATTGTTTATTTTAATTCGGAAAATATGCATTTTAATTGGAATTAGGAAAGTTAATTGCAACCGTTAAAAGTATAACTTTTTTAGAGTACCGTACCTAAAAGGGAATAAAAACGAGATCCCTTGTGTACCAAGTGTATCCAGTCTATCCAATATTTTATCTCTGTTTTCTCTGAAAATAAATGATACAGAAACTAGATTTTGGCATAACGATACAGCATTTATCTTAATAATCGAAAATCAAAAACTTCTATATGTTAATTTTAGAGGGGGCAGGTAAAATGCTCATATATTTTTAATTCACATCTTGTGTGGCACATAGTAATTCTCTATTTATTAAAAAGTTTAAAAAAATCGACCATTGTCTTTTTAACTATTTTTAACATCGCAATTTATATAGACGATTTTTTAAAATTTCACTTTATTCTAAAAAAGATACATTCCAAGATTTTAAGTTAATGTATCTGAGATTAAGGTCTAATACTTCTCCGCTAGACCAAAAACACACCTTCAGAAGCGATGAAATATACATATACTTTCTTCCTACTATTTTAGAAATTTATTATAATTCTGTTCCTTTTACCAAAAAGAGAGTTTACCTACGCTCCGGTCACGTTGCCCATCAAGCAATCAGCGAGAGAAGGCCCTGGCAGCTGTTGATTAACGTTTTTTCTTTTACTCATGCCTACCCGTAAGAATTGTTTGTACCATTCATATGAAATTAAATTTCACTTTTGACAGTTATTCGACATTCCTATTTTTCAATAAAATTTATTGAAAATGTTATAAAAATTTTATTCTGCCTAAAATATGTTTTCGTCATACTTTAGGAATATACATTTGTGGCACTCATACTTAATTACCCTTTAAATTTTTCTGGCATTTTTGATCGTACTATTCCATAGACTCCAAAATACGATACACTAAATTTTCAAAGCGCCTAAAGACTGTTTTTGAGGGTTTATATATTGCAATTTTTGAAGCTGCGCAATAGCAAAATACAGTCAAATGTAGATGAGAAATGTATATGGCATATTGGCAAAATCTTTATTTGCCATTCTACTAACATAAAGACACAACTATGTAACATTTCATCGTGCCAAAAATATGTTCTCAAGATTCGTCAGCTGCTCTATGACTATTTGTGGTATGAACTCACAATTCTTTCTGTTCAATCATCTACATTTATTTCAAATGAACTTTTTAATTGCATCATGAAAATTAATATATTCATGATAAGGATTATAATATGAAAATAATTATAATGACTTTTGAAGTTGTCTGAAGCATTCGACGTAGGAAATATTTTTGTGAATCATGTGTGAGTGTCTTCATCGTTAAATTAGATTGTGACATAGATGCAATAAGGTATATTTTTGCCGTGACAATTATTTATTAATATTTTGAGTTATTTAATATGTATGAACCGTAATTATGTGCCCCCATTATTTGTAATAATATTAATTATTGAACTAGATATTAGCAATTGCAGCTAAGTTCATGTCAAAATCGACTTTGGTCTACACATTATGAGTTGAGAAGTTAGTCACTGGTGACGTTCATGTAACTTCAGTTTGTCAAATATTTTATACATTTATATTTTGTTTAATTATTTATTTAATTATTAAAGGCATTTCGAAATCTTATTTTTTAATTACGTATAATAAAAGGTATCCATTACATTTTACTCTAATCATATAATTCAATAAATCAGTTAACACAGTATATTTCGCGTTGCTTAATTTACATATTTAAGAGTAAATGATCTACTCGTACATCAAATAAAACATTTAATGAAAAATGTTTGTGACGTTAAATGACAAATAAATCAAGGGTAAATCGCGAAAATGTATGATTTATGTTAAAAAAATTCTGAGTGAGTGTAACAACTATTTCTTTATTTAGGAAAGCATATTTTATTTTATGACAACGTTACTAGATTTAAATATGTTCATTTTAATATGTCTATCCATAAATCTATAGTTAGAGGAATTTTAAACTGTAAACTTAAATCTCTCTATGAAACTTTCAATAATAATTACCGTATTCTGTCATAACGTAAATAAACAGTCGCACAACTGTAATCCAATATTTTAACGAGCCTATTATATTCTTCAAGCAACGTTAACTGATACCGGCCACACAATGAGATAAGATTAAACGCCACATTTATTTTAATTGCCCCCTTTTATTAATCATCTCTTCTGAATGTAAAGAGATTTATTCAGAACAATTATTTTCGATAATTTACACTTCACTTAAACTAAGTACATACACTTCACGGTGAGTTTCGAATTTAACTCATCTTATCTGAAAGATAAATGGTGTAATAATTAGGGAAGGATCTTAACCACGGATGATTTTTGGGTTTCAAATAAAAAACGACTCACCATATTTCCAATAGTTAATCCCTAGGGATAAGGCCACATAAGGGATTTACTAGGCATAGATATTTCTCGAGTTATATTTTTTTAATTTGGAGTATCCTATGTAATACAAATATACACACATTTACTATGAGCCATTTGACTAGTGCATTAATCGTTAGTTTTGTGAAGGACCTGACTTGAGTAAATTTCAAAATGTCACGAAATTATTATAGCAAGTAACTTTTTAATATTTAGTAGATTATTAACATTTATAAAAAAATTGTTAGTATTGTAGATTTACATGATTCAGGTACATGGTATCAGAGCGTAAAGAGTAAAATGTAATATGTATACGTGTATTTATATATTTATATATATAAAAAAATACCAGAGATAAAGACCAAGTCTCAAATCCCCTGCAAGTATTTTAAAAATTTCAAGTTTAATTTGAAGAAGCCGAGACGCGTATATTTCTACCCATGTTTGTGCTTAGGAAGTATCCCTTGTGTTATCTACTTTAATCATTTAAGTAAGTTAAGTAATTAATTCATTTTACATAAATGTTGATCATTTTGTACGTACATTTTTTGAAGTAATAAATATTTACTATATTAAAACGTTTCTTAATTTTATTAATATTTACAATAACAAAATTGCTTTGATCACAATTTACACTGATTAATCAAAATTGATTCATAGATTTGCACTTTATGTGAATAATTTATATTTCACTACATAAATTTGCGAAAATCCAAAAAAATAATTAAATGACGAAATGCTTGTTTACAACATTAACATACAAAGTATGCGGTCTTGGTACGGAGAGAAAATAATCTTAAGGTATGAAGTATTTTACTCAGGTGGTACGCACGGACTATAATATATTATACTCGTAGGTACTCGTACGTGCAAGCCGCGCATGCCGCAGCGACGGTCAAAGTAAAATACTTTATGAGTACACCTTGAAAGTATTTTCACTCCATACCAGGACCGCATACTTCATGTCAATACTTAGTCGCGTAAATACGCCTCACCCTTACTACGTAGTACATACGATATTATGCGTATCTACCAAATGAACGTCCGTCCAATTGGTACCCCCCCAATCATTCATTCTTTACGCGTTCAAGTTTGTATGCGTATTTTCCATTCCTGCGTTGTTAATGCTTTAATGAAAATATTGCTTGACAAAAACTATATATTAGTGATTTGTAAAATTTTCATATACTTGCCACTATACATTATTTTAGAACCGTCAGCTTGTGATTGAAGAAAGACATATAAGATGTTTATAACAGTTGGTAACTTGGTTTAATTTTTCAATGATTAAATATAATTACGGATGTAAGCATAGAAACACAGAAATAACGTAGGTATGCAACCGATTCTTATTAAATTCATATTTATAAACTATAATAGTTATGAAACATCAAGTAAACATCAAGTAAACATTTTTTGCATGCTTTTTCGTTGTCGTCTATATAATCAATACGTCCGAATAGATGCAGTACGAATCATCGCTCGGGTCGGGCGCTTTCTAAAAAGTATGAAGCTACCTAGTGTGAGGCGATACCTAGTAGCATTAAATATTGTAAGATATGAAGTGTTTTGGGTAACGAGTTCAGTGCTGTATCTCGCGTCATTTGGCTCTCTTGTTTTGAGAAACGTTTGCGACGCGTCAATAGGTGAATATAAAAGATCAGAAGGTATAAGATATAAAAAACTTTCGTCCTACTTAGTGATTTAAAATTATTTCTAATACAAATACGTCGAAATTAAGTGTTCAAATTGGGGGGGGGGGACTACCGTTTTAGAATATGATTTTTGTCTGTTATTATTATATCTAGTGTGAAGTAGTAACCGCATGTTATATTTTTTACAGCGCCGTACCTCAAAACAAAAAAAGGAACCCTTATAAAATCGCGTTTTTTCGAAAACAGTGGTTTTCTCCAGAAGGATTGACGTAAAAACTTAACAGTTTTTACAGTACATGATCTTGGTGATGGGCAGCTATTTCGATAGTTTAAATTTATGGAACATTTTAAAATTCTTTATAAAAGAGATGAGTCGAACCTCAAACATTTTTTAGATCATGTGAGTTATCTTTCAAAATAGCTACTTTACAAATTTTAAATAAAACGGTTTTAAAGGTATAGCTCAATATGTGTGAATGAAGAGTGACACATTCATTCTTCCTCCTCTCTCTCTCATCTCTGTCTTCTAAGTTTTTTGGCAATTTAATAGTTACCGAAAAAATAATATTTTATTTAATTAACTAGAACATGCAAATTGTGAATTTACTTTGTTACTGACTTGGTTTAAAATTTATTAATCTTCAACCACCGACCTGTATGTCTCACAGACGTAATTATTTTTATTTTTCAAATAGTTTGTAATGCGAGACGAGTTCAAGGTTACGCCGCTTGCTGTCTCATAACGTCAGTCGGCGTCGCGAGCGCAACGAGTGCACACGTATTCGTAGCGGAATCATCGCCATGTCAAAGGCATAAGAACGATGTTTATGTATAAAATTTTTCTACGTCTCTTGATCGTCACCTCTGTATTTGTGTAGGTAAGCTCATAGTGTCTGACATACGTTACATCAGTTTTTTTTATATTTCAGAATGCCTAACCTTAAGAATACAACGTCTTTGATGCGAAAATGACCCGCTGATGATGATGATTATTTAGCTTCCATGTCGTCTTCAAGGCAATGAAAATAGAATAGACCTTTGAGAGACCAAGAAATCTGTGAAACTTTCTTGAACGTGAGCGACGCAGTGAATTCAATGATGATGTGGGCGATACTGATTATGTATTAGAGAGTAATCACAATACGGAATCGGATCAATCTAAAGATAATGATGATCTGAACGGATGACCTCAAATGTATATGGCCAAGAAGAAATAAAGTAATGACTGTTTCGTGGAATTGCAAATAATGCATTTTTGAATAAACATAACTTGTTATGTATCTATAGGAACAGGTTAGAAATATCGGAGAACAGTCAAAAGAGGAAGACGTTAAGAATGAATAAAACGGAGAATAATCTGAAAATAAAGAGGTTACAAATTATCAAGTTGGAGAACAGTTTGAAGAAGATGAGGTTAGAGTGTCGTCAGCAGAGTATCGACGCTGCTACTATGGAAGGAATAGGTATATATGGGTATCCGTGGAACTATTTCGAACTACTCGAACACGTGCATATAATATTGTCAATGCACCACAATAAATAAGACTGACTGAATTTACATCTTTTGAAGATCTCTGGAAATAATTGTTTACTGAAGGCATATTTTCCATAATAGTAAGATTCACTAATGAAAAGCTTATTAAGTATAGGTTATTAATTTATTCCTAAGTATTTCGCTCAAATTACGAGAAGGCAGAGTTTATATTTGCGATAGATGGCACAGGACACGAAATTTTCCGGTGCGTTATGTCTAAATACAGAATAGAAGTTTTGATTTTGATTAACTGTCTAAAAGACCATGGTTTGACTTATTGAGGCACTGTAAAAACACCAAGCAGGAAATTTTATCCGAGTTTCAACCCCATAAAAACAGGGTAATTGGTTTACACATCTACGGATTTACTAAAGATTATACAATGTTGTCCTGTGTGCCGAACCCCAAAAAAGCTGTTATATTAGTATCGTCTATGCACCATAGTAAGGAGATTGATGTTGCAACCACAAAGTACGTTATGATTACGACCAAAACAAAAGGAAGCGTAGATGAAGTGGAGAAAAAATATTCAATTTATTCTAGCTCACGAAGAACACGACGGTGGCCCACGGTTTTATTTTGTAAAATGATAGATCTAAGCAGTGTATATGCTTTTACGCTATATAATAACTGCCCTGCTAAAAGAAATATCGAACATGGTATTTTTTTATTAGTATCAACCGAACCTTTATTTCTGAAGGTCGCGTAAGGTGCGAACCCTTCTTTCTGACATGCCTGATCTTCCCCACCAAACAATTATTTGAATACAGATCCAAGTATTTCAAAGATCTGTGTGATATGCCCTAGCCGAATAAAGCCTAGCGTACAAAATATTATTGTTACCGATGCAGAAAACCGATGTGTCTGACATGCTGCGATCAAGTATGCAAAAACTGCAGATTATGGCAATAAATATGCCAAATATAAGAGCTGTAATTTTTTTTGTTTAAAGTTAGAAGTACTGTTTTCGTTTTATTTTCATAAGTATTTAGAGAATTAAGAACAGCTATACTTCAATTTATGAATGTAATAAAATTCTAAGAAATATGAAGGCTGAAGTAAGTTGCTAATGTTTTATATGTAACTAGGTTGATCTCAAGAATAAACATTGTTCGTACTTTTGATTTAGATCTTTTTTATTTACAACCTATAATTACTTTACCTAAAACATAAATCTAATCAATTATAAAAGATATAAGAATCGGATACGCAGATACAATCTTTTATGAACAATTTGACATTTTACGTCCTCTAGACGTTACCTTTAGCTTTAGTCGTCTGCTTAGATTAGGTCGGTCGTTGAAAGTTAAACTAAGTACATTATAACATTTTTTTCAAACGATTAATATGTACAATGTCTCATGAAAGAATGTGCATCTTTTTTGTTCTTTCTGACCCAACGTCAGGTATTTAGCTCTAGTTAGGCTACCCAAGTGCCCTCGTGGTCATACTGAGTATACTAGATATGTAATTTGATTGTACTAAGTATCACCTAGTATGCATAAATACTAGGTCCATATACCTGTTTTAGTAAATAGACCTCAACTCTAACACACAGCGTCTCGCAAATCAAAGAAAGTGTTCGTCTCAAGCGAACAAAATTATAAAAAACTGAATCTGTACATTAAATCTTTTAAAATAAAACTGTGTTCTTCCTACTAAAGACACGCTACTAACCCTGAAATGACAGTTTTCAGTAATTTTGTATTTGTAGGTTACACTTGGGCCAAAATTTAGGCTTGGTTCTTGGCTTTAATCGGTTCGCAAATAAAGAAAATACGTTGATATTTAGTATACATTTGTTTTGCATAATAATATCAGAATCGGCGGAAAAGATATTAATCTATGAAAATTGATGATTTTTGGATACAAAGATGTTATTTTTGGAATTGTTGTCGACGTAACTGCGAGACTGCTCGCAAATCATGCAAGAGCAGCTAGGCTTCACGCACGTGCGCGCTTATGTGTATATCTCTGTGTGTTTTCGCTCGAGCATGCATGTGCGCATGCTTGTGTGCGCACATACGTGTATGTTATCAATTATTTTTGTAACCTGAGAACTAACTCTCATCATTGCAACGTTTACAACTTTTAAAATTGTTACAGTTTAACGTTTCGAAGAGTTGTAATGAAGATCTAATTAGAATTTCTAACTTTTTAGAATAAATACTTTCATAATAACTGTCACTACTTCTTTCTGCTTAAAATGGATATTTTGTTTTTACAAATTCTTTAAAATTCTGAAAATTATTTATGCAAAATAATTTTAAAATTATTTTTTTCTTTGTGGTTACAGTTAGAAAAATGATAAGGTAAGCATCACATCGTACTTTATTTAATTATACTTTGTTGTTCATAAATTTCACCCTAATTTCCTTTATCTTTTGTATACTAGGGTATATAATTAATTATTATGCATGATAAAAGAGAAGAGTAAACAATGAGATGGATGGACACCTAGAAATAATTAAATTATTGCCTCTCTCTCAGAATTTACGAAACACTAAAAACTGTGATGAATGCGAAAAATTGTTGGGAAAAATTTTAAATTTTGGATGGTACTCTTGGTTTAAAATAAACGTAAATGCACCAGAATTTACACAAAAATAAACTATTTATTTGAAAATTAAGAAACAGGAATTTGATTAAATGAGGTTAATCAAGTGTTACCTTTTAATATATTTTAAATCTTAAATTTCTAAATGTAGATGCAATTTTAACAAATATCTTTGCAATATTCTTGGCAGATAGTTTGATGGAATTTCACACAAATAATTTTGAGTGTTTCATCGTGTTTTCATGAAAAACAAATTTCTTGTTTCTATAATTTAACTGATGACTCTTCTAAAACGTGTTTTTCAGCAAAATTTAATATGATATATATGTTGCTTGTTAATTATCTAGAAAAATTTATCTGTAAATGGCGCTTTATATGAGTTTCGGCCAACATGAAACCAGCCAGCACCCGGCATTACGTTAAGAAAAAAGTTCAAAAGCCTTTTTTATGTTTTTTTTTGCAGTAACTATTCACCTAATGGTACTGCTGTAAGACAGTTAAAGCACATAATTTTGCGTACTTTATGAAAATTTCGTGATATAATGTGCTAAAATTTGTGATAATTCATGACATAACCTGCTTTTGTCTCGGTTCATTTCCCAATGTATGGCAGCATTTATGTAAAATTTTCTAGCATCATAAATATTCATATTTTCATTCCCTGTTTATTTAATAGAGATATTGAAGTCACACATAATATCAACTTTTTTAGGTTGTAGGGAGACATTGTTTCTACATTTCGAAACCTTCTCAAACAAATTGTCATAATGCGAAAAATTGTCCGCAATTTAATTAATATTATTTTCTATTTCAATTCGTAGATAAAACCGAAGTCACTGGTAACTGAAAAAAATTAATGGTTCTCTGAAACAAAGAAAAAAAACGCACTTTGTTAGTAAAAGCAGTAAATTAATATCCTGACTCAGTTTATATAACAAAACCAGCCCCAACTAGCAACTGTGACTAATGGTCAGTGCCAAAATATGAGAAAAGAACGAATGAAAGAATAAAAAATGAGACAGCTACTGAAATATAATAATTTATTTTTATTGTGGTGTTACGTCATACCTTGTATCCAAAGGTTAAATTTCTGATTATTTTTCAAAGAATAACGACATACATTAAGTAAAGCTAATTTATTTTGAATTTATTCACCGTGTACAATTGCATATATTCTGAGACCGTATTTGAATAAATACAAATAAATTAATCTTTATAAAATTCTTAGTAAATGTTCAGTGAATTGAAATTTAAATAGACTATAAGACAAAAAAGCTTAAATCTGTCCTTTACGACCTTCACTAGAATATTATTAATTCAATACATATAATGTTAACAATGATGAATTAGAGAATATTAATGAACATCAGATCCGGACAGCTATTTTCTTGCATTCGTAATCTTGGTCAAATTTATAAGTAATACAAATTTTTTGTTGTTGTTTTAATCCTGTCTATTTCAAACCCAGATTGTAATTCCAATTGCATTTTTAAGTCAACACACTTCATCATTACCAAGTTTGAATAATGAAAAATATCGATATTGGGTCTCTAGTTTTCTATTAAAGAAATAAACGTCGCGAAAGTGCAATGTTGTATAAAATGCTATATTCTAATAAATTACAGTTCCGATCAGACCATACCAAATCTATATGAAGTCGCATTGCAGTTTGCTAGTTATAAGATAGGGTTAAAAAGAGGCTATTTGTCGAAATTAAAATAATATACTGCGGTGTGTCACGCTAGCGTGGCCGATACCGCCCTACGCTTACATGGCTAGCGGCACCCTTAATGCCAAGTAATTATTATTCTCGCGGAGGGAAAATTAGTTGTTCATTCAAAATTAAACCGATATTATTTGTTATTTTGCTTACAATCTTGAAGAAAGCATAATTTTATGTTACGTTATTTTAATGGCCTTCTCAGGTTCATATAATTAACAAAAATAGCAAAACAAGTCATCGAAAATAATTTATGTGAAACAACGTCTTACAATTAATCGGTTTATTGCCTCAAAATTAATTTATTACTTCTTCTCAAAATTAATACATAAAATTTATCAAATATTTCAATAGTTAATTAACCAATCTGAACATTATGAACATTTGACACGAAAATGAGAATCAAAAGCGGTGAAAATAAAAATATTCGGCAATTCTATGACTATATAATGAATATTTACAGAAGTATGTGTTTGCATGCATTGTTCTAATGTCGATTTGTTTCATGCACGCGATTTATGTTTTCAGTATTTTTCTCTTCACTTATTTACGATGTTTACTAAATGATTGCTCAATACATTTTTAATAATATTAACATGTATATAATTACTGTTTTATTTTTGGAAAGTTCTTCAAATTCGACATTTAAAATGTTGGACGATTTTCATATGTGATACAAACTTTTTGTTTAAAATATTGCCGGCACTTACCATTTCGTTAGACCATATAAACGTATGCTCGCATGTTTGGATTCCTACTTTTGTTTATCTTTTAAAAGCATTCAAAACAACACGTTTTTCATTATTTATACTAATAAGTACTAATTAAGGTGTAAATAATTTTTTATGTGTTTTATTTAATGACATTTTTGTGAATATTTAATTTTTTTCTTAAAACTCTTGTCATTTTTCCATTAAATAATGATTAGTTATGCATTTATCTCGCATAATTTTATTATTTATATGTGTAAGTACCGTTATACATATCCATTTCGGTAATTTTGAGCTCAACTCATCGACACGAAGTTAAAGTTTTAGAGGACACTTAACATTAGTATGAAGTTCTAATAAGGAGTGATTTCTAAATTATAGAGGAAATATTTGCTTTCTAGCTACTGTATATACGCTCTTGTAGGAATTGATTTAAGTATTCTATTTTGAAAATTAAATCATTCGATCCAAAAGTAGATATACTTTGCAACTTATATAATCAGCAGTGATTAAATGTCTTTTATTTCTAATCTTGGTATTAAAAAAATCAAACTTCACTATTCAATTATACGAAAAGCAAAATTAATGCTCTCAAATAATATATAAATTTATACATATATATATATATATATATATATATATATATATATATATATATATATATATATATATAATATACATATATATATATATATATATATATATATATATATGTATATATATATATATATATATATATATATATATGTGTGTGTAACCACACCGACTTCGTCCCACAGAAAATTATTAGGGTGTTTTAAAAAAACAGTAATTTTGTGTACTTGAAAACATCGTAATAATTTTTTAAGTTTTCATTGGAAAACTAGAGTACATAAAAGACATTTGATCTGTATAAGTTAAGAAAGATTACTTTACAACTAAATTTAATATGATTTCAGATAGTTTTGCACGATAAGCTCGAGAAAACCGAATTCAAAAATAACATTTTTTTTCTAAAAGTGAAATGTTCATTGCGGACTTTATGTTAAATTTACATATATGCTGTTTCATACTTTGGTTTAATTATTTTTAAGAAAAGTACTCTAGCCCTACACTCTTTTCATATATTTTCATTTACTCTTTCCGGCGAATGCTTTATTCCAACTCCGTCGGTATTCATCCTAACAAATTGGAAAAATTTTAAAAACAACTTTACATTAGTGATACACTAATAACTTTCTTGTGGATTAAAATATCATGAAAACCAGAACAAAATCGGTCTAGTAATTAGTTAGAAAATCGTATACATACAGACGAGGATACGCAGAACATGATAAAATGAATATAAAATTTTGCATAATTTATTTATACGTCATAAATAGAAAATAATATTAAAAAGAAATCAATCGCATAACAATGGTAACCAATATGAAATTAAGATTCAGTAAAAATTCATCAACGGTTCAAACACTTTTCCATCGCATTTTTGAGTTTGTCAATTCAGCAAAAGTCGGTGCCAAATTGAAAACCTACTAAAACTTATCAACCTTGCATGCCATTATAATGAAAATGAAAAGGAAAAACATGGACGAGAAGCATTTTGTAATAGCATAAACGTAATTTTCATCACAAGGCAACTAGATTTTTATTTATAATTTTTTGTCATGATCAACCAATGACAGGATTTTATTTAATACAAATGGATAAATGTATATGAAGACAAATTGTTTCTCACCTGTCTATAAATTAGAACTAATTTATATCGATTACAATTGCAAAAGCAAACCGCCAAATAACGAATATTGATTATATCTATTCGTTTACTTTCAGCACCAACTGTGCGATAACCTGAAATCCTTGAGGTCACTGCAGCCGTCGTCTCGCCTTGCCAATCTATTACACTAAACAAAATCAAGTATTCATAGCTGCCTAACGACCGACGCAACGTTCAAAATAGAATTAATTCGCATTTTACAATAGAAAACGCACTCACATAAATGGCGTCTACGTAATTCCGCCACATATAAATGAGGACATTTTGCAGCAAAGACAGTTTGATGGAAGTTCAGTTGTGTATTATTTTTTTCAATGAAAGCTTAAAAAATAATTAAGTTCTTTATATAGCCCTTTTGCATGCCAGACCAACGTGGAAAGTCAATTTGAGGGAAACAATGAAAATTATGTTTCTACGGCAATGTTAATAAAGGCACTCCCCTTTGTAATGTCTTGATTTTATACCAATGACAATATAACTTGTCTTTTGATAAATTAGATGGAGATTTTTTACTCGATTTTATATTTTGTAACTACCATTTCGTGTCGATATAAAACTATTTATGGAAAAATAAGCGTGCTTTCCATTTTGCCTGAGGTTTAAATAAATTGTTTCAGGAATAGAAAGAAAGAAAAAAAAATACAAGATATGTTTTTTCCTTTAATCTTCCAGCCACATTCTACCAACTTTGTTTTTTTTATGATTTCTGAGGGCATGCCATTTAAAATGTTTAAAAATTATTTTTAAATTCTTTGCAACTACCCCCTGTAACGATATCCCACAAAACATCAAATAGAAATAAATAATAATAATTGATTTGGCCTCTTGATTATTATAATATAAATATTTAAAAGTGCTTATATTTCAATGATACATTTCAAGTTCAAGTCAAACGGTTTCCAAAGTCAAACAGATTCTGAAAAAATTGACTATGTTTCATTCTCTTGCTTGAGGTACGGAAACCCCAATATGCATTACTATACATTCACCCAAAAAGAGCTATTTATCGCTTCAGTGCAACATATGAAAATTGTAAAGAGATATCCTTTGTGAGGCATGTAAGATATAAAATCCAAAGATTTACAACATTAGCATCGTATGTAGATAAAAATACAAGACATTAAGAAAGGTTTAAATATTAAACCCTAAATTTTCACTAACGACATTTACTTAAACTGAAAAAAAATAGTTGGAGCGACCCAAAAAAATAACTCTCCCAGCGAGAGTTGAAAAATTTTTTACGGAGTTGAGAAAGTTGTGTTATCTTGTTTGCAATGCGGTCCGCCGCGTGCCATCGCAAGATACGAATGAGAGTTTGAATACCTACCCCGGACACGTAATTTGAAAAATAACCTTTTCGCTTTTGTGACAATAAGACTGCGAGTTTACTGAATTTGACTACAGCTATCGTATGTCCACAATGAGTGATTGAGAGAGAAACTTTACTATCAAAGTGTGTTTACCGAGAATAAAAATCGTTATGGGCGGAGTCCGGTGAACATTATTTGTAATCGAATTCAAGGATTGTTTTTTTTATTACGAGTGTGTGCCTAATACAGTTGGCTTTTGACAAATAAAATTTTATGAAACAGATTGTTTTTATATAGTCTCTTTATAAACGCAAATATATACTGAAGGCTATTCAGTAATATATTGTGAAAATTCAAATTTATAATATACATATACGTTCTAATCGAAAATTATAATTTGATTTTCAAAGAAAAATACTATTCTTCAAGTAATAAGATTCTTGGTTATGAGATTGTCAGATTTTGGCTATAAATTAAGTACATTTTTCTTTTGTTGCATGCAATAAAAATATTAGCCTTGAAACTTATAATTATGAAGCAAAACGTTTAAAGTTATACAAAGAGCCTATAATTCTCTTCATTTTTGCCCATATTACGTTTCATGCAAATGTTTTATAAGCATAAATGGTTGTGTGATGTCCTACCCTATTTTCTGTTGCACTTCTAGAGTCACCAATGTTTAAATGGTTGCTTGAAATGATTCATATGTTATACTTCTTATCACGTGATGAGAAATCTCACTTAAGTTACTTATTTTTTTATCTCTTTATTTTTTATTTATTTATTTGAGAAGCCAAGTTACAACATAATGTAAGAAGATATGTACCGTCTTAGATTACGGTAAACATAGCCCCTGCTTATATAATACATCAAACAACACGCCTGTGGGTACACAAGCGTGTTCTTATTAATTCGCGTTTTGTCAGTTCCTTGACATAACAAATTAATTTTTTCTTTTTTTACACGATTTTAATATATGCTAGCAAGGATTATTAGCATAAACAAAAATTTACACACATGTACACAAGCACGTAGATGTTACGAATTTTAAGAGACCATATAATTTACACTTTGTTCATTTAATTATGTAGACATATTTTTATAGTAAAATTTCTTAATTTTTTTATGTATTTAGAGTAAATGTGTGTTTTAAAACGACCTCACAAGAAACTTTTTTATTGTGTCAAAATTTTTATTCGTTATCATTCGTTGAGCTTTTTTATTACAAATGTTAATTAGAATACGATAAATGGATGCCAATGTTGACATCTATGTAAGCCAATATTGACATCTTAGTTCACATGTGTTTTTATTCATTTCAATTATTGTCATAAATTCATAATTTCAAAGTCAATATATAACCCAATTTATAAAAAATTTTTATTAAAATTAAAACGCAATAATTTGGAAGCGGTTTCATATATCACTCGGTCAACCACTTACGATAAGCGATCGGAAAAATAGCGTAACAACCAACTACATATAAAAGAGAATATAAAAATAAACATACTGGATAATTTGAAAAAAAAATTATGCTCAGAACATTTTATATTACGTTACAGTGCATATGTTGATATAACTTGATAAATATCTTCCATTTAGTAAAAAACGACGTATTTTATGAAAAAAAAATCCAGTTCCTCTTATTTTAATAACAAATATCAATTTGAAAAATACTCTTAATTTAATGGAGCTAGTACAATTTGTTGCAGACATCAAATTAAAAGCTCTTTTCATGCGATCCTTTTTTCATTCGTATTTGTATTTTTTGAATTTGTTTTTTATATAAATTTGAATTTATATTAGAAGATTCATTATTTAGTTTCACTATGAATTGTAATTCGAAAGAAATATAAAAAAAAATTACCGGAAACATTTCACTTTGTGTGAGAGCTATATCCAAAATTATTTTTTATTATAAAACAAGGCTTATGCTCGCAGTTTCGCTCACGTGACTAATCAAAATGGCTAACAAAAATGAAATACTGAAGTATTATTTTCGTACGTGTATGACATAATAAAAACCGAAATATTTCCCCTAAGGTTTGGGAATACAGGAAGCGTTTCAGTGGCTCTTTACATTGCGTATGTAATTTATCAAAAAAATCACGTCCATCCATTGCTCCGTTTGAGACCTTGCTTCGTTATCCGTTTTTGTATTTTCAGTTTCATAAGTAAGGTAAGTAGCTACTAAGAAATTTACCAATACTCTTCACAAATAAGTACATTTGTACTGATGTTTACGATTCGTGGTGCGATTTCTCAACTGGAATTTAATTGGACCTATATAAATAATATTTCATTCTAATTATTTATGCATAATAACTTGAAGAATAAAAATGGTTGCTAAGTTTAAACTACTTAATAATTATTTCTAATAGAACTTTCTGCGAAGAGAAATAATAAATATGTGTTTAGGGATGTAAAAAAAAACTTTCATCCGGTATATCATTTCACATTAACGTAGTGGCATAAACTAACCCATAAACTACCTAACATTTTTGAAAAGCAAAACTGAGATATTTTCTTGCACGTTTTCCAGCAGGATTGAAAGATCCTTTACTTCAAAGAAGACGCATTGAAATTGATATAAAATGCAATATGTTTAACGGAAAATTTTCTGTACTTACTTTGATCGAGTGTATAAAATAAGACGTTATTTTTCGTCCACTTGTCTGTGTATTGAGTTAATTAGGCCAATGAAATTTAAAATCAAGCAGTCTGTGTAATAAAACAACTTTTCCTCGACTTCCTGTAACATTGACAGCCATTTTTCAAAATTTTGTTTGGATTTTCAAACATGCAATTTATGTATTGAAGATTTGTGTCTAATAGTATATTAAAGCGAGATGAAATGAAGCTAAAACCTTGCCTACTATAACTCTTTTATAAATACACTTTTTGAAAAGAAGAACTTTGTAAAGTAATGAAATTCCTTTAAAAATTTGTGCTTCTGAGTTTATGGCCAGCAATCTTAGATGCATAAACTGGCACGTATGTTAATGTTGATCAGTGTATAACAATTTTTAAATATTTATGTGCTTTAAAGCGAAGGCAAACGTTTCATAAAAAACCACAAAAAGAGCTGATTAAAATTACAAACGTTAATTTTATTTTGACATATTTATACAGTACTAAAATATTTTTGGGATAGTTTGATGAAAGCAATTTTGCTCGAAGAAACGTGATTTAACTTTCATTTAATACAGCCGTTTGTATTCAACTTGCCAACTAGATTCTTGAATTTGTTAATGACTTAAACATTATACTACTGATCGCGTTTCATTGAATCTTTGTTAATGAATTTCTTCAAGCACGTAAATAATCTCTTCAAAACTAATTCATATTGAATAAAACAATGTAAGATGTAATGAATGACAATAAAACATATTATGAAGTATTCCCAAATTTGTAAATAATATTGAATCGTTTTTTAGCAACTGGGGAATTGGAAGTTTAAGCAAACATTTCACACAAAAAATAAATAATATTCATTACAATATAAACTTTCCCAGCAAGAAAATAATTTAATTTATTTGCATTTATTATATTTTGTCGCTTTTATACTATCTTACGCGGTATAAAGTTCTGCGGAAAACTAATTTGGTAATTTTCCGCAGAATTTTATACTTATGTATATATTATATACAAATTCATTAGAGAAATAAAGGGAAATGCAGAGAAAGAATACGAAGAGTGGAAATGCCGTAACGCTTAAGGATGAAGATTATAAAAGAAAATGAATTAGAAGTATTGCCTGGAGTATTTCTACAAAAATAATTTTTGGTGAGGGAAATTTTCTCTTTTAGTGCCATTCAAATAATAATGTACTTTAAGTCAATAATTAAAACTGATTTTTTGTTATAATCAAATATGTTTTTAGTCCCACTTGAATTTAGATTTTGGGTAAAGCTGTGATAAAAACCAAAAATCAGTGAAGAAATTTCATAAAAACTTCTAGTAGTCCTGTGCCAATATTATACTTATAATTTTAAACAAACTAATACGATAGATATTTACAATAGGTGCTAGAAAAAAATTCAATCATCAAATACTATAACATATAAAAGCACGGCTGCACTTCAGAAATTTTGAATTGAAATAGTATCTAAACTTTACAGTTTGGATCCAAAATCATTTGCTAAAATTAGTGGAGATTGAGCTACTTACTTCCGCTATGATTTCCGGATATTTTTTTTCACAAAAAAAATGTTATTCCCAACAGATCAAATGACAATATTTTCACAGGTTTTAATTTTATTTGGCTTCAAGAAAAATATAATAATTTAAGATAATCCAGATAAAACCGAGAATATTTAAATTATAATAAATTTATAGAGTAGTATTTTTATTTTCTAACCTTCAATACAAATAGGAAAAAAAATACTTGCAAGAGTTGTATCATTCTAGAATTGAATTAAAAAAATCTGAGTAAGTGTGATATGTTCTTTATATTTTAGTAAATGGTCGTACGCAATATAGTTGAATTAAAAATTTTTTCCTTAATTTTTTTTTCGTAATTTCACCCGTTAACTCAGTAAATATAAGTTCAAAATGGTCATCTGGATGAAATGAATAAGAAAGTTTCGAACCACGATACATTTATTTATAAGCATTTTCTGTTTTTGTCAGTACGTATAATTGTATACTACTGGTTATGGTTATTGGAGGTCACTATCGTAACATAGTCTCGAATACCTAATTTTGGAGACCTAAATACCGACGTGGGAAATAACAAGATAACAAAATTTAATTAAATTATGGATCAGAATGATTTGAAGGAACATTTGCATTACTTAGTTTTTGATTTTTTAGGGATGGGTGTATATTAAATCGTTTTCGTAAAAAATACTTCAGATAATTACCATTTAAAGATAATTTCTAAATACTTGTATCGTTGTTTTATTCCACGTTATGATTATTTGGTCATTCACCTGGTCAATTAAAGGAAATAATGGGTTAGTTCACTGCATCCTTTCTGCAAATACATTTGCTCCCATCATACCTGTGTATCACTTACAGAATCTAATGCACTTACAGAACTTACGGGACTATTAAGGTGCAATGGAGACAATGATTGTTCCAGGTATAAGTTTAATTACGTAATACAAATACCGAATTCGTCAAGAACTCGTTTACAATTGAAACTGTCTCCCACAAAAATGTTAGTGAAGCATTTATAAAATTTAACAAAACTACCTTAATTATCTTTACTATAAAACTAAGTCAGTTTCAATCACCAAAATATTGTGCTCACTTCTCAAGTTATGATAGAATTTACTGCCTTAAACCATGTCCGTGATTATTTTAAAAAATATATGGCATATACCATATATGATGTGTGCGATCCATGCTCTATTTTTATAATAATTTGTCTTATTAGCAACAACTAATTTACTCTGATATATATCTCGTTTGTTATATCTGCCATTATTATTTTATACATTTTATAAATTCCCGCTATTTTTTGTGATGTTGGTCAAAAATTCCCTCAGTTACCTGCCGTCGTTATGCTTTCTTTTTTTTATTTACTTTTTGTTAATTTCATAACTTATTTTCTCAACTGTTAAATTCGTGATAGATTTTATCTTCACAATTTCTCACAAATCTTTGTGAGAATAAAAGCTTGTAGCGCAAAAATCATGTGTCAAAAAAAATGTGTAACTCACAGACACATAAATAAAAAAAACTTAAGTGTGCCATGTAAACAAGTTGCTAGGGAAACTTATTAGTTTTTATATACAGTTGCCTCAGAAAGTACAAAAGATACCACAAAATTAAATGTTACCTTTTTTGTCAAAAATTGTATGGGCTTAAATTTTGAAGTGATTAATTTCAATAAGTATCCGTTTTTGAGTGATTTTGGAGAAATTAATAAAATTACTGTTTTTGAAAACGTCCAGAGCTTTCTCGCATTTTTTGGGATTCTTGATATAATGTTCATCGTATGTCTATAAAGAAGAATATAAGGTTTAAAAGTTTTGTATTTATTCCGATCGAAATCTTTTTTTAACGGAGCAGATCTTTGCATACTTTAAAGTGTAAGAACGCCAAATCTGTGCTAACATCACAGGAAAACTTCTTTTAGATGTTTTTAATTCAGTAATATATGTATTTTTATATTTCAATAACTGTAATATCATCACTATACACCAGACTCTTAGATGTATCTCAGTTACACATTAGTGGAAAATAGTTTGAAAATATATAAATATAAGACATAGCAAAATTTACTGCAATGAAAAGCTGACAGAAATAGCAGTTCAGCTAAAATAATATAAATGGTGAATAACACATTTCTTATACTAAACAGTGTCATCCTTTTTTTAACCTATCAAAACCAGAACAAATCTTAGATTTCGTCTAACTTGTTATTCCATATCGGTCCCAATTGTCATATTATTGAAAAAATGCTACGTAAGAAACCATGACTAACTCTTTTCATTATTGATTATCATCTTCCACTCACAAAAGTAAATTAACTGTGAAGTCCCACAGCAACTCATGTGCTGTGGGTCTTGATATGTAAATATTTAACATTCACTCCACCAACACTAATTCCAACCACCGGAATGGAGCCATCTACAATGAACACCACAACATTACCGTTACTGTGGACACAATGAAAGTCTTCTCGAATTTGCATATCTAACACGTTTCCGGCTGAACTTATTTACCTACGGTGTTAGGACCCTGACAAGCTGTTTATCAAAGTGTTTACGTAACTCGCGGTGGTTTTATCGAATGGTTTTGTCGAACACGTGGGGTGCGGTCACGTTTTAATAATCTTAGTGTGTTTTGTTGACTTTCAGCATCCGTTAAGGATTGTCTTTGGACATGCTATTAATAAGTTTACAACAGGCAGAAGCGTGAAGTTTTTTATGCAAGTAAGTTTAAGATTAAAGAAGCTGTAATATTTACATTCTTCTAAGTTAGTTAAAAAAACGATCGAGTTGGTTTGGAATACGATTAAATAGGAATCCATATTTGTTTGTGTCTTGATATTATGTCGAAAATTATTGAAAATAATTTTGTTGAATGTTTTAATTAAATGTTACGTTTTTTATATTTTTGAAATCAACGCTTGAAAAAAATTAAGGGCGAAAATTTATGCTATGCCGTGCATCTTAAAAAATATTTTAACACCATTGTCTAGATACAGGTATGGAAATCGTTATTATTAACGTATAGTAAGGATGATTATTTCGTTTTTGATTTGATAAAGTTTACGATCTGATAACTATATTTCGCTGATTTATACTAGTTGTCTGTCTAATGATCTGAACAAACAAAAGTTGGGCAGCACCAGGTCAAATAAATAAAGGAGATGTGAAATCATAACCCATTACAGCTACGATAATTTAAACCCAGTATTTTTTTAACATGCGGGCGGGTATTATCACGCAGAAGCAAAACTCTCTTGTCCTCCGTACATTTTTGATTGAGTCCCAGTTCGAAAATTTTAAGCTAGCTACTAAAATTTTCCGTATTTTCCGAGATGTGTTTCCATGAATTTACATGCACAAACAACATTATTTTTTGTGATAAGGTTTATTTTCAGTATTTAATCGTTTTTGACACAGCTCCTGGAGCTCTTATTTTACATACATGACACAATTTTCATTCCCACTGGCTACCATTTAAAGATAAAACTTGAACACTCATGTACGCCTGCACGACATTCCTGCAATTGTAGACTTCATCTAACCTCTATTAGTCTTTCTTTTGTCATAGTGTTAGAACATTCAGGTTGAGTAGCCAAAATCTACGTTTAACATAGGGATCTATTCGCTTAGCGGTTTAAATTTGACGCAATTAAAATCAGCTAGTCTGCCAGTAAAATTTGGGTCGGTTTGTTACACAATAGCCACTCCAGAATTACTGGAACATCGATTTGTTGTAGTTAGAGTGACAGTTTCTGCTGAGAAATGACCAGATTGACATTTATAAAGAAGACGTGTCGGACAGCTTTTAACGTGGTATTTATTTTTTGAATTGATTTTTTGAGACATGTTTTTTGTATATTTCGAACGTAGAATGTTTTCGAAGATTCTAAGTAATTCTCTACTTTTTTTTTTAAATACTTATTACTCATTAGTTAACCTATTGTATGTATATAAAATTGTCATAAATAATCTAGAAGAAGATTGAGAATTTTATTTTCAATGTGTCAACGTTGCGTAAGATTCAACAATTAGTAAGCTATATCAAGTCTGTTTGATATTACCTCATGCCATATTATTAATTAGAAAATGTAACTTAATACATGTTAACAATAAGACTATTCAATACAATGATGTAAATGGACGCAACAGCTATATTAACAAAAATGTTTGCCTGCTAAAGTACATTAACGAATTTTATGACACGCGTAGTGCAACATCCACTTTATACTTGTTATTGTTAATGATCCCCCTCGATGCGAAGAGCGTTCTTAATTATTTATAATAAATAATGTACTTACGGCTATGTGTTTATGGTAGAAGATATTAAAACTTGTGTTACGATTAATTTTGTAATATTTAAATGGCTTTATATAAAAAGGGAGATATTTATGTAATTTGGATGTTTATCAAATTTTATTTTAATTGGACACCGCCAATGAAGTAATAACTATTAAAAAATAATCCCGCGTTATGCATGTATACAATATTTTTGTGAATAAAAATGATTTATATCAACTAATATTTAAGACTTTATGAAGACCTTTATTGAGACCTTTATTTTTTATTTACCTATGTTTATATTTTTGCTAACTAAGCATCATGACTTTTAGTCAGTATTATTTTACCAATAAAATTTAATTTTTCGTGGATTTAAATAAAAACTACACGTGATTTAAAAAAAATTACAAAAGTATTTTTAAGATATTTATCATGTATATGTCAAATAAATATATTCATCCGATTTCCTTTCCATGTGTCGATGGAATCACACTGAAAATAATACGGCGACTCATTATTTTACGAAGTCTGCTTTTCTGAAACACATAATGATGATATTATAGCGATACGAAATATTTTGTGAGACCTGTTTTCCAAAACACAGAATTATGTTAGCGATAGAAAATATCTCCCTGCCCTTAAACAGATATTTGACTTGACTAGGTATTTCCTCAAACCATTCCTTTTATATTTGATATTCTACTCCCTTTGCTTCTTGAATAGTTCAACTTTTAATTATATCATGTCAATTTTTCTGCTTATTATCTTATTACTTCGTAAAACATTTACAATGACTCTTACTTTTCTTTATCCGGGATCGTTGGTACTGATATTAAGTCGGTATTAAACATCTAGCCGAGAAACTACCTTTATAATTGAATAATAAAATTTTTAGAATAATTTATTTTTTAATCTTCATTAAATGGTCCTAGTAACTAATCAGTTTTGCAATTCAACGTAAACTCATATATGTATTTTTAAAATATTTTATTCTTATTCTTTAATATTTATGGCGGTTTCGTCGTTTCCGCGTTAATTAATAGTAGTACGCTTCTAATGACAAAATTAATTTTGTTGAAAACAGTGTTAGGTTTTAGCTTATAAGCTATTTATAGAATAGAAATCCGTAAACATTACTTCTTACAATGTCGACTGACGGGGTTCCATATGAGATATTCAATACGCAGAAACGACGTAAGTTAAATATACGTTTAAATTACATTAATTCTGCAAATAGGTGTGTATTTTTTAGATGTATTTTAAATATAAACCTGATTGTGAGAATAATTAAATTATTTTCTTAAATAGATATTCACTATTTTCATTGCACTAGGTTCATGATCAATCATGTCTGTCAGTGCGCTCATATATGTAACAGGAAACCTGGTCTTTAACAAGTGTATGATATGAAAATTTATATTCATAAGTAAAACATAAATAAGATAGGAACTCTCTAGGGACTCAAAATGAGTGAAGGTAGAATTTATTTAAGTAAAAAATGTTCGAACTCATTTTTGATTAGCATAATTAAGTTTTTGTGAAAGATGTTATTGAAGTCTTATTTTATGATTAGCAGTAACAGTTATTATTGTTTAAATAATAACTGTGTTTTGGGATGTAAACAAAAATTTAAAAATGAAGAGTTATGGAGTCGTGGTCCCTTATATTCATTAGAATTAAATCCATGAATGACTCACGACTGCTATGAAAATTTAATTAAATAAATCGTCTGTTTATTATACAATATACAATGTATGAGAAATCAGACCATTCTGCAATCAGACACGTCTGATTCTTGTGATGTCAATTTTAATCAAAAAGTTGTTTGATATTTTTAGCCGAAGTTTGAGCGCAGTCGTCTCTAATCTTTTGTTTTTAATTTTTAAGTTTATTTTTTCACTCAGTGGGGTTTTAAATTTTTTACTTGTTTATTTTTTATTTATGATAATGAAATTATTTTAATATATAACCAATAATGATATTGACATGAATAAAATTATGTCCATGTTATATTAATGAAGTAACAATTAATACATCACATTTCGGAAAGCAACAATTTTTGTTTATTTAACTTTTCCTTCATATCGCCTAAAATCTAAACGTGGTATTTACAAGAATAGAAAAACTATTTCGGAGTCGACATTCATACACACGAAGTTAGTTTCATTTCTTCGCGGGATCTTTGACGAATTTGCACGTAACACATTTCTGGTTTATATTGTATATAGATTATTATTGCCAAGACAAGTTGTTCATCAAAGTCCATCTCGACGTTTTAGGTGGGTTCTATTTAAACTTTTTGATTAAAAGGATAATTGATATTATTTTATATTTAAATTATTAATATATGCAAGTGTTATTATATACTTATTATAATACAGTTGCAATTTGTTTTTAAAAGGTCAGTCTATTAATTTATCAGTGTTAGAGGACAAACGAAGATAGGTTCAGATACTTGAGTGATACTATATGACTATCATTGATGAACGAAGATAAAAGGCCAGGGCACCAGGCACACAAAGCACTTGATCAATTATTCTTTCAGATATATGTAGAGAAATAAAAGGCGATCAAGCAGGTGATGCAGTAATGAACACACACACACACACACACACACACACACATATATATATATATATATATATATATATATATATATATATATATATATATATATATGTATATATATATATATATATATATATATATATATATATATGTGTATATATATATATATATATATATATATATATATATACATATAGGAATTGGGAAGGTATGTGTTTATTTTAATATTAACTACTAATTTAGATGTTTGGATTCGTTTGGAGACGGTAGGGGTGGAGATACTTTACAGAAGCTTACCAAAAGGTAAGAGGTGATAAATTTAACTTAATTCATTTTTAAATGTATTTTTAACAATATCCCACACAATGAGGTACGTTAGAAAAGTTTTCATTCCCTCTTTTAATAAGGAGTTCTCGTCACTATTTAAAAAAAAGGAATAAAACCTTCACGACATATGTAAAACTGCAGAAAGTACATGATGAAATTTTAAGGTTTGGCTACGAAATTCTAAAAAGCACATTCACTTTCAATCGGTAATACCGTCATTAATTTTTCTATATCACATTCATTCGTTGACTGAAATAAATTTATTTCAACAAATCCGTTTACCAAACGATCTAGACAAAATTAATAGGTACGTTTAATATTCATTTATTTATGTGAATAATCTTATAACAATTTCTCGCTCACAACTCCACAAACGTAACTGACGAGTGAAATTCGAAATTTTCTAGGTAGTTACGTGCAATAGTTAGCGTGTGACTTATCTATTCATCAAGTTGTTTAACATAGCCAACGCGAATTACTACGCTCACTCTTTCGAACACAATGTTTACTCTGGTAAATAATTTGTCGCGACTCTGACATCGTACCATTTTTTTTCGTGACAATGACACTTTTTATAATTCGTAAATATTACTAATCTAGGTCGATGTGCCATGGAAGACTTAGTTTCATTGCTAATGGTTATGGTTAAATGCTAGATAAAAAACCTTTCAACCTAATTAACAAATATTACGATAATTGTCATCGTGCTCTGATAAAAGAAATCAAAAGTGCACTTTTAAGGTTTTCGTGTTTTTGTATATGGATTAGTTTCTTAATAGACTTTGTTTTCTTAATAAACTTGGTTTTCTTTTAGGTGACGTAATCCCCAATTACATCATAATGGTAAAACGTAGTATATCTATTTATTTGTTTGTCTCCCTTTCACGCTAAATTTTACATTTGGATGACATTCATCCTACATTAAAAAGTGGGTTATATAAAGATACCATATATAACTATGCTTCTATTTAACGGCAAAAAATATAATGTTATGTGGGTGGAAACAAGGAAACATTGTTGATATAACAAAAATATTGCAAATTTGTTCTTTTACTTGTAATTGGATAAAATGAATCATTATTGTTATTAAATATACAAGAATAACAGTTTCATGAAAGCTTGCTTTTATATTACGAATTAACTATTTATTCACTTAACAGAGATAGAAAATGTTACACCTTTAACTGATAGGCACTGAACCACTCGTGAACCCAAACCACGATTAATCGTTTTTATTATATATCCAGTTTAATGCAGTCATCGTAACATGCTAGTGTATGGTATATTTGGAAATTTGACGGTACTAAAATAATTGTTCGTGATTAACTTGTACGTTGAACTCATTAAATGTTACGGTGTCTAGTCCAAGACGAGTTCGATTCGTAATTAAAAATCATATATATTGTTAACCCCCAAATGCTAATGTTACTTATTTTTTTTATTTTTAAATGGTTTCTAAGATTTTAAACAAAATGACTAAAGAATCATTAAGGTGTTATGATTATAATCATATCATTAAGATATTTTTGGAAACTCTTGTCTCTTTCACATACTCTTGGAATACGCAAATGTTTCCGAACAAGTTCTGCGAAACAGAGGCATTAAGCATTTAACGTGCAAATAATAGCTTTTAAAATTATTAACAAAATCCTCTGTAAAGACACTTAATTGATAATTAAACTTTGTAGCAGCTCGGTAAAATCTTTGCAGGACAAATATTATTATATTATATAAAGTGTATTGTAGCTAAGATCAAATTTACTGAGTTCAAAATTAATTTCGGCCAAATTCCATTTTGAACAAAGTCTTAGATTCTGTAATCTCGAATGTATTGCTGTTTACCTTTATTTATTTTGAAGCGAAATAATTTTGAATTATTTTACCGCATCCGCTGTTTTAATTGTATCGACGTCGTAGAAATTTGGCACTGCAAGTATTTCATTCATTGATAAGCTCAAGTTGATATTGAACTTGAAATGTTCGATATTTGATATTCAAAATTTCCTGTATCTAAAATGATATACACACACACACACACACACACATATATATATATATATATATATATATATATATATATATATATATATATACATATATATATATATATATACATATATATATATATATATATTATTTCATAAAATATTTTAGTAATTTTGGTCAAGAGACAAGCAACCTAATTCTATTTATATTGAAGTCGTTGTGTGTAGAAATCGTGGCTCTCAGATTTTTCTATTAAGATCTTGTATCCTCATTGGTTATTTAAGTCACATAGTTAGTAACTAAAAATCAACCTCATATATTTTCTTATGATTTCCAAATTTATATGCTTGCACTGAAGTTTCTGTCACAAAGTTTTATAATTTACTAACAAGTTTGCCTCACTCTATAATAAATGGTAAAAACATATCTTTAATAATTCAAAATTAAGGAGAAAAAAAATGATATCGAAATTCTTTGCTCAAATATAATATTTGGCTTGACAGGGCTGAGCAAAACTAAAAAGTAAAAAAGTAAATTAGTCCGTGTTCTACGTACGTTAAGGCTAGTTTAGTACACTTTTTAGTGCGTATTTTGTGCGTATTTTTTAGTGTACGTTAAGGCTAGTTTAAATGCATCCTGAAAATGAATTCGAATAGTCAATGGTTAAATAGGCTCATTAAATAATAAAATATATTAGTTAGTGTTCTGGAAAAATTACAAAAAGTTACAAATTAGGAAAGTTATGGAAAAAGTAATTTTTGTTTTAGACTCTTTGTGTGAAGCGTATAAGTACCACCAGAACACGCTACTGCGATTAGAAACCATATTCATTTTCATGAAGTGATGGATCATTTCACTATTCCTAGTTGGTTTTGATGTAATAGAAAAGAACCACCTATGTACACTTTTCGGTTTAGCGATAAAAAATCAATGCATTTTAGGTAATGCAATTATCCCACAGTTAGACCTTTAGTCTAATGTTTGAAAAAACATGCGGAAAGGGAATATATTTAATGCAGTTATTTAATATTCGATATAAAATTAAATTAAATTCGTCGTAAATAAATTGATGAAGTATAGCAGTATGTTTACCCACATTACTTGCAGAAAATTTGTTTTTCGGAATTCACTAATTTACTCCAAACACCGAAAAAATGAATCAAACTTTTTTCCATGTAACTAAGTGAAACCCTGGTTTTTCGTCTTCTACTTCGATCAATCCAATACTTAGTGCAGGTTTCCTTTTTAAACAGTTAGTTTGACTAATTTCGTGATTTCTGCAACCTCGAAATGTCATTGGAACGCTGACGATCAACACTCCTGCTTTCGTTCGATCGTAACGCCATTTTATTTGTATATTGATGCACGCCGTGTCGAGTAGTTTAGTACGTCCCCGAATTTCGACCATGAAGAGTAATCCCATTCTAACATGAAGAGTAATCCCTAATATATTATATTCCATTTTCCTTTTGAAGATTTGCAGTTGGTTAACATGCTATTGGGCAAACGTCCATCTCTCCTCTGCATAGAATGTGACAAGTAGAATGCATTATTTGTAGGCTGAGCTCTTGGAGATTGATGTAAATATTCTTAAAGAGTTTTGGATAGTTTATTAAAGGGTGCAGTGATTTATTTCGTCTCAAAAGCTAGTCAACTTAAGTATAATTTATTTAAATAATTTGAAATCAGCAAAAGTTTAGACATGGTCAATTTCCAAATAAATACGTCTAAACATTTATAAGTTTTAGCAATTTATAATTAAGATATATGGTTAATTAGTATCTTAAAAGAAGTTTAAGTTTCAATAAATTAAATGCAAAGCAGAAATCTAAAGTTGACAAAAGAATATTTTGGGCTTTATTATGATACAAAAAAAATAATATTTACAAATATTTCAAAAGTTTCGGGAATGCTAAAAGTAAGTGCAATTTTGTGAATATTCCAATAAAGTTACCGTACAATAATTTTCTTAAAAGTCTCCAAGCTGAATTGTATATTCTTAACTAATTAATTAAATTTTAAAATATAATATGTTGGCATTTGTAATACATATAAATAAAGAAATAAGTTTCAAGTTACACTTTTAATAATTTCCCTAACATTTTTCCCCGAGTACTTATTCAATAGTTTATATAAACTAAACATTTGTTTATTCTACTACATTGGCATATTTTTTATTGGCGTTATTTTTTAATTTTTTTTCAGATTGCAAGTGTATTGTTAAGAGTCAAGATCAATTAATATTTGTCTATGGACAAATATTATGGGTTTGGCAAATTATCCCATCGGAATTAATGGAAGACGAACTAAATTTATGTTGTTCGTCTTAGGTTATGTATTTAATATTTTTATTACACCTGTATACTGACAACCCATATATTCTCATTCAACAAAAATAAAACTATTCTTTATACATAATAAAACTTTATACTTTGAAGGATAAGTGGTAAATTGCATTAAGATTATTCTTAGAATATTTGTTTACTCATCTTCTAGTATATTTATTTGTGAATACGTTAGTATATTTATTTGTGGATACTGTTAGTATATTTATTTGTGAACATTGATCCAATTCAGATTGAGTTTTTAAAACATATCTAGGAGTCAATTTGGAGTAATATTTAGTTTTTATTACATCGCAATTGGTTTACTCGATCAAAAGGTATGCGAATTTAATATTTTCATAAATTTATTTACATCGCATTGTATAACCATAATACAGAAGTGCTTAGCTATTTCGTGCGAATTAATTACATAAACGCTCAATGTATATATTAACATCAATAAATGGGTTACGTGTATTCTGGAATGGGTAATGAGTTTTCCCCTAGAACATACATTGGTTAAATGGGTGTGACCGGAGATGAAGTATGGAATAGTGCAAGATGGATAGAAGAAGCTTATCTGACTAGGGCAGAATGACTTTTAATTTAAATTTCCTAATTGCATTTTTTTCACTTTGTTTTGGTTATGGTCCAAAGTTTAGGAGTACACCTTTAAACGTTTTTAAATAGACATTTTGTGAGCATAGCTGGTTGCATATTAAAACAAAATATCAGTGTGTTGAAATTTAATAAAAAAAAACAAACAATGTATTAAATAAATAAATACTGGGGTATTCGTAATAAACGAGAAAAAAATGAATCGAGGAGATTAGCTGGTATACAATAAAGAAATTAATTGTAAAGAAGTAAATCTCAAACGGGAAAGTCAGGTTGTATACATATATGTAAAGAAAGGTGTATACATATATGTGAATAATATGGAAAATATAATATTGAATATATTTGGCGTTAATTTTGTAGAAATTCATTATTCACAATTAAATGAAACTACATGATGTAGTATTATTTCTACTATCTTTAAGTTCTTTACCACGACATAGGTTTCGTTGTATTACAACATCTTCGGGTGGGCTATTAGCAAAGATAGATTAGAAAGAAGAGAAGATCTTTACTAATAGCCCACTTTAAGATGTTGTAATACAACGAAACCCAAGAAATAATACTACATCACGTAGTTTCATTTAATTGTGAAAATATAGTAATTCCCTTATTACAAATTAAATAGTTTTGGCAATGCTAGCATTTTCATTTTCATTTCTTTTGCAAAGACGTTATTGTTCTCCGAAAGAAAAAGTAGTATTACAACTGCATTTATAAGAAACATTTGGATGAGAAAAAATGTCCTCTTTTTCAAGGTGTGTGCATATACATAGAAGTGAATATAAAGGCAACAGAAAACTAACTTTTTCTCCAAGATGAGGTTGTTTAAGATGCCATGAATCAGGCTATTTCTTGTAAATTTCTCAGTAGATAAGTATGGGATCAATTTATAAAAATGGAAAAAAAGTATTAAAATCACTTCTATATCGCCAATACTAGGTTTGGTTTTTAATGTTTTTATAGTCATTTATACACAAATATATATTTATTTTGCACTTTCTGAACACAATTCTTCCACCGAAAAACAATTACTTCAAATATGATGGAATATAAATGTTTAATAGCAAAATTGTCCTAGTAATTATTGTTATGCAAAATGTGTGTTAATATATAGGAAAATTACTCTGCTGTATTTTAACGTCGGAATATTTTCCGAGAAAAGTATTTTATCACTGTCCGTTGCCATGTTATGATAGTCCAAAAATATATTTTCATGGAAATTAAGTACTCAAGAAAATATTTTTTCGTAATTTTAGGTAAAATAATTTAATAGGAATATTATATACCTTTAAATGTATATAAGTGCCTAAATATGTAAGGAGCCTTCGCAGTGCAAGGTCAACTTGTGCTCGACAGTTTTAATTAGTATTCAGAATAACGGGCCAATCACCCCATGAAAACACGTGGTAAGGTACACTATTTATATTGAAAGGTCTATTATCCCCTTTGTACGACCTCGTTCTGATACTTTAGACATTTTGTCAGTAATCTATCATCTAGGGTACGCTTGCTTGCATCTAAAGAATTCCATTTAATTTACCGTAAAGTTTATTATATTACTTTTCAGTTGGTGAAGTAATGTTTGCATTTACATATTTATTATTTCCAAAGTGAAAACGGTTTACTTAAAACACTTTATCAAAAACTGTTTCATTGAAACTCCGTGGCGGAAAACTTCACAACGAACACCAGATCGTGAATCCAAACTAAGGCCTTACCACATTAGCATGTCTAACACGTTCCTATCTCACTTTGTTTATGTACGATGTTTGGAGTGCCGACAAGCAGTTTATCAGACTGTAAATTGTATTCATCTTTCGGTGCCTAAGTAAGGTATGGGCGTCGCGTTAAATGGCGTCCGCAGACAGATGAGGTGAGGGTCGTGGTTGTATTTAATGATGATTGCATTTAATATGTTGGTAAAAGAATTACAAAAGTACACATTTGTTTATACTAGCTTATACATTTTCTTCGTAATAAATATTTGATTTATATCATTTCTTTCTAATTTCCTAGTTTTATGATAATTATTTTCAACTATCATAATATTTTCTTCTTGGAAAGCAGCAATTTTAAATATTTAATTAAATTTTCGTTTTTTAATTTAAAAACTGGTATAACAATTTGCATAATTCATGTTCTAAAATATATTAATAATGCAAAAAAAACCTTAATGGCCTAACATAAGGTTTTCTTTTGCATAGACAAGGAATCATGTTGTCAGAAGATTTGGTATAGGAATATTATGTTTGCTTTAAGTTTACAACATAATAGAAATTAATTTGGAATGACTGTAATTTGTTGACATCAGAATTCCATTTATATATATATATATATATATATATATGTATATATATATATATATATATATATATATATACATATATTTATATACGCACACACACACACACACACATATATATATACATATATATATATATATATATATATATATATATATATATATATATATATATATAAGTAAACCATATGCGCACCCTATGTTAAAACTAAGGTTTAAGGATTATACTTACCCTATTATTGAATAAATAATACTCAGGATAAGTTACTATGCGGATGTACTTTCGGGTATATAAAGAAAAAAGTCACATTTGATTATTTGTTGTAGGTAAATTTAGTTAAAATAATTTATTTTTTTGTGTTAAGTGCAAAGCTTTAATCCTTTAACGTGTATCAAATTGATTGTAGAAAATAACGAGTAAATTATAAAACAATAATTATGTATAGAAAAATATATGCAGTCAAATTTGCAACGATATTACGAAATTTATATAAATATTGAAATTACTTTTCACTCTCGCTTTTTACTATAACAACAAGAAACACGACATTTCAATTGCATGGCCATGTTCAGCGCCAAAGGTTATTTAGAATTGCTAAACTACATTTACACTTTCAAGTTCTCTTGAAAGCAATGTAGATCTATAAATAGTAACTTTTAATACATCAAAGTTTAGTTTACAACTTGGTAGTTTAGAAATAGCTAATCCATCATAATTGAAAATATCGGAAAATAGTGACATTGTCTGCGTGAGGATTTCTAAAATTGATTATAAGTTCTATAACAATCCCAACGCCTTTGATGTATTCTAGTTCAAAACTTTCGATTAAAATTGTAACTGTTAACTTGGTTTATCGATATAAAAACAAAATCTAAATTATTATTTAACTTTTACTTTTATTCTTAGGCGACTTACTCTGGGAATATCAAGCAATCAGTTAGTTGGTGTTAGATGAGAACAGATGATCGGTTTGGATACTTAGATGATACTATATAATAATTGTTTATGAAATGAAATAGAATAAGCAGGTCACCATATAACGAAAATAAAGTCCACTGGAGTAGCTAATTCATTGCAGAGATCCAGAGTGGCATCGCTCTGCTGTTTTAGAATAAAATTAATTTAACATCCGCAAAGACGGCTACTATTTATAACGGGTTTAGGACTTTTGAAATCTTCGATAGTTATATAAGTTCTATGTAAGTAATAATAATTTATTTAATTTATAATGCGGTAGTTTTACATATTTATTACGTATTTCGAATTGAACGTATATGTCATAAGACTATGCATATTTTGGTTCAATTCGAAAATATTCTCGTAAGTGGTATTCGGATGGGCAATAAAATTTAATGGATTGGGTCAAAGATTCTGAAAGATTCGTTTAACTTTATCTTTAATATATATGGCTAAACATATTTACAAAATGCCACAGCTAGGTGACACGTAGAGTATTAATTTGCAGTGATGAGTCGCTATTTTTAGTCGTAACAGTTAGTTATCTTTCAAATTAAGAAAATCTGAATATGTCTAGAGTTTTACATTTAAATTCACACGTAAACTTTGAATTATTTGTTTGATGGAGAATAAAGTTTCAAGTTTTTATGATTACTAAAACGAACCTTGATAAAGCAATATAATAATATCCTGATATAAAAATAAGCACGGCTGATGTTTCATATTTTATACAACTAACTATGCCCACGATGTCGAACGCCTACGACGTATTTAAAATTACTAGTGGTCGCCGAGTGGTCGAAATTCGACCGTAATAAATTTAAATTATAACTTATTTAATATAAATTATTAAAATATAATGCTCAAACATTATTAAGGTTCTATTGTCAAAGACTAGAAATACTACTATAACCACAGATTTCGCCAACGCTGTTATTTTCCTATTAAAAAAAAATAAATTATATGGAATTCAAAAAGGAGAAAAATAAAGAATACCTATTTTTTTAAAAAATTATTGAAACAGAACATGCTGTAAGATGATGCGAAATAAAAAAATTATGCGGTAAAAAATGCTCTCCATTGAATAACATTTTTTATCGCATATTGCGATAATATAATTAGCGATATAAAACTTCTCTGAAAACAATGTTGTTTGTAAAAACTCTTTCATCGTTTGCTAAACGTCCTTGACCATTATATTCGGAAATATAAAACCTTAGACCATCGAATGAACGGACTCTACTTGCTGCGACTTACAATTGCCCATGTGTGAAAACTGGACGATTCAATAAAATTCCAACCTTTTGGAATCTTTGCCCTTGAGACTTATTTATTGTCATCGCAAATGCAGGTATTATAGGAAATTGTGTTCTTTGAAAGGTAAACGGTAAAATAGTTCCAGAGTACGTTAAATTTATACGTGGAATCAAAATTCTCTTACTGCGTGCGGTCCCGGTTAAAACTTCGCAATCTATTGAATTTCGATCCATCTTGATCCATTGACTAATGCGCCCTTAGTATTTAAGTTTCTGATCAATAAAACTATGCAATTAACTTTCAATACTAACTTATGCGGTGGTAAACCACTAATAGACAAAGAATTTAAAAACTCTACCGGATAGTTATTGATGTCATTGTCATTATCACAAATGATTTTATCATAGCCATGATATGTTCGCTGTTCACCAGGAATTTGATTAAGTATATCAGTATTAATCAAAGTACAATCGTCATTTGTAGGTGCTAAAATAACAGAATTCAATATATTTTCCGAGAGTATGTCATGGGAAATATTTCCATACACCTCATCAATAATATTGTTTTTATCTCCTATTAATTGATGAGGTATTTCAATAACATTTTTACCAAACTGAGTGAATTGTCGGGCCTCATCATTACCAATTTTTTTCAAGAATTCTACAAATTCTATTTTATTTGGTAAAGCTCTCATATTTCGAGTAAATGTAACTTTATGAAATTTAGGAAATTCATGCCAACTTGTAACACAATTTTAAATTAAAGTTCCACGTGATCCATGTGGGATTACTGGTAAGATTTGCTGAAAATGACCACACAGACGTATAGTTTTTCCTCCAAACACTCTGTTTATCATTTTCACCACATAGATCACGCAATAATATATCTATGATTTTCAACGCTTGGAAAGGACACATAGAAACTTCATCAATAATTATCAATGATGATGAATTTATGAAACTACCGTAGCTACTATTTGCAGTAATATTTTATACAGAATTTTCTAAAATAGGTATAGGCAATTTAAACACATTGTGTAAAGTCCTACATCATGATACAAAATGTCACGAATAACTTGATCAATGAGATTACGCTGTTCAATATTTGTACTTTCATAATACTCACAAAACAGCATCTCTTGTTCTATTATATCAATAGTATTTTCTTCTTCTATTCTCTGCGAGTATGTGGGAATTGGTAAACCAAGAATTTGACAGGACAAATTATGAACATTCAAAATATCATCAATTTCTAATAGAGCTCTATTAAAGGACACTTCTTCGTTGTAAAGTCTTAGAAAATCTTCACTACGATATACTTTAAATTCATTCCATAACGCTAATGCATTGGCTGGCACATTTATTGCACAAATGTAACCAAATAAATTCCGCATTTGTTTTGGTGAATGTAATTCTTTTGATTCGTTTTAACATTCCCGCCATTCATTATCATTTGAAGCTGTTTCGTGAGCATGGCACGCTTCAACAAAAGAAGAGTATAAAAATTAATTGTATGTTCTAACATCCTCGAATGATTTCGGACCACAGACATGTAATAAAAGCAATCGTAAGTGAAAAAGTTCGATATCTTTTGGTGACACTACATATATCCTTGTAATGATTTTATCACCTCCACGGCTTCCCTTCTTCCATTTATTTCTGGAATCTACCCACACATAATGTATAGGAATTTCAGTATATTTATACTCCCGTGCTGATGGACCTGATCGATTCAACTCAAAAAATGCTAATAATTTTGTTTGTCTTTCATTATCAATTACTTGACGTTCTTGCCCTTCTCGGAAGTATACATTCTGTCGACGCGGGAAATGAATATCAAGTCTGATTATAGTATGTGACTGAAAATGCATTGGTAATTCATAGATGCGCCATATGGCTTCTGTTGATCCGACATAACAACCAATGAAAAATTAGTAACTTCATTAATTTCTATATTTTGACCTTGTTCATTTCCACCAGACTCTAGTTCAACAGATGCACTGTCATAGCCTTTATACACATATTTATAAATGTATTTGACATTTTTTACTGTAGTACATACTTCAACATTTATATGGCAATTAAATTTAGCAAGTAAATATGGAATAAAGTCAAGTCAAGGTAAAGGTCAAGGCAACTACCACGAACTTCTGCATTAATACCATTATCACGTCTTCTGTATAATGGATACCCAATTAACGATTCACTTATAGTTTCATTAAATCCTTTTGGATACTCTTTTATACATTTTCCATCTCTCATACATACAGAATTAGGATTAAGTACTCCGCATGGACCATGCATCATATGTTTTATAACATATTTATGTAATGTTGGATGTGTTTCAATGTGAGGAATCTCCGCAGATGCAACTTTATCAATATCTATAGCAATAACAATTTTATCTTGCTCATTTAAAGCATGAGGCAATCCTCTTTTTATAAATTCAATTGTATAAATGAGTGCTTCAACTTTACCAAAGATGTTATTTTGTATAAGGTCCTCTACGAATGCTTTCAACTTTGGCTTGAACACATGCAAAATAATATCAGGTCTAAAATTAGCAGCTTCACCTACACCAATGTTGTTAACTATTTCTGGCCAACTTGGATTGCAAGTCATTGTAATAAATAAAGACGGTTTTTCGAAATGTAGCACAATTGACATTGCATCTAAATAATTCTGATACATATTTCTTGGAGATCCATTGAATTGAAATCATCTCTAATTGCAAGTCGATAAGCTGCATACTGAAGCATGGCTAATTTATTTCTGGGTGCTCTTGAATTAGATGTAGTACATTATGTGCAATATTGACATGCCACCCAGTATCACCGTTGGGAAAAAGTAGTGGGTACGCTAAAGGATCTAATGACGAATCCAGAACTGAGATATTTTTAATTACACCATTAACTTTTGAAAAAGAAATCATATTTCGTTCAAAAGGTGGCTCACCATCAACCGTACTAAATATTACAGCTACATCAGTTTGAACTGTATCATTGAAGCGGCGTAGATCCAAATCATGATTTACTTTAATAACCATACAAATATCTTTATTTTGATTTTCGGCTCTCTGGCAATGATCTTTCATTGCAATGAATGACCGCACAAAAAGATTACTGCGTTCCAATTGCAGGGAAATTTCTCGCATTATGGTGTTGTTACATGTTTGATTAAAACGTTCTTGTGATCTATAATTGACAGCAGTGTCAATATCATAAAAATATAATTGCGCATAACATGGTGAGCGACCATATGCAGCAGTCATTGGATCTGATCTGTTGTAAAAAACATCATGTATTTTGAAATGATACACTCCACTTGTAACTGCCTCGGAAACTTTGGCTTCTGAGCTAACCATAGCAAAACATGAATTATATTTCCGAATATTTTCAAAATAATTTTTCGACTTATTTTTTGTTAAAGGTTCATTAGAAGTAAGTCCATCATACTATGATTTGAAATATTCATTTTGACTTAATGGTGGTAATATTACTTTACCTTTATGACAACACGAAGTGAATGCAGTTCTGTCGCCTAAAGTCACTTCAGATTCAAAATGTTTCGCATTGCAAAACCTGCACTCTAAATCCATTAATCCACAATCATGACTTGTTTTTAAGTCATTTGGAGTGACATTTTGTGGACATTTAAATGTATCTCTTGTAACTGCTCCGCAAATTATATTAATCAAATAATATTAATCTCAGTTTGACCATAGACTTCAACCATAAACAAAATAGTACATATGTGTGTGTACATATGTGTGTGTGTCAAAGGCAATTCTAATAAAAAGGTATTTCTAATAAAATCTATATATCTCTTTCTATGTAAAAATATTAGCTTTCAGCACTCTTCTCCATATAAATTTTAACTGTGCCAAATTTCATACTCCTCCGGACGCGTAATTTTCGTAAAAAGGAGTATAAAGGTTTTGCTTCGCATATTAATATTTTGGTTATTATTAACCTTTAAATTATGGTTATTATTAACCTTTAGAAAATTTAATAATATTTTAATAAATCGTAATAACTCTAATTTCAGATAAAAGGTCAATTTTTTTACTACTATATATGGGGAAATAACAAAGTTAAAGCACAATAACTTAGAAATTGTCTGGCAGATAAATAACAATGGAAAGCCAGCGGAAAATAAAATTATGGACATCTCGTATGTCAATATGTGTGTATATACATGTGTGTGTGTGTCAAATGCATGGTAGTATGTGTAATGTTTTTTTATTAATGTAATGTGTTTCTAATGCATTATTATATAAAAAAATTAGCTTTCCGTACTCCTCCATACAAACTTTAACTGTGCCAAATTTCATATTCCTCCGTCCGCGTAATTTTCGTAAAAGACGTACAACGTTTTTGCTTCACGTATTAATATTATGATTATTATTAATAATGTTACATTAAATAATAACAACTGTAATTCTAGATAAAAGATCAAATTTTTTACTATTATATTTGAGAAAATAACAAAGTTGAAGCACAAAAACTTGCGAACTGTCTGGCAGATAAACTACAATGGAAAGCCAGCGGAAAAATAAAACTATAGACTACTCATATGTCAATTATATGTATACACATGTGTGTGTCAAATGCATGGTAGTGTGTGTAATGTTTTATTTATTGATTTAATGTACTTTATAAGCATTATTATTGAAAAATATTAGCGTTCTGCACTTCTCCTACATATAAACTATAAGTATTCCAAATTTCATACTCCTCCGTCCGCGCAATTTTCGTAAAAAGGGGTCCAAAGTTTTTGCTTCACGTATTAATATATAGATACCGAATAAAACAAAACAGCACTCGTCGAATATTTTGCAGGAAAATATGTCACACCGAGGAAATATTGACTTTAATTACCGTTTTCAAGCCAGCAGCTTTTACATTTAATTCAATAAATTGTATTTAATAAATTTTGTCTAAGTTTAGCAACAAATTAAAACAGCCTTGCCTGGATTTCTTGAACGATTTATAACCTATCTGTTCATTTTATAATTAATACTACTTTTTTTCATATTATTCTTGTTTCACGCCGGTAGCAATTAATTATTTTATTCTTAACCTTATAGTTTTCATATTCACAATATAGAATATAGATAAGAAAATTTAATGTAATGTCTTTAAAATATTTCAATTTGAATAAATAAAAATTAGTTATTAAATTCCACCTTGTTTAATTGTTTGGAAAAACACTCCTCTTCAATGTTTACTTCTCAACCTATTTAGATGATTTAAGTTATTCTCTTACATGAGTTCTTACCGTAAAAAACTGCGCAAAATACATTATTTCTTTGCCCCGTCACAATGTTATCACCATAGTTGGTAATAAACCACTTCTTCCAACCAACTTCAGTAAAAAATTGTTACCAAAGTGTCAATTATTATGATTCTACAGACACACACACACACACACACATATATATATATATATACATATATATATATATATATATATATATATATACAAAATTTAAAAATAATTTATCATTTAATTTTCATAAATATTATTCTCAACAATTGTGCAATTAACATTTCGGGAAAAGTAATAATTTCACTATATTTTTAACTTTAATTGAGAAACGAGTCGAGCGGTTTGTTTAAAGAACTAAGTCAATGTTAAATAATACGAAAATTAAAAAAAAAATAATTTAACATTTAGTTTTGGTAAAAGTCACTGTCAAAAATTGTGCAATTAATATTATAGGAAAAGTAATAATTTCATCACAGATAATTTTACCTAGGAAACGCGTCGAGCGATTTTTCTAAAAACTGTCAATGTAAAACAATGTATTAAAATGAAAAAAATATTCTTTGGTTTTTATTAAAATCGGTCACAAAAACTGTATAATTAAAGTTACAACAAAAGTAGTAATTTCAACACACTTAATTTTATTTAAGAAATGCGTCCAGCGATTTGTCTTAAAAATTAAGTTAATGTAAAATGTTGTTACATTAAAATTTAAAAGAAAATAATTTTCAGTTAAATATTTTATTAAAAAATATTTGTGTTACTGTGACACTACACTATAGTAACTACAGTAATACAGTAATATTTTTCTTTATTTCGATGACAGGTCTCAGCCTTAGAAAATGATATCGCAAGAAATAACTAGATGTATATCAGGATATGGTTCATTTCCATATATTTATCAACGAAAGTCATTGTTATATTTATTTATTGATTATAAAACTTAGATTGATTCATAAAGAGTTGGTAAATTTTATTACATTTAGGAAATTATATTTTATACATTAAAAATTATATTTATTTGAGTTACATTTTGTCTAATTCTTTTTAACTTTAATTAGAAGAAATTAATTGGAAGGAAGTTAAATTATAACAATTTTACACGCATTAATAGAACCAAATGAAGCAGTGTATATTCACGTTTTGTAATATATTCAATAAAATATGTTTATTTCCAGAAAATATATGGTGGTGTAAGTTCTACTTTTTTAACATCAGGACCAAATAACAACAACTAAAACGTTAGGAACTCACATTATAATTTAAAAATCACTTGAAACCAATTAATTTTGACAGGTTAACAAATGTTAAATATGCTTATAGTTTGCAACGTCATAACATTATTTTGGTATTACCAAAAATTTAAAACAAGTTTAATTGATCTTACCATAGAATGAAGGTCGATTTTAAAAATTGGAGTTGTTTTCTTGTGCTAAGTGGAATTATATTCTAATGACCGAAGTTTTATTGAAAAAAAATTCGTTTCCTAAGAAAACTTGTGCTCCCAAAATTTGCAAATATGAATGATCAACCTTTATGAGCAACACGATAACTTACTTACATGTTTATTTATTTGGAAATAATCTTCTGAAATTTGAAGTTTTCTATTAGTCCTTAGATTTTTGGTTTAATAATTAAAAAGGTACCACCCTAGAATTTATTAAGATGAAAAAAGTTTAATGTCAGTTTAATTGCGTTTTAAGTAGTATATACCTATAATAGTGTTATAATGTTTGTATTCTGAATTATCGGTATATCACAGTACACCGTGAATATTTTTTTGAGACTGTGTCTATATTCTGCATACTTTTTTTAAAGAATTTCCTTTAAATTTTCTATTGTTAAAAAATATCACATAGAAGTGTTGTCGAGTGTTTTTCTGTCCACTTGTCTGCACATTTATTTTTTTATATTTGTATACGAAGAAATTTCTTCACTCAAACAGATTTTGGCAAGATTTTTATCATATATAATGTTTAGAATCGGATTTCCTGTTAAGGTTAGTTAAGTGTTTTGAATAGGGTGGGAGGGGGCGGGGAAATTTAACCGGTCGTATTTGTTTATTGTCCGTTTGTTAACTTTAAGAATTTAAATCACTCGCAAACAAATCCTTATGTACATTTTAAACACATGTAAGGCCAAAATTCTACTCCTTGATTGAATGAATAAGAGCGTCTTCAAAAATTGTATGTTCGAACTACTTAAAAATCTATTTGAAACATCTTCAACATCAGCATATAATTTCATTTTAACTGTGTATTATTCATATTTAATTCTAGGAAAAATGACCGAACTACTAATTATAGACCATAGTTTAACTGACAATAGATAGATTACCCGTATAAGTATTGTTCGGTGACTTTTTAATATACGAAATAATCACAAATTTGCGGAAATCTGAAGAGTAGACTACGCTGGCTCCAGTGTTTATGTTACCAAGATGAAAAGATAAATTGCCACATCTTAGGTACATACGTTTTAATATATCTTTCTTCAAAAAAAAAAACTTCTATGATTTTAGAAAAAATTAATTGACATATTTTCTTTAAATTTTGTGGATTTTTATCTTTTAATAGTTTGATTGAAATCATTGCCTTAGAAATGAACTCCTCCGGAATGGCTCGAATTATATTTATAGAGACACAATCAATAACAAAACACTTTTCAGTGACGATTAATCAAGTGGCTGATGTTGTCCCACAAAATGATGTGCTTTCTACACTTCTTTTTTCTTTATTTATTGATTCTGTTGTTAAATAAGCTAACCTCCACTGTAAATATCGCATGCAGTATCATAAGCAAATGGTCCCAAATGTACGCATATTCTCCAATATTATTTGTAAATGCCAATCAACTCATCACACGCCAATAAAAGTTTTATCGGGAAATTGACTAACGTATTGTGAATTGCCAGGCTAACGTTATGGTGATTTCTGTTATCAATAACTACCTTTCGAGATCGGAATACATTTCTCATTCAAATGTCAGACGATTGCAGTATTATATTTTTGCAAGCATTAAACTGAACAGATAAAAGTATTGTTTTTATTCCAAATTTATTTAATTACTTTATCGTATTAGACAGAATATAAATATTGAAATATTTGATCTATAAATAAGGTTATAAAGTTAAATGCACGTGTTATATGTAGTAATGTGAAACGAAATATTACCAACATATACGTGTAAAAAAAATAAATATGTATATATATACGTATATATATATATATATATATATATATATATATATATATATATATATATATATATCTGAATAAAAAAAGACACACCCTTAAGTTCCTTACTTACTAGTAGCGCTGAAGAACATAATATAACGAAAAATATATCGTTATTCGTTTTGCGAACTTACTTTTGTTTCCTTGTGTTTTTTAGTACACGGACTGCAAATATACTAAATATTACTTCGTTTTCTTTGCGCCATATTACTTTGTACAAGCTGGGGTGATAAGCACAGTGAAGCGGTGCGATATACCACAGCGAGTTGATCTGCTCTACGAGACGCAAATCACAGGAAATTACATTAACTCACACGGTAGAGTCAAATTTAATAAAGTTTTACTTTAAAACTTTAAAATTATTTCAACATGAAAGATATGAACGACGATAGGTTTGAATATTTGTGTGAGACTATGTGATGATTGTTGATGAACGAACAGAGATAAACAGATTTCTAAATGATGAGGACAAACTCCAGTAGCTGATTATATTTCTTGATACATATTGAGAATGGCCACTTCGATGTTTTAAATAAAACTGAAAACTTACACAGCTTTCCCACTGTGTTCGTGAATTTTAGAATCTATGAGGTTTGTAATAATTAATTTAATGCATATTTCCATACTCTTAAAGTATTATTAATTCAATTTGAGGAAAACGAAATATGTTTGATTCGAAATTTTATTTCGTTACATTTTTCTTTTAATAAGCTTAAAAAAAAGTTTAGCTGGTTAGTTTCTAAGCTTCCGGAAGATTATTTATTTTAATATGGATTTCAATTGTTAGGTAATTTAAATATTGTCTCTGCTAGATGACGACTTGAATATTTTTTGCGATAATGAGTTACTAATTTCTTGCCGGAATAGTTGCACCAATGATTACACTCATTTAACCATAGGTTATACAATTTTACTTGTCTCGTTAAGACTATATTTTGCTAAACAAGGTGATTAGCACTACTGACATAGTATAAGAATCGAAATAGTGGGACGTTTGATATTTTAAAGAGTTTTTATTAAAGAAATACAATTTTGTTTTCACTTAAAATTTCCCATTAATTCCATTAAATTTTCCAAAATCTAATGATGAAATAATTCTGCAAAACTGGTAAATTTTCCATTAGTCTGATAAAGTTTCTAATGAGTCTTCGGGAATTTTTCAGCTTTGTGAATAGACAAGATTGTGTAACAAACTTTTTCTTATTTTAATTATAAGAATAATTTCTAAAAGACTTTTGTATGTTAATTAAAAAATAAGTATGTGTGAAATTTGTTCTTAAGAGTCTATGCCTACTCTTTCCTTTATATATGTTTGTCAAAACTTTTTCCTCTATTCATCTCTGAACTGTTACTTATTGGAGTTTTAAATTCTTTCTAATTTAGAATCAAGGAGAGTCAGACATATTTGATATTGTTGATAAAGTAGTGCATAGTTTTTTTGTGTGATGACCCACTTTTAGTGGGATGGGGTATAAGCAACCTTTTATAAACGAGCAAGATTATATGAAATTTCCCGCTCAAAGTTCTTGTCGGATTCTGAATATAAAATATATAAAATTTTTTAGGAGATGATTTTTTTTTATTTTAACATATTTTTAACATAGAATCTTAAAAATATTATAATAATTCTAATACCGATTTAGTGAACATTAAAAAGTAAAAAAATAAAGTCATTATCTTAATAAATAATGGTTTTATGGTTTTATTTATTTGCAACTCGGTATCGAAATATATTTTAGCTGGGACTAAATTATGCTAGGTCTAAATTTTGTTATAAATTATTTTTTATCAAACGAATTCTATGAGCGTATCTGGGTCTACAATTATAATAATAAATTATACATATTCACATCATAAATATTATTCATAACACGAATTGTTTGTAAAGTAATTACATAATTAATACTTTCATTAAGGTATTTACTGCGTTATTATTTCAAAATTTCTAAAAAAATTAAGAAGAAAGTATTAGAAAAAGTTTTAGTCCTTAAAATATTATTATAAAAAATTTTCCTAGCATGAGTAGAATACGGACTACGAGAATTTCGTGCACGGTTACGAACTTATCTACTTTTAAGGGTTGGTGTTATTTCTATAAAAGGGTTTACAAATATGAAATTTTCGCACAGTAAATATATTGCTTACTATTATAATTTAATAATATATTTGCTTACTATTAAATATATTGCTTACTATATAGTTTTCACGGACGTAAAATAGGACGCAATTTTAAAAGAAATGTTATATTTATAGTTACCATATTACACTATTGAACTTAGAATATAATTTAAGTTCAGTAATGATGTAAATAGAAAGGAGGCATATTTTTTAATAATCTCTGTACATCTATTAAAATTAACGTTTATAATTCATAAAAAAATGTATTTTTAGGATTCACAGAGATTATTCTTTGTATATTCAACAAACAATATTCTTGATTAAATTGGCTTAACCTACAAATTTTATGTACTGTATCCTTGCAATATCTGAACACAAAAACAATTATAGGGTTTAGGTAGAAAGATTTTGAAGGCCTAGTTGTGGGCTGTTCAATACAAATCCTTATTTTGGGAAAAATTTAATTCATGCCTGATGTTCGAGGTAAGTGGCACAGTGCGCCATTGTCCTGAAAAAAACATATTCCTTTCAATCAAATTCGTGTTTGAAAGTTGTCAATAAGTTGCAGTTTTAGTACGTCAAGACAAAATATTAACACAATCCTTTTCTTAGAAAGGTAATTCTATGCAATGGCATGGATTTTTAATACGCAGAGTGCGGCAATTGTGTATATTAAAAATACCATTTCCCATAAAATTGATTTCATCTATCAATAAAATGAGAGTAAGAAAGAAATTAATTTTCTCCAAGCCTGGCCAATTTTTCCTCATAGAATTATATTTTTCTGTTATAATCTGGTTTTAATTTTGAACGTTTTTATATGGTATGGGTTTTATCCCTCTGCTTCCACAATTCTATAAATCTCTAATTTTGGGATAAGTGTTTAATTTTCCAATACTCTTTCACTTATAAAATGGTATCTTGATTTCTTTCATATCTGCGTTCTCCATGTTTATATCCCTCCGTGTAGAGGATTGGCCAGTCTAGATCCCTACTCAAGTAGACATAATTAATTTTTAAATTTCTAAGGAGCTCTATATTTTAAACCTTTCCTTTGTAACTTTCTGTATAATTTTAATCTGCTTCTAAAGCATTCAGTATAGAGTAAGCCTCTAGTATATATAATTTTAGTGTATTTCCGCTAATTCTAAAACGATTTATCAGGTAAAAAGAAGATAATTTTAGTAGTCTGACACAGTTTTAATTTTACCGATTTTGATTTACTAAATTTAAAGAGAATGGTTTTGCAATTCATGTCCTTGAAAAAGAAAATCGTAAAGGATAGAATACCACAAAATAGTGCGGTAGCCTAATCATATGACCAATGAAAGAGCAAGGAGGCAACGAGACAATTTATTTGAAAATAATTATACAAAACTACCAAAAGTGGTAAAGTGATATCCGTCTTTTCTGTAACTCGTTCTTAAAGCCGAAATTTGCAGATTTTTCATTTCCCTTTAATCTTTACGGTGAAACCCTGAAAATATCTCAACGACTGTTGCAGGCTCAATAGCCGATAAAGTTATAAACTACTTGAATTGAGTGAGATTATATAACTTGAATTGAGTGAGATTATATAACTTAACTTTCATTTTTAAAACGGCATCAAAAGTCACGGGAAAATTTTCTTCATTTTTTCTTTTCCGTTTCTTTTAATGACACCCTGATGAGATCTCATTAAAAGAAATGGAAATTACTTATGTCATAATATAAAAGACGTCGTCGAATTTGGAGTAGACAAAACACATAAAGAAATTATAACTCAAATGTTATCAAAAAAATCTGATTATTAAGGTAAATGAATGAAATAAGTCCTCAGGTCCTCTACCATTCTATTATTGCTGGATACTATAACTTGGTTTAACCTGAATAATAAATGAAACTCTTTGTCCAAATTTTTGTGTAAAAAAGCAAATCAAATTAAATTTCATATGATAAAATAGACGACAATGTTTCACTTCATCTAGAACCATAATTGTTCCAACAATTATATACGGTTTGTTTTCGAATATGCTGAGCATTTTTTTAAAAATATAGTGGGGGCGAATAAAAATATTACTACAGCAATTTCTATGATGCTATTAAAATGATAGCTGCTACATATTCGAAAAACGAAATTAGGTATTCATATAGAAAAGTTATTCAAGTATTTATTGGCAATTTTTTGCACTTCATGTTATTTTCTTTTTTATGAGATATTTCTAAATATCTCTCAAGTTACGGCACGTGTAACATAAATTGCCAGATTTATTCATTTCGTAAATTATAAAGTATTAATTAAATGGGTTGCAAACTAATTAAAATAATTTATGTAATTTTCTTTTACAGCGTGATACCTAATACAAAATATCAACCTTACCAATTACGTTTTTCCTGGGGATTCTAGAGCGAGCTAACTTTTGTCGTTAATTAACGTAACCTCGTAAAATTAGATCTAATATTTCAGAGTGTGAAATTTAATTTAACAATATCATTTTATTTAGGTGTGCAATCTTTACGTAGACCGTTTGAAAGAAATGTATTTGTTATTTTTTTAAAGTAAATGAATGAACATTGGGATTACAATTCAAACAAAAACGAAAGATTATCTGGCGATGGATTTGAAATAATAATTTTAATTGTAAATTTGAACGAAATTCGTTGTTTAAAAAAAATTAGCCTCTCCTATTGTGTGAATCTACTGTTGTGAAATTTTGTTGAAATTCATAAAAGAAAAATATTTTTAATATTTACTCTCTACATCGTTAAATAGGCTTTGAAAAAAATATATTTAGATAAAAATTTCAAATAGAGAAGTTTTGATTAGGCCCTCAAAGCAATTTCATCGTATTAGGCGCAAACGGTGGATTTAAAAAAATTCAAAGTATCGATACTTTGAATCTGAAAGAATGTATCCACAATTCTGAGGAAAGTCAGATTTTAATGAACCCTTACTCATTGTTTTACCATGTATCGTCTATAAACTATAAAGTTTAGAAGTTCTTGAACGAGGGAAATATTTTTCTAAAACCATAAACAATTTCTTCTATATTCATGTTGTATACGCAATGATTTTGATTCGGTACAATTGATTAGGTCATAAACGATATAAAACAAAATAATTACTCATTGACTATCCCTTTTTATTACGGTTATTATAATAAACATTTCTTTCCAACAGTTTAAATATCTTTTCCATATATTTAATTAACACTATATACATACTTCTTTTATGAATGGTAATTTATACTATGTACATACTTATTTTCTTTAAAAAATTTTAATTCTTTCTATTGTTTTTAAAATTATTACTGATTTTTCCATCAAGATAGAAAACGAGATTAAAATTTGAACCTGTGTAGGTATATTATCTAAAACTTTCTCAAAAATTACTAAATCAATTTAAATACTAGACATAAAATTTATTTTCTTTAATCATAAATTATCCCCGCTACTTTTTAAGTAAATAAAAGGAAGAGATCGGGTAAGTAATAAATGGGATTAAGAAAAGTACTTTATTTTAACGTACAACTGACAGAAGAGAAGCTATCAGGAGTTGAATACTGCCACCTACTTCTACGAGAGACTACTTTGACCAGTTTTTGGTCATCAGAATTATTTGTGAAACCTGAGAAGGAAAAAATTAATCCTAAAAGGATCATTTCGTCGTCCGTCTGTGGGTCTATAAAAACCCCCTTCTTCAGAAACGGGTGGAGATATCAAGTTAAAATTAGTATCAAATACTTAGATCTACAGTCGTTTGGGGATGTAGAAAATCATGATTCTAACTCAAGGAAAACTCTAAAAATATGGTTATATATGGCGCATATTTTGACACTCGCAAATAAATTAAAACCTGTAGGCTACTTTCAGTAGATCTTCAATTATGAAGTTTGGTAAAAAGTAAGGTCTGTATATTTATATAGTGGGCAATATATTCACTTCTAAAAAAATAAAATTTAAAAATAGTTCAATAATAATATTATAAACCACTAAATGTTTATAAATGCCTAAATATGTACGGAAACCTTGTAGTGCGATTTTTACTTGGGACTGACAGGTTTTTCTTTTGTCACACCATCATATACATTAGAAGAAAATACTAGTTACTCAATACTCATCTAATGAGCGGACTCATCGATGGAAAATGTTGGCAGCATAACTAAATTGAAGTGTAAAATTCATATTTTTGCAACATGATTAAATATTTCCGAAATTTTCCATTAATGTATTGTAGATCATTAGACGCGTATTGATTAGTATATTTTTAATGTATATATTGTCATCAAAGCAGATTTCGATGATAAAAAACTGAAAAAGGAACTAATAAGCGTATTTGTAATTTCCCGTTAATGATTTATAACTCTTTAGACACGTATTTATTATTATTTTCCATTCATTTATGTGTCATTAGTATCAAAAGTGACTGCGGTGTTAAAACAATTGGAAAAATAATTTCCGAGACGTCAATGTATTATTGGGTTCCTAATGTTTAGCTACATAATTTTATCGCGTTCCTATAATTTCTAAGAATGAGTTACAACTTATATGCGTATTGATTAGTATTTTCTTACAAAATTTACTCATAAATAGTTGCTATAAAAAACCGGAAAAATTAATGCCTCCCGTAGACGAAAATGTAATATTACCTACCTCATATTTTTGTAATGCAATATAGAAGTGTACCCTATAATAAGCGTTAATGAGTAGGTGACAGAGATATTTTTGTTAATTTTTTGAGCTCGCAAGTACTATATTTTTTCGAATAATAGACTTAAATAAAATACTCTTTTACCACATTACAGCAGAGAATTCTTAACACTTTTATCTTGTATGAAACTTGTATAGCTTTTAGGACTAAGGGATAAGAAAAAACCTTTCAATAATTTTTATTTTTGGGAAAAAAACATCTTTTTTGTTAATTTGAGGGACCTCTGTTCATAAAATATGTATCTGATTCGTACAGAAAACATTGTAGACGAGATTTGTATCCCGGAAAACCAAAATCGTTACCCAGAAACATATTGCATTGAACTATGCAAATGCCTATCGAAACGTAGTTGCTGCTGCTGTTTATCATACAAGCATAAACGAAACAAAGGTAAGCTATCACTATTTAGTAAGATAATTAGAGATACTTACAATTGAATGAAGGTGGCAAAAACTAGGAATTAAATTAGTTTTCAAAACGTTTCAAAATTGCCATATCAAACATAACGCACTAAAATGTCTTGAGTCGGCTTACTAACTTAGGCACTGCGCTGTCAATGGAGTTATGCTGCAGCAACCAGCAAATCATCTATTACTTTTCTCTATTCTACGTAACGCAAACGGCTCTAGCAAATTTGATGTTTTATCGCGCCTTTAAAAACGCTGCTGCGCTGCGAGCGCCGCGCCGCGCGCTTTACTATTGCCGTAGACAATAAAGGTTTTTGGTAAATTAATTTAGTTGACAACTCATTAAATATTTATAACTAAGATAATAAAAAGTTACGTGATATAGCTTTTATTAAATTAATTATGAATATGGCAAGAACCCAGTATCATATGTAAGGAAGGGTAACAGAATTATTTATAATGGCGAGATAACTACAATTCCATGGAGTTTAGAAATATTTTTAGAATTACTAAAACAAGTTACCTATGTTTATAATTTTGTCATAACCCTGTGTTTGTCCATTGTTTGTCCTAGCTTCAAAACTTGAATAGTTTCATATCTATTATAATAAATTAATAAATCACTTCTATTTATTATCAGATATTCGCTTAATACTTCTATTCAACGTGAATGGTGCACATTACATCACAAACGCGATTTCTTTGTACAAATTAGTATTCATGTCGATCTCGGTGTTTTAAAACTGTGATGGTAATTTAATTTTAAAAATTTATGCTTTGTCTTTGAAAAACCGATTTTTTCTTAAACTTTGACTCCACAAATCTCTAACAATAGCAATATTTTATAAACTGATCTATGTTCGGAAAGGATATTTAACTGCAAACATTTCAACTAAATACTCTCGTTTTTATTAATCGAATCTGTAATAGTATCAGTAATTTGGAAATTTACTCATAAGTACAAACGATATATTACCACAAAAATTCTAATTAATATTGGAATATTTCTTAATTTATTTTTTCAGGACGCTTCTAATGCAACGGTCATTCGAAGTTATATTTTTTAAATATTTTTTTTTCGATTTTTAGTTTCTTATGATATTAGTACAGTCAAATAAGATAAAATAAAGACTAAACCTAGGAATGAAATACGAAAATTTAAAAATGTTTTATAATACTATTTTGATATTCCAGACATGGACTGAAAAGTCGCACGTGTTATCATGTCCGATAGTTAATTCCGATAGTTAATTTCCGATAGTTAAATAGTTTCTTTGTGAATATCTCACTTCCTACGCCTCGCCTGGCATTGGTGGTTATTAGAATTTTTTTTTACAAAATTGGTTACCACTATTTGTTGCGTGTTTAACCGTTTACGAAGAAGAGTACGGGGAGTGAGTAGTTTGTATACCGTTTACAGGATAGCACTACGTATACCGCAGAACTAAGTATGTAGTACACTTTATGATGTTAATTACATGATAAAAATATTATGATGATAAGTTAAGTTAAAAATTGCTTCTTTATTAAAAGTATTCGTAGATAATTTATATTTATATAAATTGCAAGGTGTAAAAATTAACTGATTTTAACACAATATTAGTAATTATGGAGGTTGTACTACGCAATAAAATCTTCATGCGTCTTATATATTGAATTTATCTATGATTGATATTGATCATGAATATTTTTTTTACAAATAGGCGATTTTTAAACTTTGTCCATAGTCATATTTTATCATATAATTAACTTTTTTATCGGAATATTACATCAAAAAGATGTCCCCCATCACGGCGAACACACACCTCAAAATGTAAGTGTGATTTTGCAATGACGCGCCGCAGAACGTCGACTAAGATGGCTCTTATTTTTTCCGTTATTTAGCCCTCAGTTGCTCCAAATTCATAAGAGGGATATCAAAAACTCTTACTTTGAGAAAATCCCATCGAGACATGGTCAGGTGGGTTTAAGTCGGGCTATCCTCCAAATCGGCCTATGACTTTTCCCAGAAATAGCGCTCTAATTGTGTCCATGGAGACCCTAGTTGTGTGGACAGTGCCCCATCTAGCTAAAACCACACAACTGACTGTGTGGTCTCGTAGCTGCGGTACAAAAAAATTGTTAATCATTTCGATGTACCGAAATGATTAACAATTGAATTCGGCGCTGAGACACCTGTAATATATTAGCTTTTCGCCCTGGCTTTACTCGCGGAAAGAATAGTTTTTCTAAAATTCAGTAATTTTTTAAAAAAGGAAATTGTTAATTCACCCCGGATTTAATATTATTAAATACGTTTGTTTCTTAAGGCTTATAAACAAATGCACGATATTTCAAAAGTTTATTTATATTTGGCTGTATGTTTTTTCACATATTTTTCTTCACCATTGACTAGATTAAAATGATTCTATATTTATTGACTTAATAATATTTAAACTAAGTAAAATTTTATCAAAATTTTATCAAAATAATTTTTTTTGCTTTTTCATCTGTTTAGGGGTTAAATCTCAGAAAGAAGCTGAAAAGCTTATTTCATTATTTATGTTGAAGAGTATTAATACCAAGTTTCACGCGAAAATTTACCATCACCACATAGCCCCCACTTTTCACTCTCTGAAGGGTTTTGTTTGTATTTACACGTTTTATTATTTGTGTTATAGAACCTTAATACCAAGTTTAGCTTAAAAATTATCAATAGAAACATTTTTCCCGTATAAATTCAGCCACTACTTTTCACCCTCATTGGAATTGAATCTCAGAAATGCTTAAATATCTGTTTCATTATTTGTGTAGAAGAGCATTAATAATAAGTTTTGAAACGAAAATTACTTTAAAAATATTTTTCCCACAAAATTTGGCAAGCTTTCTTTTTATTCCTTAGGGTTAAAACTCAGAAAATGCTGAAATACTTATCTCATTATTTGTGTTGAAAGCCATTAATACCGAGTTTTAAGTAAAAATTATAATTTTTTTTTTCAATACAAATTTACCCACCACATTTCACCCCCTTAGAGATTGAATATCGGAAAATGCTTAAATACGTACTTTATTATTTGTATTTAAGTGTATTAATAACAAGGTTTACGCAAAAATTTACATAAAAAAATTACATATGAGCGGTAATTGTGGAAGAATTTCTGTGCATAGTGAATCACACTATATTCTTATCGTTTTGCTAATAGAAATAAATTAATCCAATCTTCCGAAATGTCCATACACTGAAATATAGAAATAAGCAATGATTATACTGTAAGTAATTGTAGCAAAAAGACTTCAAAACAAAAGAAAACATCGTCTTAAAACTTCATTTTTACTGAGGGGAGTACATTATGACTGCATAGAAGAGTACGGTTTAGTGCATCGAGAAATAATATTTTGAACACGAAATGAATTGAGTAAAATTATCGGAAATTTAAGGAACTTGGGGTCTTAAGGTAATTCGTCTTGTTTTTGTAAGTTATCTTTATAAATGAAGATTATTATATAGCTTTTATAAAAAATAACAAGAGTAAACTTTCTTAAGTAATAATTTAACTTTGTAGAATTCTGTGTTAAACTATTTATACTAATTTTATGCGTGTAAGGAAACAGCCAAAAATAATTATAATTTTAAATGTGCCAATAATTTCGAAGAACATCTCTATTAAGCATTTATATTTTATTGTATGATTTGCCGGCTTAATATATTAAAATAAAAGTACTGACACTGATGAATGTATAATTCATGTCTGTGAAAAAACAAAACAAAAATTTTAAAAGAAAGTAAAATAAAAAATAGGCCTAATATAAAAACAACGAGACAACGAGATGATTTATTTAGAAATAATCATGCAGTAATACCATTAGTGATAAAGGGGTTTCCGTCTTTGTGTAAAACTTATTTTAGAAATTCAAAATTTACACGTATTTCACTTCGAATAAACCTTTATGGTAACCACTCTAATCCACGAACTTTGTGGATAAAATGGCTGATAAAAGTAGAAAGATTTTGATTTAGGTAAGGAAACAATTACTCACAAGAACGATTAAGTTACACTTTGAGATCCTCCACAATCCTGGTTTTGCTTGTTAGCGTTTCTTGGATTGACCCGCAGATCAAATGGAACTATTTGTTTTAATTAGGAACTATTTGTTTAAATTAGGAACTATTTGTTTAAATTAGTATGATAGAAGGCAATTCATTTTAATTTTGTACAATAAACTAGACAAAAATGCTTCAGTTCAACTTCATCTACGAGCCAAAATTTCCCCAACCGTTGTTTTCTTTTTATCTTCGAATATGCTGACCAATTATTAGCAAATTCATAAAGTTTTAGCTAAAAATGAATAATATTACTAGATAAATTTTAATGATCGTATTAAAATAAGAGCTTCTGTATAATACCAAAAACTTTCAAGTATTTATAAAGACGAAATATGATACTATTTTTTTATAAAATCATCATTGGTACTTATTCTATTTCCAAATATTATGAGACACGTGTAGATATTCCCTGCTATGTGAAACCTAAATTTATAGATTTATTTCTTGAGCAAATTAAGAGATATGAGATTAAATTGTTTGTACACATATTAAAATAATTTACACAATTTTCAGTAGGAACCTGATATCTAATATAAAGGATCCACGCTATAAATTATGCTTTTCCCGAGGGTACTGAATTGAGTTAACTTTTTAGTTAATTAAGAGATTTAAGCTCATAAATGTAGATCTCATGTTTCGAGGTGTACAATATTATTTGACATTATCATTTTATTTACGCAGTCAAATGTTAGTGAAGGACGTGTAAGGCAATAAATTAATGAATTGCGTCTAAGTTTAATGTACTGGAAATATAATAGAATGAAGGGCGATGGGTTGTGTGATGATATAATATTGATATAAATAATTTTAGACAGATTTTAATTTATGATAAACTCCGTGCCTTTCAAAAAAATTTTGTCTAATTTTTTAATTTAATATTTATATCATAACATGAACATCGATAAAAATTAATTCGCAGAGAAATTCCAAATAATAATGCATTTGCTCCTAAAGTAGGTTCATCGTATTGAACAAAAACAGTGGAATCATATCATCTATTATTATAAAAGATATTAAAAAAAGACAATTTTTGATAAATCCAAAAATAATTCTTTCTATATTCATGTTCTATTCGCAATGAATTTGGAACCAAACAATTGGATGGGTTGTAAACTAGAGACATAACAAATAAGAGGACGCCTTTAATTTTATCAAATTGTTTTGACAACCTCTCGACATTTCTGAAATAGAATTTTTGTTGACTCATACGACCTATAGTAATATATAAAAACTAAACAAATTTACACTTTACCATCTCAATAATACTACCGTTAATAATCTTAGGAATCACCCAGATTCAATGTGAAAACCGACATAACAAAATTTAATCCTTTATATACAATCGCTTGGATGTTTTTGGCTATTACGGACTTCGAACATGCCATTCAAATACGGTGAAACTAAAGATGAACTCTAGGACTATTTAACTAAACCAGTTTTAATTTGATATTAAATTTTTTTATAAAGTACACAAAATGAGGCACCTGTGATATCGAGCATATATTTCAAAGATAATTTTTTATTTTGATTGTTCCTAAATACTTTAATAGAAATATGTCAACTGAATATCTAAACACTTCAGTGGAAATAAATTTCTCACAATGATTTAAAAATATATATTGTAAGTGACTTTTTCAGCAGACTGGTCCTTTAAGTTTTTTTTTAGAAAAGTTATATTCTGTAGACATTCCTTAATAAATATATAATCTTATTTTGTCAAGTCGACAATATTTTTAATTTTTTTCTTTGCAAAACATTGTTATTACTTTCAAAAGAACGACAAATGACAAATAAACTATTTAATTTTTATCATGCTTAAATAAATAATTTCGCGAAGTACAAAATAATTACTTTTTGATTAGCAATTTTACTACAAGTGTTATAATAAACACTTATTTTCCGGCAATTAACATTTAGTTGATATAAATTAAACAAACATTTAAATTGTTACTTGACTACATAGTATAATTATTAACAAAGGTAAATTAAATACATATATGCACTTATTTATTGTCATTGATTAATTCAGTTTTTTTTCTACTATCTCTCAAATTATTACTTTCTGGTGAATTTGGAAAATGAGATGAAAATTTGATCTCATAAACGTAAACACGTGTGATCTCTCCACAATCAACTGAACGGATTAAAATGCTAAACATAAAATATATTTCAGTCAATCATAAAAAAATCTCCCTTACTTTTTAAGCAAACAAACTGGACAGTTAAGATTAGTAACATATCTAATTAACCAAAAATGTAATTTTTTTTAACGTACAACTAATAGGAGAGTAGTTATTACGAGTTGAATATTATACTGCCGCTTAGATGATAGACTATTTTTGCCAGTTTTTCATCGTCAGAATAACCTTGGTTACAAAAGAAATAGTTCTCAATATACATCTAATGAGCGCAGTCGTCAATGGAAAATGTCAGCAACAGAACTAAATTGAAATGTAAAATTCACATTTTTGCCATACGATTAAATAAAATATCTGAAATATTCCATTGATACGTTGCAGCTCATTAGATGTGCATTGGTTAGTATTTTCTTGGAATGTTTGCAATGTTGTTATCAAAAGAGATTCCAATGATCAAAAAATGCGTAATTGTAAAATCGTGTAATGTAAAACTTATCACATTTTGCTATGCAGTTAAGTTACATTACCGACATTTTCCATTACTATTTTGTAACTCGACACGTATTTATTATAATTTTGTTCATCATTTTGATTAAAAGTGTTTGGTAAAAAAAATTGGAAAAACCATTCAATTGCTTAGACCAAAATTCAATAATCAATTTCTGATATTTTGCCACATAATGTCATTACGTTTCCAACAAGTTCCATGAATGAGTTGCAGCTTATTAAAATAGGTCAATAAGAATTTATTATGATCAAAGATTTTGAATATAAAAAAAATTACAAAATCATACCCTCCCGTTGACGGAAATGTGATACTGAAATCCACATATTTTTCCAACGCCATCTAGATATATGCACTTTATTAAACGTGAATTAGTAATATCTCATTAAGTGTGTAGTAATAAATATTTTCCATGATGTCTCTTTTTTATTATCAAACGTGGACTACCCACGTAATTAAATCCGAAAAAAAAACAATATTTCCTATAGGCAGCTTTGTGATATCAGTTCTTTTTTTATTTTCTTCTCCGTCAGGGTTGACTCGCATTAAACAACTTATATTTTTGTGTGAAGTGCGTTTATTATCAATCTGAAGTAGTTAGCTTCATTGATTGAAAAGTCGAAAAGGCTTTTCGACGAGAAATGGAAATATCTCTTCCTACCAGCATAATTATCAGGTGCTGTAAGTGCTTAGAGTAGTACAGTCTTTAGTTCTATAAAATTATTTGGTTATGGTTATAAGGCTCTCTCGATGATATCATAGTATATGATCGACACATTCTTATTGGAATGGTGCTGCCGCTCAAAAACTGCTGTGAAACAGGAGTCTAAATAGAAACTGACTAGTTAACAGTGACAGCTAACGACTCAACTATGACATCGTTCCAATGAATTTGGCTAAAATAAAAACAAAAAAACTATGGAAAAAATCCTTTGCAACAATACACACGATATGCCCAGTAAGAAAATTGTTCAATATTTGGTATATTGCTTAGTAATATCTCATAAGTCAATATCAATTTCGCCATGAGCCTGTTGTAAAGCAAGTATTATTCGAGGATAAGAGATTTATTAGCTCATTTTTCAAGGAGATAGTATACCTAAAAAATGTCTTCAAATTTTAGATTATGTAAAATGTTATTTTATTATATTACTAAACACTTCTTTCTTGCATGAAATTTGTGTAGCTTTTAGAATAGAAAAGATACTACAAAAACATTTAATTATTTTTTTTTTTTGAGTATACTCAAACATAGTATTTTGGCGTTTAGCCCTTTGAGACTCAAGGTCTCGTTATATGTAATACGAGTTTGTGTGAAGTTCTAAAGACAATAATTTCATTGGCAATTCATTTGATATTTATCACGTAGCGTGGGAAAAATATTTAATTTTTTTTCTTGCAAATGAGAGTAGTTTGAAAAAAATGTCATCATTTCTTTAAAATCAGAGTTTAACAAGGTTTAATGAAAAATTGGTGCAATTTATCCGCGATAGCGCGTATACAAAAAAAAACAATGCTATTAAAATGATATCAAAATTCAACCAAAATATTTCGTAATTTTTTTCAATACATTTATAACATTAGACATGCTTCCGAGAAAATTAAGAAAGAAATGTTATTTTACGGAAGTATGAGTAACGTCATCAATTTAAAGTATGGACCAAAATGAACTGCAGCGCTTGCTTTCGCACAAATGGAAAAACCAAAAGACTCTCATGAAATAATTTCATAGACAATATAATTCTGTCACGTTGTCATTTTTCCTTGTTATAATAAACGGCAATTTTTCTAAATGGGACACGTTAGTTGCAATGTGGTAAATTAAAAAAAAATAATTCAAGAGAAGCGAATGCATGTTAAACAGATTCAGAATATTAAATTGGAAACCAGTTAAAGACTGTTTTCATGTGTTAACTTCCTGCACCTATACATTTAACTTGTTTAAAAAATATTTTTAGGAAAGGATATTTAATAATTTCATTAATTTTGTTGAGCTAATAACGAAGAAAGATTCAATGTTATAAATTAGGACAATTATTATCTCGTAAATGTTTGTTGGCAAAAATATTTATATATTATTTTCTACTTTACGCTTGAATAACGACGCCGATATCAGGCAAATAGCCAATAAATACTTCATATTGATATTTTAAAAATACCATTACCGAATAGGTACACCTTTTTCTCCTACTCCTTACCACGGGAGTTTACGCAAAAATTTAACATAAGTTACCCACTTTTAATTTCCTGTAGTACAGGAACTTAGTTGTTCCATACATACATTACCTCTCCTCTGAAGTTGAAGGGATACTAACTCATGTGGTGGAAAAAAGGAATATTTCTACTTCTTTCCAAAAGCATAAAGTTGTTTTACAATCGTAGTATGAGAGCATGAAAGTAGCTCTGCCAAACAACGCAAACGTAATCTGGAATCTATGTAAATAATACTTTATAATTTTCTAAGTCAATTCTAGGAAGTCGCTTTGGATGAGATTTAACGTACAGATCAAAATTCTCTTCTTTTTTTCCTAATTTGTTCCTAATTTGAAGGTCCTCTCTGTTTATAATATTAACTTTTAATTTTTTGTGTTAACTGCACTTTTAATACAACCTATACAGCAAACAAAATTGATTAAAATAGACCAGCCGAGTTTAGTAATTAAATCATTTTTCAAAACATGACGCCATATTATACGTTCATATTACATTAAGGGCCTATAAAATTTAATTTTTAAGTTTTTGTGTCAACAGAACTTTTAATACAACCTACACAGCAAACAAAATTTATTAAAATAGACCAGCCAAGTTTAGTATTTAAATCATTTTTCAAAACGTGACGCCATGTTATACGTTCATATTATATTAAGTTCCTATAATAATTAATTTTTAATTTTTTGTATGGACAGCGAGTTTAATACTATATACACTGCAAACAAAATTAATAAACCAGCCACCTAAATTCATCATGGGAATAGATAGCACCCTAACAACTGCCATTCATACAGTAACGAGTTTATTTCAAAAGCGTATACGAATAAAGTTTATCTCCTCAGGAAGTAATGTCTTGAATAAGGAATTAATTTAGTTTAATTGTGCTAAATTGATTTACTTGACAACTCATTAAATATTCATTACCAAGATAATAAAGCGTTATGTGACTCAATCACGTATGCTAGATCCCACTGTCACTTGTAAGGGAGTCTGGTAAAATTACTTATATCAGTGAGTTAACTATTATTCCACGTAACTGAAATGTTATTAGGGTTTCTTGTCAAAACCAAGTACTTACATTTTTAATTTTGCCATATCTATCCGTTAGTCTATCATCTATCATAGCTTCCTAGTTTCCATTAATTAAAACCTATTATAGTAAATTAATAAACCGCATCTATTTAACATCACAAATTCAGTTAGTACTTCGGTTCGATAGGGATGGTACACATTGTATCACGAAGGCGATTTCTCTATATAAATCAGCATTCTTGTGGGTCTCAATACCTTATAACTTTGATGGCAACTTGGTTTTAAAAATTAATACTTTGGCTTTAAAAACCGATTGTTTTAAGTTTGAATTTAAAAAAAAATTAAAACAGTATCTACTTGAAAAATTCCATCTAAAAACATTTGTTTTATTAAACAAAACTTTATAATATAATCATGTTTTATAAATTTATGCATGTTTGAAATGATATTTCACAACAAATTTTCAATTAATAAGAGAATTTTTTTATTTTATTCTTTTCAGTACAAATTTTGTTCAATGGATTTTTTGACGTTGGTTCAGTCTTTTGAAAAAGTCTTATTTTGTGATTTTTAATGCTTATGATTTAAATATAGTCAAACAAGATGAAATAAAGGTTGAATATTTGGAAAAAATGTAATATTTGCATTGACCTTTATTTTCATCTTCTAAAGATACGCTGAAAATATTCATAAGGTAATGTCCGAGACTCAAGATATCCAAATTACTATTTTGGAAACAGCTCCCTTTCTTTTGTTGTTAGTGATTATTGAAAGACATTTCTACATAAAGTTTTCTAGAGGTTTGATTACCTTCATTTTTTCTATGATTAGCCTTTTTCAGAAGAGTGCGGAGACTGGGAAGCGTGCATTTTACGGGATAACGTATAGTGCGGACTTGTATGTATAGTACCCTTTACAATGCTAACTATAAGTCAAAAGTATCACTATCATTATATATAAAATTAAAAATAATTGCTCTTCTGTAAATCTTGAACAATATAAAATTATGTAAATAGTCAGGTAATACAATTAACTAATTTATATATGTACACTATTAGTAATTACGCAGGTTTTACTCTACTAATATTTTATTATTTTACTATAATTTTCTTTTAAAATAGATGATAATTTAAACTTGATAAAAACGATATTTATCATCTAATTACGTTTGAAAATGACACCTGGCTCAGCAGTACACAAAAGTAGCGTTATCGTTTAAACGGATGCAAGTTTACCACTCACGGCGCTATAGTTCGAAAACGATTAATCATACAAAAAAGGTTTAAAAAAGTTTATGGAAAATTGTATGTAGAGAATTTAAGTATTAATCGTTAACGATATGTGAGGCGTGGGAAGCGAGATATTTGTAAAACGCGTCGAATTGAGAGCGCCCTCCTTTTTAAAGTCGGTGAAAGATAAAATAAAATTATGCCTGCTTCATACTACTAAATGATGCTTAAATCTAATAATTTGTTTCAAGTTCAATTTGATTATTTAAAGTAAGTTTTAAAGTATTGCGGAATGTGTAGTACCGCACAATCGTGAAAGGTATATTGAGTAATTTTAACAATTTTTTTTTAATTATAATAAGTGGAAAATTCTAGTTACTATTTTCAAATTTTACCATCAAAATGTGATTAGTTTTACTTATAAAACGAATGCATCAATTTGACGACATATATGTATGTGTGTGTATGTGCGTATATATATATATATATATATATATATATATATATATATATATATATATGCATTTTACACAATGTTATTATTGTTAATTTCTAATAATCTTTTAAAATTGATGAACACTTTATTACATGCATGTGTACATAACTAAAATGTAAAAAAATAATTTCTGGATTTCCTTACGAAAGTGCAGTTTAATTTTTTTCTAACCTGTTAAATATCGCATAATTGATTACTCGAACTTCCAAAATAATATTTTTCTGGAAATATTTTCTGGAAATTAATTAATAAACACGAGAGCAAAAATTCCGTGAATCCGTCTATTCATAATCATGGATCACATGAAATAATGTGATTGACAATAGTTTATTCCAAAAATTTTATTTTAATTTTATTACTTACAGCCCTCTCTCTTGAAAAAAGATATAATATTACAGTAGAAATAATATTATTAATACTGCGTAAGAAATAACTTGTTTAAACATATTTAATTTAATCACTTAATATTATTAGGTCCTTGTTAAATATATACCATTCCTTGACTTTTCATTACGATTAAATCGTGTTTATTCCTAGGTAAATAACTATACAATTTCCTTTCTTGCTGCATTATATATGAATATTGTTCAATTGAGATATATTTCAATTTAATCTGTTTAACACTAGAACAAAATTTCATATTTCTATGTCAAATGATTTTTATAATGTTAGATGATGGACAGTCGAATGGACAAGTAAGTAATCTTATAAGGATTCTGTCTTTTTCTTTTTGAGAAGCAAAACCCTAAAAAACGGGTTTTTTCTTAGATCATTCACGTCTCTCCTCGTGTCACTGTCTCTCATCACAAAATGTTTGGTATGAGAACGTAAAAGGATTTAAAATAAACATTTCATGGGGGCAACATAATAATATTTTACTGGCTAATATTTTAAATAGTAAAGTGGAATTTCTATGTATCCCTGAAAGTTTACAGGGGTCTAACTTTATAACTAATCCTTGTATCGTGAGTTTTCCTTATATTTAACAGGCTATTAAATAGTTGTTTTCAGAACTTTGGTTCTGATGAATATAAATTATGAATATGACCATATTAAATCGTAACATGGCGATCGTAAATAGGTTTTCATACTAAAGAATGTTTTTAATGAAAATAAAAATGTAAAGTCCAACAACCAATCATCGGAGGATCTTAATGAAATTTTATAGTTTTTTACCTTTCTAAGTTTGATTATGAATTATTATTAATACTCAACCCTGTTAACATTTATTAATGGACAGATTAATGTTTAATTTATTCACAGGCATTTAAATATATTTTATAAATACACCATAAAAGCAACTGTCTTAAGCAAACAATATTTGATAGTTTTGTACTGAAAAATGATAATTGTTTCACTTTAACCTATACATATTATTTAATAACACACTGATGTATCGAAATTAGTAACAACATAACCATGGTCATCTATCAGACTCCTGAGATCCATCCTTGGTGTACCTTAAAAAATAAAAATTTGAAAATCTAGATAAGTATAAATCAGAACAACTGTCGAAATTGTTACATCTGATTATTAATAATTTAAATATATTTAGAAAGTCTTTATATATAAATTAATGCCTAAAAATTCGTGATGGTAGCGTAACGTAGTGTTTCAAAGTAAATGACGAATTAATTTTTTTGAACTTTACCCCTTAACAATAGATTTTTATATATAACGCCTGGTATGAAGATTTATTAAGAGTGTAATCAAAATTTCAGAGCGTTAAAGAGTGTAACAGTTAGTAAGTTTGGATGTAGGTGATAATCTGTAAACTACTCAACCGATTTCAAAAATTCTTTCAATCTTTAGAGAGGATCTTCAGGTTGGACATAGGTTGTATATTATCCCGTTAAAAAAAAACACGAGACCAGTTTCATAACGTAAGTAAACGAAAAAAGAGTCGAAAGAATACGTTTCTTATGAACTCTGTCTTAACGGTAAGAGGTATATTGATAGATGAGATTAATACTTATATTTATATACAGTGTTATATTAGTTTTATGTACCGTATTAAAAATATTATATTCGGGAAAAACTTTAAACCTGATAAAATTAATGGGTTTTTTATTTTACTTTCTTTTTCAAACTAAAACCACTTCTATTTTTTTTAGTTATTGATGGTTCATCTTTTTAGTCCAAAATATTTGAACGCCCAAAGTAATCACAAGAATTGCATACAAACTTCTATATAAGAAGTTAATGGCTAACTAAATCAAAATCTGTTTTTTTATTAAAATGTAAAGATAGATTATTCGCTGGCTCTAATAAATTTCAAACTCAAGGCTTAAAGGGGCTTAAAGAGGCTTTGGGAATAAAAGAGAGGTAAATGGCAAAAGTGGGCTGGTATTACAGAGATAAAACATATCTTTTAAAAAAGCTGGTATTATTTATAATATGAGAAATAAAAGAATTCAAAAATTGACAATCAGAAAAGTACAAAAATACAATAAAATTTGTAACCATAATGACGAACAAAGAAAAGCTGTCTTTATAAATGCGCGTATATTATATTTTTAAAATATCAAAATTATTGATTGGAAATAAAAATAACAAAAATACAATCTAATGAAGTACATAATAACTTTTTAGAAACTATTGCAAAAATAATCAATGCCGCTTGCTTTCTTTAATATGTAGCTATTGCCTAAATTAATTAAATATAAACTGTTAACTGACTTTGATAATAATTCCATGGTTCTCAAAATGAATGTCTCTTTCGCTCTTATCGAGGTTTCCATAACTTTTATCGATGACCTGTCAAGCCTGTGAGCATCATGGAATAATATCTTTCATCTATGGATGATGGAACGAGACGCAAATCGCACTTTGTTTTACCTCACTAATTCAAACAATATATGTATTTATATATATATGTATATATATATATATATATATATATATATATATATATATATATATAGGTGTTATATATTATCATAAATCCGATTGTACATAATCACTTGTCATATAAGATAATCCACAGCAAATCATTCCTTTAAATAATACATTAATAACAAATCCAATTCATGCGTAACTCAAACAACACAATTTCTTAAACTCTTCAGTTTGACAATAGGCTTCCAGAAATTATGAAAATATGTTCATATGTTAAAAGTTTGCAACGAGTGTTTGTACCTTATTTACCTCTAATTAGAAAGAAATTGACGCAAAACTAAGTGGTTTTCTGAAAATATATTATTGTTTTCTCGTTATCCTCGTCACATAGAGTATCTTGTATTTACTAGATTCTAAAGTACAGGGAAATTGAATATAAATTAGATGAAATATTTTTAACTTTTTAAGCGTTATTGAAACTTACGTGCAATATTTGTTTCTAGATCAAATTTTAAGAAATAAAATCTAAATTGATACTTCTTGTGTGTATATATATTTACATACCAGAAATTGGCTTCTAATTTTTCATATGGACTACTTTTTCCCTATTTGAAATATTCAAAATACACTTTGGAAAGAAAATTTTAATAAAGAAAGAAAGAAGCTTTTTACATGATTGATCCAATTACGAATATCGTCATTCGTTATACGAAAGAAAACGCTTGAAACATAAACTCTTATTTTTAAATATGTTAAATATTTAATTACAGAGACTGATTTTAACTCAAAAAAGAGAGAAACGATATGAAAACCCAATAAACCTCTATTATATTTTCGTTAACACTGAAATAATATATTGTAACATAGAACCTGGTCGCTTTCAACGCCAAAATAGAAATAAGTCCAACGTTCGATGCAGGACATAAAAGTGTTGAATGGTTAATGTCATCTATTTACATTGGGACAAAATAAAAGGAAGGAGCTCACCCAATTTTTCAAGTAAAGTACAGTCATTTTATTGAAAAGTCTTTTTGTTTGCACTACTTTTTATTTCATCTTATTAGCTGATCTGTAAATTATTAACTTTGTAAACAAACCTAACCTATGAAATCTATTGAAATTTGACAAACTTATGTGATGGTGACATTACAATAATATTGTATTATCAAGCCGATACGATGTTTGAAAAGGAAGATATTCATGGCAGTTCTTGAGGGCTAACACTAAATTCATAAGTTTGGGCTTGTTTTACTTGTTTCAATGAGTTATTAGTAATACATGTATAATACCCCGAAAGTCTGATAATAGAATACTTAGTAATAGAAACTGCTAAATGTCTAATAATAAACCCGTTGAGTTTGTCTCAATGAATTTAAATTTGAGGCTAAATTAATAATCACAAATACTGTGGTCTTATTTTCTTAATCAAAGAAATTTGTACACCACATTCAGGCTTGACGTAACAATTCACTTCTGTTTCCAAGGATATGTAATGGAAGAAAAATGTATAAAGAGAAACAGAAGAGCAAACATTACGTAATGACTTCAGAGCCACCTCTGCAGGAAAAAGAAGAGTTAACTTACAAAATTCTTTCAATGTGTTCCGATATTCATTTTCAGTGAATGCATTTACTTTTTTTTAAATTAATTTAACGATTAAAATTAGAGAATATTTATTTCAAAACATATAAATGTTTTAACGAAACACATATTAGAAATAGTTTTAGTCATTGAGTAAATTTGGTTAAGTGTGACTTAACTGCCTTTGTTACTGGGAATTATATAATAGAAATAGACTTTGAATTTTTCTACATAAGAAATGATCTTTTAAAATGATGATAGTAAAGCATACATTAGTTACTCAAAACACCAAGGAAAGCGCGTAAAATATAATTGATGCCAGTTAAAAAATATTTATCCTTATTGAAGCTGCTATTGAATTTTAGCTACAATTGATGCTATAGCATTTTGTTGGAAAATTTCATTTATCTTTTGTCGTCTTTTAACTATATTTCTATTAAGATACAACCATTCACATAACTAGATTTTTTTATTGAAAACATAAATAAAATTGAATAATGTAGCAGGTCAGTGAGGATAATAACGTCAGATAAAAGTATAAATTTCATTAGGCTTATATTACACCTTCTACCCAAGAGAAAAACCGTCAAATTTTTCACAAATATTTTCAAACAATTTTCATAACTGTTCCGAATGAACCTTAATAAACTATTTTATATTTTTATCGGACTACTACACGGATTATAACCACGTCATAATTATTAAAAATGAGTACCGTATTTTAATATTTTATATAAATCTTCAAATTTTAAAATCATCATCATGATTTGATTTTTCAATTTGAAATCATCATCATGATCTGATTTTTATAGTTTGAAAGCAATCATCTTAAAGTTTGAAGGAGATTGTACACCAACCGAGAGACTATACTGCGCGGTACTTTGTAATTCTAAATAAAATATCGACAAGTGCATGTTATTTATTCTTGAGTCACATTCTAACAAATATATGTGTACAGGTATAAGGGGAACCTCTCGCGTGCTGAAGATGGTAGCTCATCTATTTTAGTAAATCTTTCCTTATAAGCTAATAGGATTTGTAGTTTTATTTTTTGAATATTGAATATATTTGGTGTTAATTTTGTATTCATGAAGTTTAATTTTTTTCCGAGATGAATTACTAATTTGTCACAAAGTTAGTGTAAATCTATCCTCGCAGTACTGATATATTTGATGTTTTATCTAATTGTATGGAAAACAGTTTTGTTATTATTATTTAAAATATTTTAGAATTTTATTAAATATTTAGTTAAAGCATAGATTAATTTCACCAATCCATATTTCAAAAAAAGAGAATATTTCATGATTATCATTTTTTACTTAGTATTCAATCAAAATCAAGGGAATCTAAATTTATATAAAACTTTTATAAATAAATATATTTAGCTATTTTCGTTATTTATGTAATCATAAGAACAAGTGTACAAGTGTAAATGCATTTATAATCACATTATTGTAGAGATGTTTTTTTCTGAGATGTTAGTGAATGTGGGACTGACTATCCTATTGAAATAATACGAGGGATTTTTGTAAGTTCTGTTGGTCGTTTCGACGAGGAATTGCAACACACCTTGTGTTGTAATTCTTTGCTGTTATGCGAAAATGAGCAATATTATGTAGTTTTAATGAGAATGTTATAGGTATTTACAAATTAATTTATTGTTGCCGCAATTATAATGATTTTTTGAATTTGATTAGAGGTTTTTAATATTTCCAATAGAGGTAGAAAGAAAGAGAGAGACAGAGAGAGAAAAACAGATTGAGAGAGAGAGAGATTTATTAAGTAACACTTCTTTCTGAAAAATATATAATAATAGTAACTTATTTTTCACAAATACAAATTTAATTTCCAACACAATGTAAAGAAAATTGCCTCACAAAATGTTGACCTACTTAGAAACAAGTGTCAAAAAGATATCTAAATATATTGTTTTGCAAAGCAAAACTGGGCTTGAATAACTATTATCGTAGTGATGTAATTTAAAGGTTAGGTATTTTTAAATTATCTATCTTTTAAGAAAAAACGTGAAAAATTAATACAAACAACAAAGTGAAAAACAAACACATAAGTTCAGCCACCGAATTTGTTTGTATGCAAGGATAATTTTACAGAATTGAGAATGAATTTAGAGGCAAATCAAAGAAATGAGCACCAAAAAAATTATTACAGCGCAACAAAATTATATACATTGTATGCGACAGATTCAATAGAAAGACTTAATAATATATCTTCGTAACAAGAGATAACATAGACAATATGATGAAAATAGTTGCACTTATACATCATATAAGGCAAAACCTTGAGAACAGTTTGATTTATGTATTATATATAAACTATTAAATCATATATAGATATAAAATACTCCTTCAAAACATCCAAAATATGACAAACAAGGAAAAATTATAGTTACAATTTTTTAGTTGATATGGTTTGACGTGTTTTTTTCACATAGTTTATTTTCTGAAATACCGTCAATTGTTTTACCTATCGTAACAAAAGTTTATAATGACAAATTGAATTATTATATTTAACTTATAATAAAGGTAAATGTGCCATCTTATATTTAATGAAAATATTTTCAACAAAAATAGAGCTGGTCTGATAAATATTTTACCATATATATGAAAGCTAATCGCGTGTCAGTTAGATGGATACTTGTAATCGACCCTACTTTCACATAATTATTTTTTTCTTTAATCTTTATTATAATAAATCCAAGCTAATTGGTAGATGAAAAATTTGTATAATTTTGGTACATAAACGTATCCCGACAACGTTTATAGACATCGCAAAAATATCTTTGCAATCTTAATACCAAATTTTTGGAATCAAGAAAATTTTAAAAATAAGATTTCTTTTTCGATTAATTTTATTAAAAATCATTTGAAAAAATTATTTAAAAAACATGATTTTTTTCAAATGATCCCAATTTAAACTCACATAATATTATTATCATATTATTATCATATATATATACATAATATTATTATCTATCTATATTTTGTTTGTTTTTTTTGCAGATTTACTTGAATTCTTTTATTTTATTATGCTTAAATTTAGTTACTAACCTCAAATATTTCACATAATCATATCGGTTAAATTCAATTAGTTCTTCCCCACAATTTTGTGACTGAATGAAAGAAATAGATCTTTTTTCCAGTAGACATGTCATGTATGTTCATGTACCAACAAGATTTAGACAATTAAGTTTCAATTAAATCTATAAAAGTTAAATCTATAAAAACTTCTATATTATTATAATATACCTTGTTCAAAATTTTTGATAATATCTGAAAAAAAATTACCAATTATGCACCCTTGGTTCTGTAAACTTTATTGTAGAATGATGAGCGTGCAGAACCACGAACTCACAAAACGACCGAAGCTGTGCACATAAAGAAGCCTTTATTTTGAATGCATCATCACACAAGGAGTAACTTCATATTGAATGCATAAGCAAACAAGAAAGAGGTGACTGTTTAAAAATGTACTGCTGACCGGCGCAACAGTGATGACGAGCGTTCTTTACCATATACGGAAAATGGTCGACGTGTGTTTTTCCAAGAATTGAGAGAGTCTGGATTTTGAAAGGAGGTGTTTAAAATGGTTATGATACAATTAATAAAATTCCTATTTATAAAAGTAAAAATATTTACGGACTCCGTTTTGTTCTCAAATTTTCATTTACTTTTGGTATTTTGTTACACAATCGTAGTGATTTGTTGCTTGGTTGTTATTAGGTAATAAACAAAGAAATGGAAGCACTATAACTTTTGTAATATTAACATGGATTAACATATTATAATATTAATAACATGAAATCTGAAATAATAGTTTAAGAATTAACTGGTTAAAAAAGGTAATGTAAATATTTTAAAAAACAATTTTTATGGCACTCGTATACTCAAATTTTGATGGCTTAATTTTAGAACTTGTATTTTATGATGTTAAACTTAAATAATTATGGTTAGGCGTCACAATTGATGTACTCCCGCGGCTTGCTCTTAGGTTGTGACCCAAGTACAATCCGTGGGAATGAAAGAATTGTGATGCCTAACCATAATTATCGCCGCTCTTGACTCTAACCAAAGCTTACAGAACCTCCAAGATTGCCCTTATACCTGCACACATATATTTGTTAGAATGTAACTCAAGAATAAATAACATGTACTTGTCGATAGTTTATTTAGAATTACAATGTACCGCGCAGTATATTTTCTCGATTGGTGTACAATCTCCTTCAAACTTTAAGATGATTGATTTCAAACTAAAAAATCAAATCATGATGATGATTTTCAAATTTGAAGATTTATATTTAATATTAAAATACGGTACTCCATTATGACGTGGATATTATTTGGATTTGTAATCCGATTAAAATCGAAAATAGTTTATTAAATCTCATTCGAAACAGTTATGAAAACTGTTTTGAAAATATTTATGAAAAATTGTACGCTTTTTCTCTTGGTTAGAAATTGGTGAATATTATCTGGTATGAAATAGCGAATATTATCAATCTTGTTTCATAAATATTGAATATGGTTGAAGTTAATGATGAAATAAAGGAAGGATTGAACACTTTCAATCAGTAATGCAAATATAAATCCCTGAAAATACTTCACAGAATGATGAATATTCATAAATCTATTCCCACGCTACTAATTTTAAAATCGCATATCATAAAAAGAAAGAAACTGTTACAATAATGGACAAATTCAAAAGATAGTCACAAACTGCTTCAATTAGCAGACCATCACAAAAGGTCATAACAAGTTGAAATTTATATGTGGTAAAAAAGCTAATAATTAACGTACTATTAATCGGATACCTATCATAAATCCATACGTAGGCATTAAAATTAAATATACTCCTAGTATTGTTTACCCCAAGAGAATAAAAAATGGAATACCTATAAGACCACTCACGTATCGGTCCATCTGTTACAGCCATTGATGGTGCAGCGTACGGTGAAGACTCTGATTAGATTCCCGGCCACTCGTAGCAGGGTTGGAGTGGTGTGTAAAATCGCATCGCTAAAGTGACCAGTGACGGGTAGCAGCACCACCTGGTGCGAAAAGCTGTACACTGCTATCGCAAAGCCGCCTACTTAACGTGGCGATTATTAGCATCACCTTCAATTTGATGACAGTGTAGAGATCCATATCAAGCAGTGGATTGAGACACGTTGTTGATAAAAGTCATATAATAATACTCTGTTTCAGGGCAAATCTTTAAGCTTAGAAGCTTAAAGATAAGAACAAATTACTTACAATGTATAGCGACTTCAATTTGCTAAGTATTGAACTTTACTCTTAAGTCGTTACTTTATAGTTACGTTGTATAATAAGATGTTTTATGTTTCAAACAAACTGTATCATTGTTTGGAATTTAGAGATAAATTTCTTAAATTCCGTAGACCATTTTCTTCCTAATAACGATAGCATTTACAAGTTTGTTATATTCCTTGCATTCCTTTCTACGCTATATTTACTCCAATTTTATATAATAATTATTTAGTGAATACGCCAAGAATTGATACTATAATATAATCCATATTTTAATAAATGGTATAATAATTTAGTCAAGTTTTTATTAATTTTTTTTCCCATAAGTCGTGAGTTGTTTATTTTATTTACTTCCGAGCACGTATTCTAATAAATCACTTATTTATTAAAATAAGTGGCCTACTTTTTTTTCTATGAGCACAGTCGTGATATCCCTTTTTAAGTTTTAGATTTTAAAAGAAATAAAACATATCTTAAAAAAGTAATGTTACTTTGTGCTCATCTTAAATAATTAACGTGATAAGGATAAAAAAGTCTTTAATTTTAGCAATAAATCTCAGAACACACAACTTTGTGTGTACTAAAAAAAATACATAAAAACACATATTAATGTTTAGTAAATATAAACGATTCTATGGAATACTAACAGGCACTACAAGGAATAACAACAGAGAACCCAGTCAATCTGTTGAAATTTATTGTTCAACATTATTCACTACTCAAAATACAGAAACAAATATACAACTAGATGGCTTCAATTATGTCAGTCAAAATTAATTAAGCTGTAATTAACTGCGCTACGTTGACTAAATGTAGAACCCCAATCTAAGCGACAAGCACAATGTGCATACATATGTTAATTTTTTATCACGAATTAGTGTTGATGGCATCAACTATTACAAACGAGATCTGAGCATATTGTTCATTAAGTTGAGTGATCTGAAAGTTTTGGAGGTATTAATAAGTCAATTAAAGTATTTATTGTGACCTTATATACACAATAGTTTATACTACAAAAGACATGAAAATATAATGTGATAATTAAAAGGTACCCCTGTTTTTTTTGTCCTTTTCCGGAATATTAAAAAATTATCTTGAAAATCTCTGATAGGTAAGTAATTAGTATGTCATTTTCTAATTACAATCGATCCTTTCATCTGGCAATTGAGTTTCAACGAGTAATAAACAAACAGGATATGGAAATTTTACGTAAAACACTTAGAGTGCTCCGTTTCATTAATTACATTTAGGGTGAAAACTGAGCGACGCAACATGCAATATATAAATGTTGATTATAAACAGCCAAGAATTGTTTTAAAAAATAAACACTTAAAGGAAATTTTAATTTTTAGAATAATGGTCATCTGGGTGACCAAGGACAATAAATTTGGAAAAATGGAAAATCTATATTAAAAGAAACTCAGGTTAATTCGCATTATCTGACATGATTTAATGCTCTGTAAAAAGTGGAAATATTATGTTTGGCTATCATAGGTGATATACACGGTGGCTTTATTAATTATCAAACTGTAACCATATTGTTCTTGGAATGAATTATTAATAACATAAGGTTTAGAACAAAAAATATTTTAAGACTTTTCCAGAAACGCTCGTAGACTTTTAAATTTCTGGTTTTGGCTTTTGTTTAGTGTTACTGATTAATTTGGCAATAATGACTTCTATTTAGAAGTGCTTTTAAGATTATACATTATTGGTTCTGAGGCCCCATTGACATGTTGTATTTGGAATGCATTGAAATTAACTTCACTACTGCTAAAATAAAAAAAACGCTCATACACTACTTAGTGAAAATAAAGAATCACCAAATATTATAAAAAATTGTGTGCCATTTCAAGGTTTCCTTGATTCCGGAAACATGTAATCCATAAAATTACTCAAGCGGACATCCATCATCTGTGTGTCACAAACGTTTTTATTGGAAATTGGTTGAAATAGAAAATGGAAATTTGGCATATTAATAAAATATTTTAACTGGAATATATTGCAATAGTTCGTAAACTCAAACATATTCATATAAATATTTTAGATGGAGAAGAAGAATATGAATTTTTTTTATCGTGTAGGAAGTTAATTAATATAATAATAATAATAAGAAGAGTAACTCACAAGGTTTTCAAAATTATGTACTAATATTTTAATATTTTACATAACATTATTCCAAAAATGTTTTTAACAATATTTTATCTGACACCAACCAATATTTTATCTGACACCGTTTAATGTCAAAAACTAGAAATTTAGCATAATTATAAATTATTTTTACTTAGTTATTTCACATGCAAAACTATGTGGAAATTTTTAGGGGATGAATAGAAATATTGAAATTTTTTATAACACGTTTAGTGGAAAATTAATTGTAAAATTACATAAATTTCAAAACTATTTCTTTTAAAAGTCTTTGTAAGATATATTCGTAGATATCATAGAAAATTTTAAAACGCAATAAATTCTCTCCTCCTGCTGTTTATAAAATTGCTAAAGTCAAAAAGAGCACAAGGTCATAGGAAATATATAGTAATTTAAATTTAACTTGAAAATGACATTTTTTAAATTTAATGGCGAAATTACAGTTGTTTAAGTATTATCATTGTTTAGAAATGTGTTTGAATAGGTTATTTGCTATAGCTAAGTACTATTTACAAGTTATTAGCGATACATTGCAATTAAACGTAAAGGATATGTACGTACATGTTCATTATGTTTCATCTGAACTCTAATGCCAAAGGGCTTACGATAGTGATGACTAATCAGGAATATTTAAGTACAAAAATTTAAAATTACATTTAATTTGTTCACGGGGCGAGTTTCAAAATAATTTATATGAATTCAGTTCACCGACACCAACCTTTTTTCGAGTCCTTCTTTAATAAGATGGCTTGACCAAAGCACGCAAATTCTCAATGAAAATAAATGAAACATACTAGACATTTTATACATAAAGTAAGAGCTATGCTCGGTGACATATAATGTTACAGGAAACCTTCCGATCACCGGCTTGGAAAATCCAATATTGCCTTATGATATCTTCCAAAAAGTAACCATAATCTTGCCATAATACTCTTGTGAACAAGTTTTTGCAATGGAATATATAATATATTTCCTACCATTGAATCAGTGGTTCATACCGATACATTTAAAATTGTTACTTCAATTTTCATTTTCATTTTGTTTATATATTTTACAAATTATTTATCCTGATAATAATAAACCCTTAATGAAAGAATGCAGTTAACAAAATGAAGTGACGCTCAAAAAATAAAAAAAGCATCACCAAACTATTAAAATTGCCTAATATTCTACTTTTTCTACGTTTGCGTTAAGTGTTTGCGTAATTTCATTGTCACTAAACTTTAATTTTTGCCAATTCTAATCTAAATTCTCGGGAATATATGGTATAATGATGAGGGAAATATTGATCAAACTTTCATTGATAATTTCAGTGATGAAATATATTTATATACATATACATATATATATATATATATATATATATATATATATATATATATATAAATACTAGTAAAAGAGAAAAAGAAAAATATTTAGTCAACAAAGTATATTTTCAATCTTTCATACATATGATACGTTATAATACACCGGTTAACCATTACGGGCTGAGATGTGCCGGTTTGTTCTTTTACTGCAATAAAGTCATATCAAGTTTTATATTACACAGTTGAGTGATGCTTACGTTATAAACTATATAAATATATATATACGTGTATACACATGTGTGTGCGCGCGCGCGCGTGTGTGTGTTTGTTCATATATAAGATCACTCTCTACTATGTCCATTTATTTGTTACAGCCGTTTTTTCTCAGAAACCGTTTGACGTAAAAGTTTGAAATTTGGAATGATAGTTAAATATGTTAACCATCATAGAGTTCAAAAACTTAAATTCAAAAATATTCATAAACATTTTTGTTGTAGAGGGAATAAAAACATAAATATTTTTTATATTTCTGATATAATATGAGGCACCCTTTATTTTGGTGGTGTCAGATAAAATATTATTGTAAGGGTATTCTGAAAAATAGGAAAAAATATACTATATATATATTTATATATGTATATATATAAATATATATATATATATATATACATATATATATATATATAAATATATATATATATATATATATATATATATATATATATATATATATATATATATATATAATGCATCCTGATTCCTAAACTTCTGAATCATGAAAAATAGAGGTTTTTAGCAGTCCAGGCAAAGACAAATGCAATATATTTCTGTTTTCCTATATTCTCAAACTATTTTCTCGGAAGCCATGCAATTGGCATAATCATGCATTTCATTAACCCATGCATTTTTGACTAAATTTTTAATTATTAAACAAATATTTAAAGATGTGGTATTTATAGGGACTTAATTCTTTTTAATGTTATATATGATATGGATACCATTTACATCTAGACATAAACAATCATTTTTAATTACATTTTGTTAAAGATATTCCAATAATATGAGAAAATTTATCCTTCTTCGATTATTTCCAAAATTATTAAAATATTTATGTTATTAAACATTAATATTGGTAAAAAGTTTAAAGAAATACAAACTGTTGCTAGCGTTGAAAGGAAATAATTTATTAAATAGAATAATATCTTGAGGTCTTGGCCTTTAATTACTCCGCATATCGCGAATATTAGTATTTATACTAGAATCAAGAGGAGCTTCACAAATCAGACATTACCTTAAGAATTTATAACATTACATGAGCTAAAATCTTTAAATTTATCTAATGCTTTTACTGGCCTTGAGTAATTTTGGATTATAAAAACTACAATACATTTTGCAATCTAAAAATACTCAAGGCCAGTAAAGCGACAGGTTTCGTCAATAGTATAAATTAAATATTATATAACGCATTGTTGGTATAATTCCCTCCATATAAAAACTACTCCAATACAATAAAAAAGTTATTTTGTAATATAAAAACAATATTTGAATTAAAAACAAGACTTCGTAATGTAATAAACATTAGAACTTTTAGTATTGTTACAAGCCAAATAGCAGCACAACCAAATAGCAAACAACGAAGTTTTAGTCCGCAGATTTACTCTCGTGAAATATTTGATTTTTCTAATGGTTAATTTAATAACATGAAGACAAAATTTGTGCCAAACAAATAAAAATTTAAAGAAAAGACTAAATAGGATAAGAAAATTGAAGTCTTAATATTTTTAAAAATGTTGCCATAATCTAACTTACTGTTAGTCACTTCGTTTAGAATATGGCTGACAATAATTATGAAAAAACGAATTCTAGTTAATATGTGCCCAACTATGACGACATGAAAGTTCGCAATTGGAATTGGAATAGTCACATGAACTTGATGAGAATTTATCTCGTATTAAAGTTATCTGATACGCAAATATAGATACCACTAGAGTATGTTAGAGAAATAGTCTAACATCAATAATATTTTAGAAAATATCTTCAACAACAGCCTGCGTTTAAAACAGTATCTACACCGGCAAAGTGTCGCCATTACATAAGGATGTTCCCAGCGTTCAAATAAACAACCTCCTAGTTTCACCTAAGTGCTCATTAAATTTCCTCTTTAATTATTTTTAAACACAAAATCAAGCAACTGTGATAATAATTTAGATTTACAATTATGGCTATATTGTGTTAAATAATACAAAATTCAGGCCCCTATTAAAATGTTGACTGTTGTTAGGGGATCTGCCAACGGGAAAAGACCAAAAATTTTATATGTACCTCACGCAAAAATACTTTTACGTCACTGGTGCTCATCCGAACAAGGAATATAATTGTTCCATGTACTGAAATGTATAATAACACCAGAGTAGGTCAATTGAATAATTGGTGTAGTAGTACAATTACGAGAGAATTGTTAATTGGTTACGGCTTAGTTTTCCAAATTACATCGTGACGAATTTTATTGTCATCTTATATTTAAATTGTTAAATCATGTGCCTCCTCCACCTCCTCATTGTTTGAAGTCTGTTAAAAAATATAAATATGTTCGAAATTTTAAAAACGGCAATGTTTTCAAAAGAAAACCGCTTATATATTTCATTTTCTTATTTTCTCTTTGATAAAACTTTTAGTAAATGTGATCTCATTAATGTTTGCTCTGTGCTTTTGACAAGGTGAAATCTCTTTCGTCGTGGTAAATTTCGTCGAAATAAAGCCGGTCGTATTTTTGAAACGATTTTACTAACCATAACATGTCACTTCTTCTGAAGTGGTTTGTGACTTATAAAAAGTATGTGGCAACATATTAATATTATTAGATTGTAAATTTGTTTCTATAATAAGAAAAAATTAATTTAAGATATCTTTTAAAGTATTTTTTAATGTACTCCAATACTTTAATTATTTATCTCATCCTTTTAGTCTAATTCAATTGAAATGAAAAATTATCCATAAAATTTCAATCCATATTAATGTAACAGTTGGGTATTATGACTTTTAGTGCATATTTTTTTATTTATGGAATTTAGTATATACAATCGATACATATGGTAGACTTATTGTCTTACCCCAATAATAATACCGGAGCGTTCTCAAAATTGTTATTGAATTTTTAAACATACTCTAGATAGCTGCAAAATAAATAATATTTTATATCTTTTTAAAATAACATAATATAATAAATGATGTTGACACGTAATAATTCATTATTTATTACTTTTAACGGACAATTAAAAGCTTGAGGTTGACACAATGCATAGTCATGAAGCTAGACTAGATCCTAACTCACAGGGCTATTGCCAAAAATATTCTAGTCGAAAAGTACGAGTACATAAGTCAATCAGTTTTCTCATCATTTCTTTCTGTGTCAAGTAACTGGAGAAAAAGTAGCAGTTGACAGAGAGTGGATCGTGATTAATATTTTAATTTCAATAAGCCTGTCGGGATATTATCAGTAACCAAAAAAACAAAGTCTAAATATAAAATACCATTAAGCCTTAAACCATTAGCATTAAATCACGCTGAAGTTGCTATGAGTCGGCAGTGCACTACGCTCTAGTGTATAGCTTAAGAGCTGATACTCAAATGTGAAATTACATTTTTCTTCAATAACACAGCCTAGCTTATTTTTCCGAATAGCGATTAAAAATTATGCATAGATTTTATACCGAACCCATAAAGTGTGGACTGTAATTAAAATTTTGAAAATTAATGATTTAAATACTTAATCTTCAGGCTTATATTAAGTTTTAGTATTGGTCTCTTATCTCACATGTTAGCGTCTATCCGTAAATTACAAAATTAAAAGTTTTTCGACAATAATGCTTCTCTTTATATACATTTTATTTCGACAATTCTGGTTTAAGCTGTCTGCCAGATTTTCCACTAAATGTAAATTGTCAAATATTGACAAGCGTGCCATTTAAAAATAACCGGAATAGGACATTAGTCCATTATCAACAATTTGGTATTACTTTTGTATATTCATAAAAGTCAGTTCCCATTTGGCCACACTGGTCTAATGTTCTTATCAGATTTTCCAATAAACATAAAACATACATCATGTTCGAACGCATGCAATCTCACAGGAGCCTAAGTAGATCATTTGCCCATTTTCAATAATTTGTAAATCATTTCTACATCCATTAAAAACCATACCTATTTGGATACACTTGTCTAATATTCCTACTACATTTTCCAATAAACCTACAAAGTATCTTATGTTTGATGCGCATGCCATTCCACAGCAGTCCGCTTAGATCATTTGCCAATTATCCATACTTGGGTTTCCATTTCTATATCCATCAAAGTCAGTTCCTATTTGCTTACATTGGTCTAATTTTCCTATCAAAATTTTACAATAAACAAACAAAATGCCTTATGTTCGACATGCATGCCATTACAAAGCAACTTGAGTAGCTCGTTTGCCGATTATCAATAATTTAGTGTCCATTTCTATATCCATCAAAGCCCATTTTTGTTTGGCTACGTTGGTCTAATCTTTCTATCACATTTTCCAATATTCATATAAAATATCCTGTGTTCGATATATATGCCAAGTTAAATCAGCCAAAGTAGATCATTTGCTGAATAGCAATAATTTGGTATCCATTTCTACATCACTCAAGGTCAGATTTTCCACTGAACATGCAAATTCTCATGTGTTCGACATGCTTGCGTCTCACAACAGTTTTCGTCATTCATTAGTCGATTGTTGATAATTTGATATCGATTCCGTCGATTGTTGATCAATTTCACTAAGCATGAAAATATTTACATATTCGATATACCTACCGCCCCACAATAACTTTATTATGTCGCGACGATTGTCGATATTTTATTGTTTATGAATAAAGTCCACTAAAACACGTAAATTGTCATATATTTGACATTCCGGCCGTAACATATCACCCACAGTTGGTAGTCAATCGACTATCGATAATTTGATATAAATGGAATCGAACAATTGTAGAATTTTTAAATTTTTTTTTATAAAAGCATGAAAAGCAAAAATTTCGAAACAATTTATAATGAATTTATATTTAAAAAAAGTTATACATATGTTTTCAATAAATATAATTATAAATATTAATGTGTATTAAAATTAATTAGTCAAAATTAACAAAAATATATGTCGCAAGGTATTTTAATTTGACGCTGTATTCCTCAATATATCAAATATGCTGTCTGATGTAATCTATTTTTTGTTTACTGTCGACTATTCGTCCTTTGCAGTCCGTGCACGGCCGCGTAAATTTCACTCGCTGTCTGAGTTTCATAATATTTATGCCGCCATATATTTGGCGCTTAATTGTTATTACCCTTGCTTGCCTTTGCTTAAAAATAATTTAAAATAAAATCTACTTATGCAAATCCAAAGCTGTGGATTTGTTATTTTAACCGATGTCTGTACATCGTTTTATGTTATTAAATTTTTCTTTAGCTTCGGTAAAACCTATTTTTTGCCTTTGCAACTGAATTTTTTTCAGTGATAATGTTTTTATTTAAAAACTACTGTTAATCCAAATAGAAAAATATTATATACTTAAATTTAAGTTTAACCCGAATCGCTTTAACAAACTTGAAATATTCTGTTTATTAGCTTTATAATTTGACACTAGGTCCTACTGTTTGAGTGCTGTTATTCGAATTAAATATTTTAGAAAATATTTAGTGAAAGAATTATTTTTGGTTTTAACATATTTCCTTAACATTGTTATAGAAATTTAATTAATATTGGGGAAGTAGTTTTTAAGTGATGTTCAAAAAACATACAAATAGGCAAAATATTCTCTAGAAAATCTTTAAGAAATGTAACAGGCAATCTAATTTTTAACTTGTATAGCAATGATTATTTCAATCTAAGTCCTTTAAAATAATTTTAATGGCTTTTACAATAAATTAAAACGTTTCCAGAACATAGTTCATAGCCACATTTGGTAAATTATCGCTAAACAATGCAAAAATCTACTGAACTCTTCTCTGGACTTGTTGGAGAATTTCTTTTTTCATGCGACACTTTTTGTTGACTCATATTCTTAGAAATGATATGAGTTAACTAACAGAAGTAAAATTCTCTCATGAAATTCTTTTGTTTTTTTCTTTTCAGAAAAGAGAATGGACTCACCCAGCAAATTTAAATTTTATTTACTTTTTATTTCTACTCGAAAAAATTCAGAATAAGAAACTGTCAAATAATAAATAACTGTCAGAACGACTTGTCATTATGTTGTCATAGAATTACAGCTAGCGCCGTTTACAGATAGCAAGTTTTGTCATGAAATCTTTCTCTTATTTTATTAAAATGACGTTAAAAATATAAAATTCGGCCCATCAAAACTTCTCAGTACGCGCAAACATCAATCAAGGAGGTGCATCTTTACGTGTGTGGCTATGTGCTTAGGAGCAACTCGTAATATGCACCACTCCAGTTCACTGTATGTCGTTGATATCGCCTAAGTGTGCACGATTCCATGAGTGTGTACCTGCTGTTGGTTCCCTGTGCCGTTAGCGTATGAATATTGAAGTGTATTTATAGCTGCTTTTTGTATAGTGAAAATGTCTAAGGAGTGAAAGCTCTATATGTTTTAATGAAAAACATTTTCACCAGATTTAATATTATGACTTCCAGAAATTTCAATCGATTCTATATTATATCTTTACAAAATCGATTTTGAGCAGCTTAGCACTGAAGGCGTTATAAACATGGTTGCATTCGTAGTTTTTAAACTATGAACGCAACCTGTATGCATTCATATATATCAACATACGGAAATATTAATAAAATTTCCTCCTTTTTGCTTCCCGACAGCAAATGCATCAAATCCTAGCATATACCTTATATACTTACTTACGTACCTAATATGTATCTTAGTTGCTTTGTTTCTCTGCACATTCTTGTACGTACTTACCTATCAATTTATTTTGTTACTTTCTTTCGAAGTGAGGGTTCATATCGCTTCCTTCTAGCTCCATTTTAAAAATTAGCCTATTACTCATAACCAAAGAACTCGTTAGACAACTCGAACGAGCTGGAAATCAGTAAATCTATACCTCAGTTCTGCCTCCATCTCCTAGGTTGGTAGAACTGATTTGAAATTTGGTAGTAAATTATTTAAAGGTCTTTATGCTCTCATCCCTTGAGAAGTTTCTTAGTATATCTCCGTGGTCTAACACCAGATTCTAATCATATCTATACGGGCCTATCAGATACTATTTAAATTTGAATAAAACAGAATCACGAAAAGCACCGCTAAATTGAGAATTTCCTCATTTTTCAAAGCCAGTTAAGAATACAAGAGTCCTGATTGTTAATCTGAAATAATGATAATAAATAAAGTTTCTTTGAACAGCTGTTTATCTCGTCACATGTAGATTTCTATGGTAGTAAATGATAGTACCTTTATCATAATCTAAAAAATATTTTCTCTGTTCTGAATATTATGATTAAAAATTATGATAAAGGTACTATCATTTACTACCATAGAAATCTACATGTGACGAGTTAAACAGCTGTTAAAAAAAAGCTTCATTTATTATCATTACTTCAGATTAACAATCAATCCTGATTGTTAATCTGAAGTAATGATAATAAATGCACATGTAGATTTCTATGGTAGTAAATGATAGTACATTTATCATAATCTAAAATCATAATATTCAGAATAGAGAAAACAATGTTTTTTATATCCGTTTTCATTGGTCTCTTCTAAGCAAAAAGGCATATTTTGTGTTTTTTATAATATGAACCAAAAAATATAAATTTATTAAAAGTAAAAGAAATTTCTTTTCTTTATTGGCTCTTGATAAACTCAGGTGATAAAAATGATTTCCATAATTCGAAGCTTATTTTTCCAATCTCGTAAACACTCGAAGAAAAATCTCATAAATTGTAATCATGTTTGTACAATTATAATCTTTTATAGTATAAACCATCACCAGTTTTTAATAAATTATCCTATTTTTTATAAATAAAATATATTATTAGTGTATTATTAGTAATGTTATTATTAGTGTATTATTGTTGATGTTATAATAAACTGATATTTTTTTGTTGGCTCTTGATAAAGTATCAGGCTTAAAGATAATTTGAAGCTAATTTCCCAATCTCGTAATCAAAAAGATTAGAATTATTATATTACGTACCACGTTTTCGATATAACTTTTTCTAGATTATTTGTAGTCATATATGTATATTTTACATATTTTCGATTTCGATATAAATGATACGTATACAATATGTACATTATAGCGATTTCATTAACGCAATCTCAAGTATGATAGAAATTGTTGAGCTGTAAACTATTTACGGACGGACGGAAAAACATCGGGACGTTTTAAGAATTATTTCTATACGGAATCCATACTAGCACACTAGATTTTATGAAAGTACGTGTATCTATAAGACTCACCTTTACTTATGCTTTTTATTGAGGAGAAAAGCCAAACAATCTAGCAAATTAATATAAGATTGATCTGAAACCCTTTGTGTGAATTTTCTCTTTAAAATTAAGAACATATATATATATATATATATATATATATACACGCACACACACACACACACACACACACACACACATATATATATATATATATATATATATATATATATATATATATATATATATGTATATATATATATTTATATGTATACATACACATATATTTACATATATTTTGCTGAAAAATAACAAAAATTAAAGCTTTAAAATGTGGTTAACTACGTCCGCATTAACTAAACTGATGGGACTTAATTCCGTCGTCTTTCATTAAAGTGAATATATGAATCTATAAATATTACATACATACATTAATATTAATACATTCTTTATCTTTCTCTTTCTGGTTATGCACAAAAAAATGCGTAAGCAAATCTATTGAAAATATTTTAATAGAAAGAAATTAAAAATTATTTCTTTGTATAAAACCGATTTCAAATAGGCAAGCAAGATGATGTTATTTAAGAAAAAAATCTATATTTACGAAACAACACAACTTCTATCAAATTGGCATAAGGTACTAATGGCTCATACGGGAAAAAATATTTTGTCAGTGGCAGTGGAATAAAACATGAAAAATAATTGTGATAATGTTAAGAAAATGTATACATTGAGTAGCACATATACGTATATTTTATTAAATATTGTAACAATTAGCGCTTTCAGTGAATTGAAAGTACGAATTTATGCCATTTTTAACATATTACACAAGGGAACAGCGTTTTTGTTGCTTGAAATATTATAACTAATATTATACTTTACCGCGGTGATGATTTTTTATCTGAAGTCAGATTGTTTGTCTGATACAAACACTCTGACAGTTTAATCTTTAGTTTTTGAGATATAATTAAAACGATTTTTTTAAAAAAAATATATTTTTTATTAGGTAAACCATTAGGAAAACAACTACTACTTCTAAAAAAATTTTCTTTTATAAGATTTTATTTCTTGACTTGGTTCACAAGGGCTGTTGTTAATGCTCCAACAATAGTCTGCCATCATGTGAGCATTCCAGTGACCCTGGTAACATTCCTCCATAGTTCGAATGTCTTGATGGAACCGTTCCCCTTGTTCTTCGCTCAGATCACCAAGATTTTCAGGGAAACGGTCCAAATGGCTTTGGAGGTAGTGTACCTTGATACTCATATTGCAACCAAGCTGCTGGAAGTGTAATAACATCATCTCAATACGCTCCGCATAGTTATCATCCTTTTTATTTCCCAGAAAATTTTGGGCAATCCAAATGAATTCATTCCAGGCATTTTTTTCAATATCGGTCATGTAACTATTAAAGTTTTCATCCTTCATCAACCTTCTTATTTGTGGACCATCAAAAATTTCGGCTTCAAGTTTCTCTGTGCTCAAATTACAGAACTTTTTAGAGATGTATTTAAAACAATCACCATTCTTGTCCAGAGCTTTGACAAATTGTTTCATAAGCCCTAGTTTGATAAGTAACGGTGGCAGAATTATGTGATCCCTGGGCACAAGGGATTCCTTTATGACATTCAGTTTTCCCGGAACCACAGCTTGCCTGGAAGGCCAATCTTTTCTAACCCAGTGCTCGGGCTTAGCTCTGCTGTCCCACAGACAAATAAAACAGGGATATTTTGTATAGCCGCCTTGTTGTCCAAGAAGAAAATTCACCATTTTTAGATCTACACATATCAACCACTTGTGTTCATTGTATTTGATTCTACTCATAACAGCAGCTACAGTAGCATATTCTTCTTTGACTGTAGTTGAATGTGCAATCGGTATCGAACCCAGCTTATTTCCGTTATGCATAATTACACATTTCAGGCTACGTTTAGACGAATCAAAAAAGAAACGCCATTCATTTGGGTTATATTGCTGTTCTCCCATTACTTTCAATAAACCAGGAACATCAGAACAAAAAATAAAATCGTCATCTTCAGAAAAGAATGAAAGAAATTCTGCTTCTCCTTTACGATAGTATGAAATTTTTGTTTCTGGGATTAAAAGATTTCTTTGCTTTAATCGAGAAGCTAGAATCTCCGATGCTTTTTTAGATAGACCAAGGTCTCTGACTAACTGCACTGAGGTCTTCCTGATTAAAGGGCAGAGGCTCAGAAGAAATACATGCGTTAAAATCAGTTGTTCCACTTTCATCACTTGAAGAAGAGCTTTTTTCTTCTAACTCGCGATCATTTTGTGTAGATGAAGAAGCTGGCGAATCGCCGGAGTACAGGACTGGTCGAGTAACAGATAACAAATTAGGGTAAAACCATTTCGACCGGTTTCTATTATTAATCCCGTTTATACCAACCACACAAAAATAACAATCGTCTTGATGATTGGAAGGTTCTCGCCACAACATTGGTGTTTGATACTTACAATGGGGTCTTTTCTTATTCGCCCATAATCTCGGAGACTCTGTACATGTTTTACATACCGTATGAGGGACCCAGTACTTGTCACGGGTGTCCTAAGGGAATCCAAAGTAATCAAAATACACCCGTTTTATGAACTCCGATACACTTAGTCGACAATTTTTGAATGTATACTCACCACAGATGTTATAGATCGGATCGTTTTTACAGATGTTTCTTGACGTGGACCTTGTTAAACAAAACACTTTTTTAGAAAACAGGTCGGTTGATTTTAAATTTAAATTGGACTAGTACAAAAATATATCTGACAGCTGTATCTCAAAAACTAGAGCTGCTGAAAAAAAATGAGGGTTGATTTAAAATCAGCGACCTCAAATTAGTAAACAACAGGCATAAAATTCCATGCAACAAAAAAAAAGTTTAATTTTGTTCCCCTGTGTTATTTATGTACGGAATTGTTAATATAAATCAAATTTGCAATTCGCAATACACATTTTTTTCAAATCGAACGAAAGTGGATGTATCAAATATACTTTTTATCTATTTTTAAAATTTTGAGAAGTGAATACTGTAAGTGTATGCACGCGTCATATAATGCATTTATTTTTTGCGTTTATAAGGTTAATAACACAAAATTGGTAATTTTATTGATAATGTTGCAATTTCTTTGAACTTATAAGGAGTTATAAACTTATTTCGTATTTGTTATTTTTTTAAAACGGGAGTCTTACAAGGTATTTTAGGTATCTTTTCATCTGTTTGTTAGCTATTTTTTCAGAAAACCCTAGGCGTACAAACGTAAAATTTGACACAGTAATAAAACATATTAACCCGCATATGTCATTTCTGTCATTCAAAAATATTTATGAAACAATTTTAGAGGGGATATGCCTTCACTCATTATGTAATTTTTTTTTGGATTTCGTAATAGTATAGGATATGGTTCAAAGGGGCTAATAATAAAAGCCTCAAATATTTTTTATAATTTATTTAATATGTCTTCAGGGATAAACTATAAAATTGGCGAAGAAATGATTTCCTCTCTTGTTTCAGAAACTACTCTACTTTATATTATGAAGAAAATAGGGTTTAACCAAGACTTCGAAAAAGTTGTAGGGAAATCATTGAGATTATTTTAAATTTTATATTTTTCTTTAAATATGCATTGCACATATCATAATTTTAATACTCGCAAAATTCAAATTTAATATTACTACGTAACCCCAAAGGTTTGTAAGTGTCTAAAAGTGTACGGAAACCTCCTAGTGCGAATCTTACGCGTGCCTGATAGGTATGTTATACTTATATTTTTTTCTATAAATAGTTCTCGCGCTCCCATTTGTTAGCGTATGGTTTTGAATAACATTCCAAATATAACAACAATCATGTTAATACCTCAACATGCAAAAGAATCTTCTACTTTCCTTGAAGTCTCACTAAAGAACTAACTTGTTGCAAATATATTTTGCAGTCTATATATAGATATTAGTATATAGTGAGTTCAACGTGATGATCGGTGAGTTTCTTTTTTCGTCTTTTTACGTTCAATAACCTACAGAAAAGCAGGGTTAAATAATCATTTAACATATAGAATATTTCAATTCTCGTTAAATCCAATCGAATTTAACGAGAATTGAAATATTTCAAATGTTTTCTTTCAACCAGTGTTTTTTCCATAGATACGCATCGTACGACAAAAACAACAATGACCATCAATAATAACATTCTAGTAATGATAATTTAAAATTAGTGTGAATAAAATGTACAAAGATATCCAACTGCTGTCAGCAACCAACCATGAATTTTCAGAAAATATTACGACATCGCCCTAATCAAAAGAAGCGAGCTACTAAGAAAGAAGACGTTACCCAATATGATTGCGGCAAGATGCCGATGCACATTGAAAACTCAACAGAAAATCAACAACTTTATGTCGTGTCTTTCTTTTAGTTCCTTCGTCAAATTCGCTGCCCCTCTTTGAATTCCGACTCAAGTGACTTTAGTGTAATATTGAAAATCTATCTGCTTACTATATTTTAGATATTTCTTGATGTAGGGTGTACTGACTTGCTTATTCAATTATAAGGCTCGTTTTATATAAACGCCTTAGAATCAAGGAAACTATTTTATATTTTTGTCCAGTTTTCTCATACATTGAACATAATGAATGTATGATATTAAAACATTAATTATGTCAAAATAACAAATACGCTCGAAAGGATAGAACAAAATGGTAAATAACATCATAAAATTTAAAGTTAACATTTTGGTCATAGACCACACATATTTGTGGTATCTATTAGCGCTGGTAACAAGAGTTTACCAGCGCTCAATAAATTGGAAATTCACAGAATTTTGCACATGGACTTCTTGACAGCTAAAAATAATTCATAAGAATCTTACGCCGAGAGACTACTAGAAATATTTCTAAAAATTAATGAAACACTCTTTTCTCTATATTAATAGATTGCTCTAATACTAGAATCCCACGGAGCCTTTGTGTAACCAGCAATATCCCATACTTCAACTTTATCAAAAATACTAAAGCATCCTCGTGGTGGAACTCAATGGCGATCCAAGCAAAGAGTAGCAGAATATCATTACACGAACAGTCTGTTGTCAATCTCCGTCAGACTGATGGAAATTGCAAAAATATTTAAATCTTTTTTTATTCAGGTTTATCATTCCATTAGTCATTTGACGTCAGTCTGACTTTGTAAATGCCTGATCTCAGATTGAGCTTGTAATCCCCGCCATAGTTTTCACTCGCTTCATTCACAGAAGTAAATGACAATGTAAAGTTGAGTTGTTTCTAGTTACGTAATTACAGAATAATAATTAAAAGTGACTTAAATGTACTTTTAGACCTAAAATTATATCACAAAAACGTAGGAAACATTTTTGCACAAACTATTATCAGACCGTTGCATAGTAATATGTCCTTTGCGAATTTAAATATTCGAAAATGCGAAAAATATTGCTTTACCTATTCTACTTTCACAAATTCTTGTATGGAAACAATAAATAAAATTCTAATTCAAAGCCAGTATGTATCAGTGATATCCGCACTAAATATCATAATTTACTTAAAAAACAACAGTACTTGTTTGCAAAAATATTACGAAACGCCAAAAAATAATTCAATGCAAATTGTAACAATATCAATAAACTTTCAAAATAATTCGGTGACAGACCGGTTTTATTAAGACATGTCGATACTCCAGAAAGACAAGTCGGGAGACTGTGACCTATTTTCGAAATATCCCCAATACAATTCTCTAAGACAACAATAGCTTGTTTCATAAATAGACCTTGCTTCATTGCACAGCTTCAAGTAAGACATCTTGTTAGATAGTCGTCCTCGATACGATTGATGTGTTTCCATTTGAGATAGGTTTATGTGAACTTGTAAATATTCAATAAATTTATTTTCCAGTACCGGTATGTATTGTAAAGCATTTGTGAAGATAAACTAACCTATACGCAGTTTACTGCCTGATTCCTTAATGTATATACATTCAACTAATTGACAGAACACTGAAATGTATTAATTTATGTTTATTAATAGTTTTCAACTTATAGAAAACTAAATACGACTGTTTCGTACGTGACATTAATACACAAAAATGTAAAAGCGGATTTGTAATAATATGTAATAATACAATTTAAAAAAATAAAAGTATAATACAATTTATTACATTCTGAAAAACAGTAAGTGTGTGCATGAAGAAAAATCATTCGATTTGCAATATTTCACACATTCTCTTTCTTTTGTCTTTCAGGTCAACGTTTGGGCCCTTAATGGTTTGGAAATGCTCTTGTGTATTATATTCTCAAAATACATTTTAACATATTTTCAATCGTCATTAATATACGCAACACGGTTTTACATAACTTGAAATATTATTAACAGTTTAAAAATTTGGCTCATAAATTAGTTCTTATTTTGGTGTCGTTAAGATAGTTTGCATAATCACGTAAACTAGTGGTGGCCCAGTGGTCGAAATTCGACCATAATAAATTAAAATTATAAGTTATTTAATAAAAATTATTAAAATATAATGCTCAATCATTATTAAGGTTCTATTGTCAAAGACTATATACTACTATAACCACAGATTTCGCCAACGTTGTTATTTTCCTATATAAAAAAAATAAATTATATGGAATTCAAAAAGGAGAAAAATCAAGAATACCTATTTAAAAAGAAATTTATTGAAACAGAACATGCTGTAAGATGATGCGAAATAAAAAAATTATGCGGTAAAAAATGCTCTCCACTGAATATCATTTTTATCGCATATTGCGATAATATAATTAACGATTTAAAACTTCATTGAAAACAATGTTTTTTGTAAAAAACTCTCATCGTTTGCTAAACGTCCTTGACCGTTATATTCGGAAATATAAAACTTTAAACCATCGAACGAACGGACTCTACTTGCTGCGACATACAATTGCCCATATGTGAAAACTGGCCGATTCAATAAAATTCCAAACTTTTGGAATGTTTGTCCTTGAGACTTATTTATTGTCATCGCAAATGCAGGTATTATACGAAATTGCGTTCTTTGAAAGTTAAACAGTAAAATAGTTCCAGAATACGTTTAATTTATACGTGGAATCAAAATTCTCTTACTGCGTGCGGTCAAAGTTAAAACTTCGCAATCTATTGAATTTCGATGCATAAATTTGATGTTCATTCTTGTTCCATTGACTAATGCGTCCTTAGTATTTAAGTTTCCGATCAATAAAATAATGCAATTAACTTTAAATACCAACTTATGCGGAGATAAACCACTAATAGACAAAGAATTTAAAAACTCTACCGGATAGTTATTGACGTCATTATCATTACCACAAATTATTTTATCATAGCTATGATATGTTCGCTGTTCACCAGGAATTTGATTAAGTATATCAGTATTAATCAAAGTACAATCGTCATTTGTAGGTGCTAAAATAACAGAGTTCAATATATTTTCTGAGAGTATGTTATGGGAAATATTTCCATACACCTCATCAATAATATTGTTTTTATTTCCTATTAATTGATGAGGTATTTAAATAACATTTTTACTAAACTGAGGAAATTGTGAGGCCTCATTACCAATTTTTTTCAAGAATTCTAAAAATTCTATTTCATTTGGTAAAGCTGCCATATTTCGAGTAAATGTAACTTTATGAAAATTAGGAAATTCATGCCAACTTGTAACACAATTTTCAATTAAAGTTCCACGTGATCCATGTAGGATTACTGGTAAGATTTGCCGAAAATCACCGCACAGAAGTATAGTTTTTCCTCCAAACATTCTATGTTTATCGTTTTCATCAAATGTTAAACAAAAAAACATTGGATCCAGTATCATTATGCAAAATGTCACGAATAACTTGATCAATGAGATTACGCCGTTCAATATTTGCACTTTCATAATACTCACAAAATAGCATCTCTTGTTCTATATATCAATAGTTTTTCTTCTTCTATTCTCTGCAAGTATGTGGGAACTGGTAAACCAAGTATTTGACAGGACAAATTATGAACATTCAAAATATCATCAATTTCTAATAGAGCTCTGTTAAAGGATATTTCTTCGTTGTAAAGTCTTAGAAAACCTTCACTAAGATATACTTTAAATTCATTCCATAACGCTAATGCATTGGCTGGCACATTTATTGCACAAATGTAACCAAATAAATTCCGCATTTGTTTTGATGAATATAATTCTTTTGATTTATTTAAACATTCCCGCCATTCATTATCATTTGAAGCTATTCCGCGAGCATGGCACGCTTCAACAAAAGAAGGGTATAAAAATTCATTGTATGTTCTAATATCCTCGAATGATTTTGGGACCACAGACATGTAATAAAAGCAATCGTAAGTGAAAAAGTTCGATATCTTTTGGTGACACTACATATATCCTTGTAATGATTTTGTCACCTCCACGGCTTCTCTTCTTCCATTTATTTCAGGAATCTGTGGGAACACGTAACGCATAGGAATTTCAGTATATTTATACTCTCATGCTGATGGATCTGATAGATTCAACTCAAAAAATGCTAATAATTTTGTTTGTCTTCCATTATCAATTACTTGACGTTGTTGCCCTTCTCGGAAGTATACATTCTGTCGACGTGGTAAATGAATATCAAGTCTGATTATAGTATGTGACTGAAAATGCATTGGTAATTCATAGATGCGCCATATGGCTTCTGTTGATCCGACATAACGACCAATTAAAAAATTGGTAACTTCATTAATTTCTATATTTTGACCTTGTTCATTTCCACCAGACTCTAGTCCAACAGATGCACTGTCATAGCCTTTATACACATATTTATAAATGTATTTGACACTTTTGACTGTAGTACATACTTCAACATTTATATGGCAATTAAATTTAGCAAGTAAATATGGATTGTATGGAAGAACATACCGATTGTCAAGGCAACTAACACGAACTTCTGAATTAATACCATTATCACGTCTTCTTTATAATGGATACCCATTTAACGATTCACATGTAGTTTCATTAAATCGTTTTGGATACTCTTTATACATTTTCCATCTATCATACATACAAAATTAGGATTAAGTACTCCGGTCATATGTTTTACAACATATTTATGTAATGTGGTATGTGTTTCAATGTGAGGAATCTCCGCAGATACAACTTTATCAATATCTATAGCATTAACAAATTGTATCTTGCTCATTTAAAGTGAGTAAAATGGGAGCATGAGGCAATCCTCTTTTTTGAAATTCAATTGTATAAATAAGTGCTTCAACTTTACCAAAGATATTATTTTGTATAAGACCCTCTTTGAACGCTTTCAACTTTGACTTGAATACACGTACAATAATATCAGGTCTAAAATTAGCAGCTTCACCTACACCAATGTTGTTAACTATTTCTGGCCAACTTGGATTGCAAGTCATTGTAATAAATAAAGACGGTTTCCGAAATGTTGTACAATTGACATTGCATCTAAATAATTCCGATACATATTTATTGGAGATCCATTGAATGAAGATGGTAAAATTACTCTACGACCAACATTCCTGACATTCATGTTCAGTTCTAAGTAGTCTGTTAAATTGTTGTAAACTACAGACCTAAGAATTGTTTGATTTTGTCGAATGAAATGTAATTGTGAGCCCTCTATTCTCACATACATATCAATTATCCACTGCAGAAACAATTTTTGCGAATGGTGTAACATGCTGAAATCATCTCTAATTGCAAGTCGATAGGCTGCATACTGAAGCATGGTTAATTTATTTCTGGGTGCTCTTGAATTAGATGTAGTTGGTGCATTATGTGCAATATTGACATACCACCCAGTATCACCTTTGGGAGAAAGTAGTGGGTACGCTAAAGGATCTAATGATGAATCTAGAACTGAGATATTTTAACTACGCCATTAACTTTTGAAAAAGAAATCATATTTTGTTCAAAAGGTGGCTCACCATCAACCGTACTAAATATTACGGCTACATTAGTTTGAACTGCATCATTTAAGTGGAGTGGAGTGGAGTTTGGATCTACCAAATCATGATTTGCTTTAATGAGCATACAAATATCTTTGTTTTGATTCTCGACTCTCTGACAATGATCTTTCATTGCAATGAATGACCGCACAAAAAGATTACTGCGTTCCAATTGTAGAGAAATTTCTCGCATTATGGTGTTGTTACATGTTTGATTAAAACGTTCTTGTAATCTATAATTGATAGCAAAGTCAACATCATAAAAATATAATTGCGCATAACACGGTGAGCGATCATATGCAGCAGTCATTGGACCTGATCCGTGATAAAAAATCATCATGTATTTTGAAATGATACACTCCAGTTGTAACTGTCTCGGAAACTTTGGCTTCTGAGCTAACCATAGCAAAACATGAATTATATTTCCGAATATTATCAAAATAATTTTTCGACTTATTTTTTGTTAAAGGTTCATTAGAAGTAAGTCCATCATACAATGATTTGAAATATTCGTTTTGACTTAATGGTGTTAATATTGCTTTACTTTTATGACAACACGAAGTGAATGCAGTTCTGTCGCCTAAAGTCATTTCAGATTGAAAATGTTTCGCATTGCAAAACTTGCATTGCAAATCCATTAATCCACAATCATAACTATGAAAAAGTCCTGGAATTACACTTAGTGCACATTTATATGTATCCCTAAAAATTACTTCTTCATTTGTAAACTATTAATATTATTTAAATTTGCGTTTGGTCTATTAATATGTGTATGCGAAACAAACTATAAATATGACATTATCATAATTATGATTATTTTTGACATTCAGTAAGACTATGGACAAATAATATTAATCTCAGTTTGCCTTTAGAAAATTGAAAATATTTTATTAAATCTTAATAACTCTAATTTCAGATAAAAGGTAAAATTTTTTACTACTATATATGGGAAAATAACAAAGTTAAAGCACAATAACTTAGAAACTGTCTGACAGATAAACTACAATGGAAAGCCAGCGGAAAAATAAAATTATGGACAACTCATATGTCAATATGTGTGTATATATACATGTGTTTTTGTGTGTCAAACGCATTGTAGTATGTGTAATGTTTTTTTTATTAATTTAATGTGTTTCTAATGCATTATTGTATAACAATTTTAGCTCTCAGTACTCCTCTATACAAACTTTAACTGTGCCAAAATTCATACTCCTCCGTCCGCGTAATTTTCATAAAAGTGGTACAACGTTTTTGCTTCACGTATTAATATATAGATAAATATACCATTGCGTTTCCGGCTTATTTTTAGCAATACAAGTTTAAGTTATTTAATATTCCTTCTTAAGCGTAATATGTGTGCGTATGTATATATTTAAATATATATATATATACATATACACACATATATATATATATATATATATATATATATATATATATATATATATATATATATATGTTTATATATATATATATAAATATATTTATATATATATATTACTGAAAAATAGAGAGCAGTCAAACCCAAGTATTTTTTTAACAGGAATCAAATAAAGCAGGACCGCGCAAACAGGACAAGGCAAAGTCATCGCCCAATTACTAGCTGCATTAAGGATTTATACTGAAAACCTGTAATCAGATTCCCTGTTAATTATATCCTTCTGTTATATTGACAAATTAATTAACATGCCCCACCGTTTACCATACAGCAGTTACCTAAAATATTCCTTATTTAATTCCTTGAGTGGTTTTAATATTTTGACCCAATATTTGATAAGTGAAAAATCCATACAAATAATTTTCCTAATTCAACAACTAGATATTATCTTTCCAAATTATTTCTATAAAGATTTTTATCACCTGAAATATTTATGTAACTTATTTTAAATAGATTTCCTATTCATTTCATTGTTTGTCTTTCACCGAACTCATAGACGCATAACTGGTAAACAATTTTTAACCATGTATCTGCTATAGATGTCCAGTCATACTTTTTTTATTAATGAATTAAAAAAAATGTTAATATGTTTGAGTATATCGCGACTCAACAGGATCATGTAATTTTTCTCGTGTTGTTATTCATTTTATTTATCACTTTTGTTTAAGAGATTCTTAACTCGTATTCTACTCGTATTTCGGTTATATTTGGGAAGTATAAATATAAGGCTGATAATTGTCTATTGATTCTTATTAAATTTAATATTTGTGTCTTATACATAAATTTTAATTTTCAGAAAAGTTATTTATTATATAATTTATTTACAATATACTAAATGCTAATTTGTGCGAAAAATAATTTGATACATAAAAATTACACAAAAACACTTTAAGAACTTTTTCTTACAAAAAAATTACAACACCAAATATTTATTTATGGTTTCTTTTATTAAAGTTTCGTTTAGCTCTCATACTTTATTGTATCATTTGTATTACCGAAAAGGCATTAGATTTATGGCTTTCAATAAACTAACATTGTTACATAAATAATTTACTTGAATTAATATAATAGGGGTGTTAATACAAGTTATACATATATAAAGCTTGTTAAGTGGTTCCACGTGTGATAGTAAAATTTACCAGTAAACGGTAAACTCAAATTTTTTTTTGATTTCTTTATTAACATTTTAAATTTTTTTTCTAATTTATTAAAATTTACTTAATTATACTAATTGACGATTGTACTGCATTAATTCAAAATTCGATGTATTTTTTCCTTTTTATATAATGTAATTTTATGATTTAAAATATAATTAAATCAAAGTGAAATCAAAATGACGTGGAAGCATTATCAAAATATTAGTATTAAAATTTGTGATAGAATAGAATAAAATTATAAACAAAAACAACTTAAAAAACTTATCAAGCAAGAGTGTAATGAGTATACCAGAGTCCGTACTAAATAAGGCCATATATAGTATTTCTATCAAATTTTTAAAAATATTAATTTTCACGACATAAATGTATTGCTTGGCATTAAAATGTAAAGTTATCAAATCTATGATAATAGGCACTACTGTAGAAAAATACCATAGAAACCCCCTAGTTAAAATATATAGGTACAATTTGATGCGCTGAGTCACGTCTGCGAATAATAGGCACATTCTTTATTAGGCTCAGCATAAATTGTTAATTTGTGGATGTGACTTTATATGGGGTTAGGGTTTTTATTTAGTCTGACATAAACCCAGTGACTGAGGGTAGCGGGCGGCAGTAAAGGTTTCGTATTTATTATGAAAATATTTCTCAATTCATTTGAACAATAATTGAAAATGAATGACCAGAGCACAACGTTTTCAGATTGATTAATTTAATTTAAAACACTTATTTCGTTTATAGCTTTCTTTAACACTAAACGCTGCATAACCCTACTGATGCACATCAGGAATTCTTATATTTTTACAAATCTATTAAAAAAAATCAAACAATAATTTCTCTTTTAACAATTATTTTTTTTAGCATTCCTTTAAGCAATACATATAAAAATATATTTATCATAAACTTAAACTGAAGCTAATGTGACTTGTAATTCTAAAATACCATTGTGTTCCTCTAAGAGTTAAGGGTATACAATTCTCTCAGTTTCTTCTGCGTTAACATTTTAAAATTGTACCTATTGAATACATAATCCATAACGCAATCTCAACCCTAAAGTTTTGCGAGGTTAAATGATGGTGAAGTACCCTAAAATGAAATTATTTTCTTAACCTCATTTCGACATTTTCACAGTCCTGGCTAATTTCACACGCAGTTACATTGAAAAAATAAAATAATAATACATAATCAAGCTTCGTAATGTACTATCTAGGACCAGAATATCTGTAAAATGTTTAATTTGTGCGATGTGTGTTAGTTACCTTAGTTGAAATGAATCGGATTTAGAAGTATTTCTGATTATTGTTATTCGATGAAAACCTTTTATATGTATCTGGTTTTGTTCGGTTATTTTCGCTATGGCTTTTAGATGTAGAGAGGTCTAGCAAGGCATTTTGTTGGTTTAAAAAAAAACTTTAAGAATGTTTTCAAATCTAAATAAAGAGCCATAGCATTTTTCGATTTGCCATTTTATCAGCATCCTTATTACCCAAAGGAAGTTCAAAAAATGGTTGCCTATTCTCAAAATCTTTTGAAGGCTGTTTCAGATCCATGTATGGAGATTGTAGGTAAATATTGAGTTGATTCCCCAAGTCAGCCATTTTTATAATTTTGGTACGTGACGCCGAAAAATATTAATATTAAATTACTCGCTTTTACTTCTAAAATATATAATTAAATATAATTATAACCTTGAGACTTTGGAAGCCTTATAACATAACTATCACAGCTTGCAATAATCATAACCTTCTTTAGTCATATTGAAGTCTCATTCATAAATACAGTCGCAGGGCCCGGACCGGGTGTTTCGAATGTTTCATTTTCTTCATAAAAGTTAAAAATAAAATTAAAACTCTTGAAATAAACACTTCAAATAAATGTCTCTTGGAGAGACATTTATTTGAAGTGTTTATTTCAGTCATTTATGTCAAACTTCTAACGGCAGTTTATTTTCATTTTCAGAACAAATTTATAAAATATAAAAAATTTGACGTAATTTTCTTGTTAAAACTGTTTGAGATGTGTGCCCGTATTATAATGGTGTTTACATAATTTTGAATATTTATTAGTCGTATTAATATGACATGAACATTTTTAAAAATCAAGTGAAATTACTGATGTTAGAAAAAAAACTTTCAAACACAAGTAGAACTCACAATATGGGGGTTCCGTAAAAATTGAGGTACTTATAAATATTTATGGGTATGTAGTATTTCTTGTAAACTATTCACAAATAATATTTTTAACAACGCGTATATTTTACCTAGCATAAGTTTTCACACGTGTGAAACATCTCTATATCTATATAAATTTACTTGTACGTTATTTTATTAATCATTGTAATAACGCTATTGTATCTATAAGTGAATGGTACTATAATTGACCACAGATAGTCGACCGATGAGTGTGTGTTCTATACACACTCATCAACACGTAGTACGTTTATGGAAAATTATGTTAGAATGAAAAGTGGGAAACAGGCCAAACTTAGCCGATCGTTGAAACGTGTTGTGATCGAGTGGTCAAACTGGTTTGGATTACATATACGGTTACTTACAGGTTTTGAGTACCTATTCACTATTCGCAATTAATTTTATTACAGATTGAGAATAGTAAAATAAATCTTTGTATATTTTTCATTATTCTTGACCTTTAATAAATTTTCTCTTTATGTAATAAAAATAATAATAATAATACATTTATAAAAAAATATTTGAACATGTTAATAGATATAAGCTAATCTTAAGAAATATTCTTTTCAAATTGCCTCAACATCGAAATAGGATTTTATGTCGCCTCATTTTAATTTACACCTGAAGAAAAAGGAATTATATTTTCTTTTTTGCCACCGCTTTAAAAGGAATTTAAAAAAATGTTTATTGTTTATTAAAATCTTTACAGCCACTGAAGTTCTGGGAATGAGTGTGGAAACTGGCATACATATCCAACAAACGGAAATGTTTCAGACAATCAAGACAATCAAAAATTCTGAATTGCGCCCAAAATAAAGTGTCCCACAAACCCTGATTGTCTTTTAAACCCCGATTGTAAATTATTCTTCTAATTGTTAACTATAAAATGTTAAATGATTTAATAAAAAAAAAAACATTTCGGCCAATAACGTACAATGATATTTTTCATTAAATTAAAATTTTATCAAGAATAAATAATGTTTGAAAATTGTTCAAATCATTTACTACAGTGGATTTTTACCATATTTTTCTACATTACCTGCTTTCAAGTAATAATCTTAAATATTTCAATGATTTAATTGAAGAAGTAAATGTGAAAAATAGATGCCGATGGATGGTTTGAGCACATCTTACCATTAAATATTAGGGGCAAATTGAATTAACTAAAAACCGCGGTGTAACATATCAATCCGTTTAAAAGTAAGAGACACTAATATTCAATACAAATACCATTTGTTTTTAAATAATAGGAAAAATATTTAAATATTTTGACGTTAATTCATTACCATTTTTAAACCAAAATTTAAAATTTCTTACAGAATAAAAAATAGGAAAGCAAAGTTAAATTAATTCTGACGATAGAATTTTATTTAATAACGTGTGCAAAACCAAATAATTGCCATATCAAAAATGTATTTTAACAATGCAAAAAAATACTAAAAAGGTAATTACATCTAACAAAACATACGTAATAGGCCTTTGCATCCGAATCCTATTACTTATGATGTCCGTTAAATACTATAAAATCATAAGTCTCTGTCAAGCCATCAAGTTCATAATCTTTAAATGCGTTTCCCTAAAAAATACATTTTTTGGGACTCACAAGGTTATTGTCCCCCATCTGTCATTGACTTCGAAGAATTATTGATAAACAAGTATTGATTAATAACATAATCATTTAAGAAATACATTCAAGCATAAACATTAATGAACGAATTCCGATTATGAAACAACCGCGTCTTGTTTAAATTATATAGTGTCCCTGTCACCTGCTTTTAATTTTAAATACTTACACATAAATGCCATATTTTAACCCCCATACCATTTTTAATGAAAATAAAATTATTACATATCAACAGCTAAATATTGAATAAAATGAGGCTTTAAACAAAAACTAGCAAAACGCGTGTAAGTAGTTGTTATTATTAATACATGGTTAACTCGATAATTTTATTTAAAAGATCTAAATAAATGCTGGGGTTTTTTTCAAATTCATGGTTGGAAAATAAGAAACATGTCGTAAGACACGATAGTGTTTAATACTTTTGCAAACCGAGTTTAAAAATGAATAATGGTAAATTGGCCCTCAATATTACTTCATAAGAATTATCTAATAATATGTCAGTCGATGAAATAGTATGTAATAATAGTATATAATAATATGTCAGTCGATAAAAAAAATATTCACTCGCACTTTAAAATGAGATTGAGATGTTCATGTACATTTCTACGTGTAAATTTTAATGTATTTTAAGGAGGAATATAGAAAACCAAAGTTAAAGTTTTGTATGTTTTATTAGGATCTCTAAAACCTATTATGATGTCGCAAACACAACTTTATTAGTATTTATTAGAAAATTGTCTGATTCTGGAAGCGGTGATGCAACCCACCCAGTTTTGGACATCTCGTCACGAAGCATTAAGAGGACGATAATAAAAAGTTGATAAAACGCAATTAGATTGGGAAAATGTGTAAAATTTTTTTTTTATTATACAGATCTAATTTTAATTAAAATTATAAAGCTGGCGCCATTCTTGGATCGTTAAAATCACAACAATTCATGGGGAATTGTTTTACACTTGATAATATTGTAAAATAAGTTTTCACCGTCACAATTTTATGATCGTTCCCTTTGTAACACGGAAATAAGGAAGTTAGTCCCAAAGTGGCTATTGTAAAGGAAAGCGAAACAGGCAGAAGAACGGTGTAATCAAGTCAACTCGGTAGATTTATTCTGCGTTCATGTAAAATAAAGACGAATGGCTTTACTTATTGTATTTATTATGTGCATTATATAAAAGAGAGATAGATACTCCGCGTTTGCCGCCGCCCTTTTGTAATTTGATAAGGTAGTGTGAGTGACGATTGATATTCTTAGAAAATGTATCGGTTGCAAATGTTAGAACTTTAATCAATTGGTGTTAGTATATTAGTGTTAGCTATATACCTCGTATATTTGATCTCTGTATATTTGATGCTCAAATATTCAGATATAAGACACATTATATTTAACCTATAAAAATCTTAACTTTGTTGCTGAAAGAAGTGTCAACAAAGTGTAAAGAAGTCACAAAGTAACCTTGATGAAGAGAAAAGATAAAGAAGTCAATAAGCATATTCTCGAAGCCAGTGGGCATATCCAATACTAGTTTTTTATAGAAAAAAACGTAGGACGTAATTAATACTTTAGATAACCTACGTTTGAATATTAAATACTCCGATATTGTACTTTATTCAAAAACAAAAAACCGTGTTGTAAAATGAGGCACTGATAATTGCCCATGAATACCATAATATGTGCAAGTTGACATTTACATGTCTGATTTTATTTAAATTATAAAAACCAAATGTTAACTATTATTATCAGAAGCTACTGAAGTTATCTATTTAGACCAGACAGCATCATCTAGATCTCTTTAATGAAAACCAAAAATAAAACATTGAATACACTTATAAAGACATTTTATGAAAATAAGCGAAAGTATATTTTTGAAGAAAACAATCAAACAGGATTCAATCTAGACATCTTTATTTCTTTACACGAATAAATTAAGCATATTATAATATGACATAGTGAATAATTGTCCTCATGCGGATATTTTCACTAACCTTGCGTGAGAATCACGTAAACAAATTTTATGCATGATCATCACTGCTTTGGATTATTAATTAAAGCTATTTATAAATATATTTTCCTAATTGTTGCATGGGCAAACATTATTCTTAGTAAAATGTATCCTTTTATAAATGCAAGTTTTTCTTATATTCTGCACTCAACATATAATGTATCGAGTAGTATGGATCAAATGTCAACACAAAATTTAACGTATATAATAGGTACTGAGATTTTTTGTAAGCCTTTACTTAAACCTCATATTGACGATGTGGAGAATAAATGTATATTTTGTACTTGCAAAAACTTCTTATAAATCCAATTAGCAAATTTTGTCAAAAATTTATGCCACAAGTAAAATTTTTATAATAATTGAGGAAAATTATCTGCAATTATTTGCCATACATTTTTATTTAACTAAATCTAAAGCACACTTTCTTATTTGTGCTTTCTTCGATCACATTATAAACTACTAAAATTTGGAGATTGTTTGAAACATAGCAACGTGCAGCAGGACTGTAAGACGGACGGAAAATTCACATACGAAAACTTTCAAGTTTTCTCGTCTCAACTAAATAAAAAAAGCGACTCCGTTCTAAAAGTAGTTATGAGTGTGTATGTAAATACACATAGATATAAGTACCAGTAAGGATCAAATATGTAAGGACGTAAACAATTAGACAAGGAGAACTAATTTTTATTGGTCTTCTGGGGAGAGAAACATAGGAAAAAATAAAGTTTAAATGTACGTTGTTTTTAAACAGGAATGAAAAAAGAATAAAATTGAATAAGAGCCCATATCAAACTCCATTATTAATCAATATCACTTTATTAATAATGGAGTTTGATATGGCCTCAATTAATTGTCATTAATGATCATTTTCTGGCATAACTACATATGTTTTCGTGCCATCCAAAAATTGCTACTTTTTATAATTTTTTTTAAATTTTATAACTTTTAAAACTTTTCCATGAATGTTTCTAATTTTTTTTAATAACAATTTTGATATCAGAATTATAATAATATTATTATTGTTATTATACCAGTTGATGAATTTTATAATAATTTATTTTGATTATGTTTAATTTTGGACAAAACAAGTTACTTTCTCTTTATAAAGAAATAGTTAATTTATATGTACTCGTATATTTGCAGTATTTCATACAAAACATGAAATAATTTCTTAAAAATATGTTCTGGGTATATAATAGTATAATTTTATAATGCTATACTTTATCTACCTAAGTAATTTGTACATTAGGTATTCAAAAAATTTAAAGTCATGTAACTTGTAACGTAAAAGTGTATAATATATCATTGCTTAAAAACTACCTTTATTAGAATGTATGTATGTATTTAAAAAAATTGATTTCAATCCTAAAGTTTGGAATTAATGACCGTTCGAAGTTCTTAAACTATAATTTTGACCTTAGATTACATGTAATGAATTTGGTAATTTGTTTACTTACAGTTATAGAATTTCCGTATTACATAAATCCTTTTAAAGCATTGTAAAAATAATTTTTATGCTAAACTGCTATTTTCAAGTTATTTGTGCAAATTTTGTAATTGAAATCATCGTAGTATTTTCATATACAAGCCTAATATGATCAAAAATTAAGATATTTTCATGTGTTCTGTCAAGCAATGAATTAAATACATTTTAATGGTTTTATGGCTGTAGAAAATACCAAGTCTTATATTATAAATGAAAGAGTAAGGAAAACATGTGATAAAATGACATTGCCGGATAATCACCTGAAAATTCAAATTCCATCTGATATTAGGGTATATTAAATGTAGTTAAAATAAGAGGAATGTAAATAAATGTTTGAGGTAAAAAAATAAGAATGTTCTTTATTGTACTTCGTATACAAGGCTGTCTTAATTGGATTTTCCTATCCACGAGGTTTTCAGGTTTCCATGTCGTTCACTCTGTTAGAAGTAGCATTATGTTCATTCGTATTTAAATGAAATTCATAAATCAAAAAATGTATCCCTGTGGATTTTCTTCTGCCCGAGTGTCTACGTGTATAAAATCATGCAGCGATATGCTTACATATTAAGGGCAAATATTGCAAAATACCAATATTAAATTTGATACAGATTTTCGGCGGTTTCATATATTGAAATGAAAAAAAAACAGGACATTTTCTATTATTGTAATATAGTTTTTGAATATAAATTAGCTGATATAAAGCATATGTATGTGTATACATTTTATACGTAGGGTTAATACTGCTAGCTCTTACAAAAAGAGGGAAGGTTTTAAAAATAGTAAGCTGATTACGACTAAAGGATTTATTCCTGTAGATCATTTTTTTTGCTTACACATTTAAGATAAGATTTTTATGTCGGCGTATCCTATCAATCGAAATAGAAAATATTTTATAGCTTCAATTTTGTCGTTACGGATGAGTGTAATTATTATCAGACATTGTGGGAAATAGGGTGGTGAGAATATTATAAGGTATGGGGATGCTCCCCATTGGACATAAATTAAAAATGTTAATTCATAGGAACTCAAATTATCAGGAAAATATTATATTTTTTTCTCTCAAAAGGAAAATTCTATACGTTAAACTGCGACATATCCTCCATGTGTGCAAAATTTGTCACATTTATTCATGTACATATTGAGTTCTTAGCTAAAAATCAAACAATTTTGCGGATCTAATATTAGTTATAATCATGATTGGGATAAATAATAAAACATTAAATCGACTTTGCATATCAATAGAAACACATCAAGCCAATAGGAAAACGAAAAAATATAAATATTAAGAAATTTTGTCGGTTTCCTATTTTCAACACGGTGTCATAATTGACAAAATAACGGTTCATAAATTAATATTTTTCAATTCTCTTTTACATAAGTGGTATTTTAAATTTCGTAGCTTTAAAAATGGAACCATTATGGTAAGATTTCGTTGTCTGTCTATCCATACGAAAGCATAATTTTTCTCAGAAAGTATTACTTTCTAATCGCTGTCAACCAGAAATTGTAGAATGTGTTTGTCCGCATCAATTACTTGTAAAATAATTTTATAGATATTTGTGATTTTAGTTAAAAAAACCTTGTGTGGACATTTCAACGTTATTATTATTTCAAACAATTCCTCTTGGAATTAAAAATGTGCAAAAATAATTTTTCATACCACTGATTTCCGATATTTTCAAGCGGAAATATCTGTAATAATCTGGATTGACGGAAAATCGTAAATGCGCTAAAGGAAAAACAGAACAAAGTTTCAGATATTTATAGTCTTTCCCATTCTGCGATTTTTGAACTTCAAAATCGTTTTATCTAGAATATCTTGGTGCGAAAACCTTGGCGCGCGAGTTTTATTTGAATTTGATACAGTTTTTAAAATGTGAATACAATTTTTTTCCGTTTTAAAATGGATAACCTTGTTTTTTTTTTGGCAATAATAATCCAGCGATACAAATTTTCTTCATGTGTAATTTCTGACCAAATAATACAAGTTTTATTTTTAAATACGTAATTGCTATTGGTAATACATATTTTAGTGCCTTTATTTTCTCATTTCGTGTAAATCTTTCATTATCATAGATTATAAAGGAATGGAGAGCGACAACATTCAATTTTATCTTTTAAAATATAATTTTTTACTTTTTGGAAGCCATATTTTTCTGTTTTACAACTAAATATTGCACCAAATCATACTCTAAACACTAGATTTTTTGTAATAATTTTTATTGTGTAATAATTTTTATTAAAAAAAATGCTGATAGTTGATTGATAAATATGATTATTTCATAAATTAAAACTATGTGGAGTTTAATATTAAATCTCAAAATAAAAGAAAAATCTCTAATTTTTAAGGGAGAAAATAGTGAACAAAATAGAAATGTAAATCATATGAGAAATGTACATCAATTTAGCTTTATTTTTAAATTCAAAACCAAATTAATTTTTTTAAGCCGAAAGGAAGAAATGAAATTTAAAATTAAGTACTTTTTTCAAATATGAGAGCGATATTAATACATGCATATCTATTCTTAGTAAATATTTTAATTAAATATAGAAAAAAACGGTTTGAATCTACTTTTCATTACACGTGTTTTATCTATATTTTAGTCACCCAAATTTATACATCAATTGAAAAGTCGACTGCAAGCAACTCTGCAAAAATGGTTGAAAGAAGTTTTGCTTCATTTGATGACCCTTATACAATCAGATTAGCCTGTTAGATGGACAATCGATATAAGTGGCATTTAGTAAATCTATGTTGCATTTGCAAGTAGTATGGGAAATCGTTTGATTAGTGTATCGTTCCGTTAATATATCAATGTAGATACGATACATATAGAGGCCTGTAAATTTATTGCATCTGTCATCGAAGTGTAGCAAGCAAATCTGTCCATTCTTCAGTCAGGTAGTTTGTCATAAACATGACAAAGAGTTTAAATACCTGCTCGATGGATAGACATACAGGCAAGGTTGATGGATTCGTAAATAAATAGCATTAAACTGAATAAAATGCTATTCGTTTAACAATTTCCTTATTGCTTATACGATAGACGTATCCGCAGAATTTATGATCTAAATCTTAATCAATTAATACTGTAAATGGAATGAACATTTATCAAAGACTATTTTTTTTTTAATTAAAATATTAATGAATAAACGGAAAATTCCCTTGAACATTGAAGAAAAAAATTAATAAGATATTATTTTAATTTACCATATATCAGTGAAGATTTAGTTCATAATAAGACATAGTCAAAGAAACATAAAAAAAATTGAAATAATATTATCTTTGTGATGTTTGCAAAGAGGAAGAGACGAGTATGTAAAACAAGGAAAATCGTTTTAATATCTAATGGCAGCTTTAGAGAAATTGAGATTCGTAACAGAAATTTTTTTTGTTAATTGGCATTAACGCCAATTAAAAAAAAAACTTTGCAATAATGGTATTTAGTTTTTTTTTTGTTAATTTTAATAAATGATATAGTTCCATTTTTATACTTCATATTGTTAATATTTTAATTATAACTTTGTCTCTTTCAAATAAATTGTAAAAATCACATTTTTATCATCATCATCATCATATATATTAATACGCTAAGGTTAAGATGTTACACTCCCTTTTTAGAAAAAACCTCACAACTAATCCACATAAATTATATATCATTTTATAGACAATTGCTTGTTCTACCGGCATCCACAACTAAAAAATTTATTATTGCTATTGTTTTTGCAAATTAATTAATTATTAAAATTATATACACAAAACAGCAATGCTGCCATCTAACGGCTCAACGTCAATATGATTGACGGTCGGTAAAATTTTTGTTTAATTTCAAATCCACTCTATAAATAAAGTGGCGCTTTAGCTCAATGCTTTTGATACTTGCGCCTCTATATGTCAATTTTAGTAAAATATTTGTTTCATCTGTCATCTGAGCTTCATAATGGAATAAATAATGCGAAGACTTCGCACGGGTCACGCTAGTTTATTATAATTAAGCCTATATTACATAGACGAAGCTTTGTAAGACATTTTAATAAAAAAATCCGCCAAACGTTTAAAGTCGCGAGCGTTCTCCACAAGATGGCCTCTGCTTCGTCGCTACGGAAATATTATATTTGGAGGGTTGGCTTTTAGTATATTGTTTTTCCATTAGTTTTGTTGCTTCAAAATTATGTTTTAGTGTTGTTCAACAAATTCTTCTAATATTATTTTTAGAACTAATATTATGTATTGTATGAACAATATAGAATTTGCTTAGCAACGTAAAGTCAAAAAACCCATTATTAGTGTCATGAAAAAGAAACTTCCAAAATTATTTCTAAATATTATATGATAATGCCATATATTAAACTTTAAGTTAATTATATTGATTGATTCCAATATTCAATATTTAATAATCCCGAAAACTATAGTAAGAATTTTGTTTTAAATATATCAAATGAATGCTACAATATAAAGTATGTTGCAATATGACATCAACACTTTTGATACAAGATTAAGATTAAAGTAATGGAAAATTAACCTATTTATAATTTCATAATATATTCCAAACATTATTTTCTCCAACTATTAAATTTCATATTCGTAATAATATTGTAAAGACGTTATTATATCAAATTATATATATATATATATATATATATATATGTACATATATTTATTATAAAATTTTCTATGATCGGTTTGCAAGTCAAATATTAAGTAAATATGATGTTGTTTTCTATATTAATGAAATATCTACTTACTCGTACAGGTAGAAACATGTTTTCTCATTGGCAAAAAATAAATAAATAAAACCCTTTCGAAATATCATACATATATGTCTGCTTGCGTACACGTATATTTAATACTGAAAACTTGCTCCTGACAGAAATTGATACATGGAAAATTTAACAAAAAACGAAATCATAAATTGCTGAATTACATTCACACTTGCTTCGTATGAATATTCGAGTTCCCGAATACACAAACCTTGTTTCTAATGGAAGCCTGCAGCTGTCACCAGCAATACGCTGTGTCGCCGAGTCACAAGAAGAAACTTTTTTAATTAACCTCAACAGCAGAAATTGAAATAGATATATTTTTAATAAAAGATTACGGCACTTTATGTGACCATAAAATCACAACCATACAAATTACGATAATATGAAACTTTGCAATACTCTGTTTTATTTAGAGACGTATATTACAAAATTAAATAAAAAGATTAAATTATTATAAAAGAAAGTAAATATAGATTTTTCATCTTACTAAATAATAAGTATAACACATAATATTACGTGACATCTGCAATTTGACGTATTACATTAATAATTAGAAAAAAAAAATTTTGTGTACTTAAAAGATCACAATAAATTTACTTATATACTTGTGCTTCGTAATAAATCAATCAACGTTAAACTAGTATCAAAATTTAAGTTTAACATTTTTTGATATTCTTAGTGAAGTGCAAAAATATCGACGGTAAAACAAGCTTATCTAAATTTTACTCGGTAAATGTTCATATCGAATATTCACGGAGTAAAATTTATTACTTGGGATAAGTTACATTACATAGGATTTATTTTATTACATGGGAATGCCTAATATGAATTTAGTCATGAACTTCTGACATATCTAGAGATGTCGTCGAAAGGTTTAATATATTTTATTTCAAGATGAATATAGATGCAAGAATGTTCATTTGATGGAAATTAGCGCCAAAAATAACATCAAGTAGGGCGTCTTCTACTTTATGTGTAACGGAATCAGTTAGCAAATAGCGCGTTATATACGTTAATCACACACACTAAACTCAATAATATGTTAGGAGATATATTATGCAAAACAAATAGGAATTTCAATTGATTTGATGATCTGAAAGTTTATTTATTTAATAACTTTTATGTACAGCACATGTAGCGGACTTATTGCTACAGGAGCAATCTTTTTGGTTAACTATTTTTTTAATTGATTGTTTCGCAGACCGTAAGACGTTACAGCATAAAATAATAATAACAGAATACACTTAAAAAAGATCGGTAACGCATCTGGCTTATTTCCCAATATTGCGCTCTTTAACTTAGATTTATTCAAAATTTTAAACAATCATTGACTGACGATTAGAATGACTGAAAGACATTATTTATTTTTTCATTTAATTTTACCTAACTTTTTCGCCAAGAGTATAGGCTTCCACTCTATCCGATAGGGCCAAGTCTCAAAAAAATTGTTTTTGCATAATATTTGTCACAATTAAATGAAACTACGTGATGTAGTATTAATTCTATTTTCTTTAATTTATTAAATTAAATAAAGTAGAAATAATACTACATCACGTAGTTTCATTTAATTGTGAATAATGAATTTCGATAAAATCAACGCCAAATATATTCAATATAATATTTGTAATATTTTGATTTTAAAATATTTTTTTGAATTAAACCTTTGACTTGTTATCCAATCTAACATTATCAGGCATGTTATATATATACATATATATATATATATATATAAATTTAGAGATGCATGTATTTATATGTGTGTGTGTATATGTATACACATACATCATTGGCACAACAATCTATGCACCTTTGGTCCCCGACCTACAGCCTACAGCAGTCGTCGACAACGTTGTCAAATATAATGTTTTCGGTCGACCTGGTCGCCTTCTGAAGATAGCTCTGAAAGACCTATTGGGCTCCTTTGTCTTCTGTAATGTCTCTCACGTGTGATTACCACCAAAATTTAGCCCTCGTTGTCTAAGGAAATAAAGCTGGAACTTGGTGTTGAAGAGGATGCACCTTTAATCTTGATAATTGACCGGAAAATATTTTTTCTGACAAAATTGTTTTTTTCGTATTTACTCAACAGCTCTTAATTCCTTAATTCTATCTGTTATTGCACATATTTATATCTCAAGGTAAAGTTTTTGAAGACGTATCCATTGTGTTACAACTAAATCATTTAATATTTAAAAAGTATAAATTTTAGAATATATATATATATATATATATATATATATATATATATATATATACATATATGTATACACGAAATAAGCTTAACTCGGAGTTGTAATGACTATCCAGAACAGAAGGCGCGGTGGAATCTTCTTTTGAAGCTCACTTCAATTTTCTTGCTAAATGAAGTCGGGCGTTACTTTATTAAAATAACAAATTTAACATATACTGTTGTTTGTAGATGTTAGAAATAAGTCTCCTTTTTATTTAATGTGTTATAACAAATAATTCGTTAACAAACATCTAAACACAAAGAAACACAATTTGGATGAAACATTTTCCTTAGGGGTTGGTTCAGATTCTTGTTTGTGAATATCTTAATTTTCTCTTATCGTGTGGTCTCTATTTCTCGTAACTCATAAAAATTAATTTACTACCGGTTTAAGAAATAATTTTATTTTGAATGATGTGCATGTTTTTATACTATACAATTTATGATTTTCTGTAAAATTACGTAGAAGTCGAACATATTTTGCACTCTGGGCCCAAGTCATTTTATTAAACTTTTAATAAAATTTTATTTGCATTAAATTCGATTTCTACCTATTAGAACGCCTCATTGCATTTAATGGATTTTCCATATTTGAGTTGCATTATTTAGTCACAAATTTCCTTTTACAATTTTTTTAACCAATGTAAGCCACTGTTGAGATGGACGAGTACTAAGTTTATGGCACAAGTTTTTTTTATGAATTTTGAAATTAGTTTTATGGTGTTTATGCAAATTACAGAGTAAAAATCTTTCAATTGAAACAATTCCCTCATTTTGAGTTCCTACTTGATAAAAAACTACAACAATGATTAGATGCTAATGGTTACGCGATTCAAACAAAATTATGCCATTTAACTAAAAATTAACCACAACGCTTATAACGTTCACTTCATGCAAACAGTGACTAATTCGCGTAACTTCCTGATAGTTATGACGAATAAAATTGTCCGTTGCCTGTTACGTTATTACGATATAATTACCAGATTCTCATTATATTCTCTTCAGCTATTCGATAATATTAAACAATGCGCTACTTATTGATTGCCTCATGGTAAAAAACATAAAAAGTAGGTTAGCATTTTACTGAGATAAGTAATAAAAATATAAAGGTTTTTCTGAAATATGTTTTAAAATGTTCGTAAAAAAATCACCACATATATCTGTGTTTAAATGAGCTTTTATTTTCTTCATTTCACACCCTACATAATTACCTCGAAAGAAATTTGTTTTCTTGTTTCCCCATTTACACCCTGGAATTAACCCCCAGACTCAAGATTGAATCTTTTTACATTCTCTTGAATCTATTTATCTTCACGTCTCTAACCTTACTCTATCTATGTGCTAAATTTAAAGTGTTTATATCAAATTGTTTCTGAGAAAATAGCCTACGACGGACGGACAGACGGACACCAAAATTGTTGCATTAGGTTCCTGCTTGGGCAATTTTTCCCCGGAAACACTAAAATCTTTCTTATCATATTCTCTTAAAGGTGTCTGTGAAAAAAACCTTCCCCGTCCCCAAGTGTGAGATGAGGGAAAGTCCGAAAGAAATAGAAATTATGGTTTCTGTACTTTGTGCGCTGTTTGCTTGTGCTATGCAATTGTGCAAAAATTTCAATACAACCAGACTAAAATTTAATTTTAGAGTCATGATGCTGTGATATATAACCGTATAGACGGAACCGTATAGACAAACATCTTGAATTTATAAGAGTTTAGTTCTTCATTATTAGGCTACTCAACCCGAAAGGTTGAACAACTTGTTAGTTTGATACCGAAAAATAATAAAGTCTTGTTTGTCTTCACCAATCTGCCATAATAGTGGCAATCAAAATGCGATAGAAAATATTTTTTAAGTGTTGTATATTTATTTGCCTCTGTGAAACCAAGCCAATTTCTTCTTGCATAACGTTCAAATTTACGTTTTTTTTAAATGCATCCGTTTTCTTTTTCATTAACTGAAGCTGAAAATCATATGCACTAAAATGTTTATAGGCCAGTGTAATTATTTAAATATTTACTATTACCATGAAGATTATTAACAAAAAAAATACCATAACTCGTGCATGATGGCGTGTGGGATTCAAGAAATTAACCAGAAGGGATCGACAATACTTTCGAATACTTTTTTTTTGTAGTGGAACTAAACATGCTATACATCTGTATATTTAAGATAATACCATACATACCGATGGAAACCAAAGGTTAAATGTAAAAAAAAGCTTTAAGATAACATCCTGGATAAGACATATTTTCCAAACACGGGTCTAATTCTATTTTTAGGGTCTCAGAATAAAAAAAAAATATTATTCGGGCTATAAAATAGTCTATAGATGCGTGTATTGTATTTTGGTCATATAACAAGCACATGTTGACGGTGATGACAAATATCGATGTATTATAATGATGACCTGAATAACAGCTCCGTTGACATTGATTGATGATAATCGGCACGGTATGAATGGGCACGCCACAGCGGTCCATGTTTGCTTATTTCCTTGTGTTGTGTAGTCGCGTACACTATATTTTCTTTTGTTTGACTGATATCTTCGTCAAGTCACCAGCGTCTAATGATCACAGAAAATATTAACGTAAGAGGGTTTAGTCTGTTTTAATTTTTTTGAATTTTTTTATTCAAAAAGGTCAGCTGGTATTTGCTTTGAGGTTTTTTCAAACTATGAACTTCAATGCAAAATATTCACGATATTAGCAATCAAACTGCGACAAACAGAAGAACAGTCGTTATTTTAGTTTTTTATGTGAATACATAGTTCGATACGTATGATCTGTTGCTTCGTAGCTCCTACATTAATTGTCGCGTTTTGAAAAATGAGTTGCAGTTTAGTAAATCTTGTTATTCCGCATACCTAAAGATGCTGCTTAAATCTAATATGACTGATATTAATTGCAAATTACACAAAAGGCCGTAGTGAATATGTTTGTGATATATATTTCGTAATTTATAAATTAAATTTTAATATTTACCAAGTAATTAAAAAAAAATTAACACAGAGAGAAGTATATGAGCGGCCGCGATGGTCCGTAAGGCACGAGATTGAATCATAAGGCTACATTCAAATTAAATTACCCTCCATAGAATGACATGTAATAGTACGGATAAAAACATACATCAAATGTCGGCTGTAGCTAAAAATGTTACGAAGAATCAAAAGTAAAAAAACAGTGTTTCACAAGTCTGCAAGAATAAGTAGATAAACCATTTTGGAGCTAAGTAGGTACATTCGTTAGCAAAAAAATGTTGGAGTGCCCCCTGGTGTGTTAATACCATAACACCTATTTGAGAACCATCGCCAATTAGTCCCAAATATTTTGCAGAAACGTTGTCTAAATTGGTAAAACAGTTTTGGAGGCGAACGGAACATTCATTTGTAACAAAATATTGCAGCGCCCCCTGGTCCATCATCGATTAGTCCCAAATATTTTACAGAAAACAACGTCTAAATCGGTTATACCATTTCGGGGTTAAATGGGAACATTATTTTGTAACAGAATGTTGCAATGCTCCCTGGTGAGCTAGCACCATAACACCTATCTAAGAACCATTGCCGATTCGTACCAAATATTTGCAGAAAATCTTATTTAAATCGGTCAAACCATTTGGGAGATAAATTTGATCAATAGTTTGCAAGAAAATGTTTATTTCTGCACCTCCTAATAAGCAATCACCGTAACAACTATATAAGAACCATTGCAATGAATCATAAATATTTTTATAAGAAACCGTATTTAAATCGGTCAAACCGTCTGGAACATTGGATTTCACACACAAACAAACAAACATACAAACAACCTCTCAACCTAAACACACACACATTGCAGACTAATAAAGAAACTATCCTCACATACGATCATACACATAAAGTAATACAGAGCGTGATAAAGAACGTGACTGATATTTGTAAAGGTGTTTCTCTGTCTGTATCAATCTGTGTTTATCTGACGCGTTAGCCAGACTAGGAATACTATATACCCTTGTATGTTTATAAATGCCTAAATAAATACGGACCCTCTTAGGCAAGGTGCACTAGTGCTTGAGCGGTTTTTTCAGTTCTTGTGGTTATGGTTGCTATATCTTCTACCACAAAGTTTGAATGTCACTATTTTGATAATGCTGTGAGCATTATTGTTTAAAAACGTTTAAAAACAATTTTTAAGGGTAAACAAAATTTCTTGTCTAGCTTCCTTGTAATTTTAAACGTAAAATTATTTTTCACTTAAATTAGCATTTAGTATATTATAAATATTTCATTTGGCGAATAGCTTTTCCGAAAATGAAAATTGGGTGTATAAGACAAAAATATTGTATTGGATAACAGTTGATAGACAATTACGACCCTTATACTTGTCAGATATAAACAGAATTCAAGTAGTGTACATCTTAAGAATATATAAAACCAAAGCAATAAAGAAAATTAATAAAAACCCGCGAAAACATTGCATGATCATATTTAGTGGCAACATACACAAACATGTTAAGATTTTTTTCTGGATTTGTAAATAAAAAATATATTATTGGATGTCTAAGGCAGATACGTGGTTAAATATTAATTACCAATTATGCGTTTATGAGTCCGTTGAAAGTTAAACAATGAAATGAACAGAAAATCTATTTAAAATAAATTACATAAATATTTTTAGTCGATAAAAAGCTTTATGGAAATCATTTGTAAAGAAAATATCTACTTGTTAAACTGAGAAAACTAATCGAATAACTCCTATATTTGATATATTAAGTAAAAATATTATAGTCATTCAAGGAAAAAATATGACGTAAACCATATTGTGCAAGAAATATGACGTAAATCATACGGTGGCACACATTCATTAATTTGTCAATATAACGGAAGGATACAATTAACAGCGAATTTGATTACAGGCTTTTGGTCAAAATCATTAATTCGGCTAGCAATTAGGCGATGTCTTTGCCTTGTTCAAGTAACGATGATATCATATTTAATGCCAGTTATTCTTTTCACTAATATAATTTATGAACGTGTATAGATCTCACTTTACACGTTACTAGCTATTGACAGGAAGGCTTTAAACGTATTTATTAGGAATTGTGAAAACATTCAAGTTTGTTTATTAACTTTTGCCGACATTGTTAATCAATTCGAGAGTGTACGGATTTTTCTAAAAATATAATCTTTATTTTATTTTTCTTCCTAGAATTTTAATATGTCATAATAATAGAACCGAATTAATAAACCTTTAATGTTTAAGTATAAAAAAAAATTAACTCGTCGTTATTTGAAAACTTTTAAAAATTGATTCAATTAACCATTATAGAGTAATCTTACCTTTGGGTATTAAATATGTAACATCTATTCCCAATAACTCGAAACATTATAAACATTTAAATAATTAGCTAATATATATATATATATATATATATATATATATATATATATATATATATATATATATATTAGCTAATTTTTTAAGTGTTTATAATGTTTTAAGTTATATAATACTGTATTACATCTATATTCGAGGATCGAAAGGAGGTTAAATATAACTTTGGACAATATTATATACAATAGCATTTTCAAACCATTAAATGCTCAAATGCTTACCTGAAAGGCAGAACAGACTGATTTATTTTTTAAACTAATCAGATCTTATCATCTAAAAATGTGTGAAATATTTCAAATCGAGTATTTTTTCTTCATGCCGCACACTTACTATTTTCCAGAATATAATGCCTTGAACTATAATAAGGAAATGACTTTGGGTTTGAAGCAAAGAGCGTTATTAATTTTTTGTATTTTAATGTCACGTGAATGAGACTTAGTTTTAAATTATAGGAAAGCCTTTAAAAAAATTATACAAATAAATGAACAAAGTTCAGTAATCTGTTAAGTATTTGGATGGGTATACATTAAGAAATCAAGACGATGTCTATATAATTTCAATCTTGCCTATATCACAAGGAGACATGCAAATATCTTATATTAAAATTTTAAACAAATTTTCGAGAGTTTTATATATCATCGAAATGAAAGAAGCAAAAAATGTTCTATTATTTCAATATAGATCAAAATGTTCTATTATCTTAATATAAATATATGCTGATATAAGGCATCTGTATATATATTAATTATACACAGTTGTATTGCTAGCTCTTGCCTATAGCCAGGTTTTCGTGGGAATCGAATTTGATTGCGTATTTTAAAAATAGCTAACAAATGGCAAGAATTTGAAGAAGCGACTACGACTTACGGATTTATTTCTGTAGATTACTTTTTTGCTTATATCATAAAGTCATTATTTTTTGTTGGCGCATCCTATCAATCAAGAAAATAGTTTGTAGTTTTTATTTTGTCGTTACGTAACTTTATCAGATATTTTAGAAAGTAATATACTAAGCATATCGTTGGATATGGGGGAGAAAATAATATATGAATTCAAATTTAAATTCATAGGAACTCAATTTGTCGGGAAGAAATTATATTTCTTTCTTTAAAGGTAAATGTGTATAACACGCCTCTATGTTTGCAGAATTTAAGTTTGGCTAAAAAAAGTTGAGCTCAAATTGTTGAGTTATTAGATAAGAAACAAACGTGTTTCAGTATATCTAACCGAAATTATAATTATGATTGAGATAAATTATAAAACGCAAAATATAACTTCGCATGCCAGATGGAAAAGAATAATGTGCTCAGTCTACACATTTAGAACATCTGTCGCTTTCCTATTTTCTACACCATGTCGTTAGTGACATAAAGAAAGTTCGTAAGTTAATATTTGTAAATTTTTGGTTATACAAGTAGTATTTTTATGTTATTTTTTGTGCTAATAAAATAAAAAGGAAAGCTTTATGGTGAGATTTCGTTATCTACCTGACCGTACGAAATGACTGTTTTTCTCAGCAAACACTTCTTTATTATTGTTATCAACTCGAAATGAGAAACTATTGTCGAATTTGTTCATTCGAAGTTATTTGATGTAAAATATTTTGGAATGATTGTGATTTTATTAAAATATCCTTTGTGCATACATTTTAATCTTATTTTAATTTTAAGACACTTTCTCATTTCAATCAAAAATATGCAAAAAACGTTCTCTCCATTACTTATCTCCGACTTTTGCAAGCGGAAATATCTATAATATTTTGGACTGACGGAAGATTTTATATACGGTACGGGAAAAATAAAGCGAAGTTTTAGACTTTTGCGCTTTTCGAGGAAAACTGAATTTATTTTTTAATTTTTTCCTCTCCATGGTTTCCCAATTTCTAGGCCGTAATTATGTGGATAGAAACCTGAATATTTATACTGCTGTAGTTTTATTTTAACTTTGGAGCGCAAGTTATACTCGAATTTGATAGATTTTTTAAAAAAGTAAACATCACTCTTCCATTTTGTTTTCTTTTGTTTCTGAGAAAAAGTTTAATTTAAAAAAAAAATAGGTTTTATTTTTAAATACGTAATTGCTATTTGATAATGCATATTTTAGCATCTTTGTCATTCTCATGTCTTTTGCAGGGAATAGAGATTGGTTATATTAACCATTATATCATTTTTATTTTTTAAGCAATCTTTTTCTACTTTAAACCTAATATTTTATCAAATTATTCTCTAATATACTGGATTTGTTCGTAAATTTAAGTCATATTTTTTTATGTCTCTTTAATATATAAAACTCTTATCAAAGCGATATGAAAAATTAAACTACGGGGCTAAATAGAGGTAAGGAAAGGAGAAATAATAAAAATACTATTTTACCCTGTTCGTATGAAGCACAATATATCAATAACATCATTGATATTTTCATACAACTATTACAATTTCGGCGTTAGACCCGACCGTTCACCTAATTTCTCAATTTCAACAAACTGCTCGTAAACTGAGTTAAACTAATCGGAACAGCTATTTTGCATTGTATATTTGACACTAACAGTAATGATAATCGTTTGTCGCCCGTTAACTTGACAACGAGGTGTAGTAATCATTACTTTTCATTATTACACTAACAGCTCATTTTAATAAATATATTCGTCGAATTGGTACCGCGTGTTTAAAATGTATCATTTTATTAATTTTATCGGGACGGTCCATAGACATTTATTAATAGAAAGCCTAATAAAAGTCTTATAAAATTTATTTCCGCTGTCACACCACGTCAATAGGTATTTTAAATTTGTAATAAGCAGCTCCAGAGCGGCACGCTTTTATAATTATTATTTATTAAAAATGTGCATTAGAAGTAGTTTGTAAAATTTTTCTCTTAAAAAGACAATATTATAAAGTAAATATTTATGACGAACGTTGAAAAAGGCTTATAGTTTATCAGAATAATACACAATGATCGGCCAATAGCATATCGAACACACGCACGACACAGGTCCGTAACAATCTTATTATAATTTACAATATAATCACTCAAATCTCCCTTCAACCTTATACTAAATATGTATTGTTTCCCATTATCAGTAATTATATTAAAAATGACATAGGCTTATTTTACCGGGCAAAATATAAGTAAATTGAGTATGTATCTATGTGTTGAATTTATCAGATCTATATATTTATTATTTATAAAATTATCCATTTACGTACAGAAACTTAAATTGTATTTAAACTTTATTTAAACAGATTTTATGATCATAAGATTTAAAATACCTTAAAGTTCAGTGAAGCGGTTTTTTTAAAATTAGTTGTGTTCTATAGTATTCGCTTAACTTTTCATTTAAAGTGCTTACGAATATAGATATTTCTGATTTTATTTCGATTTTTTACAACAGTACTTAAACAATTAGGGACACAATACGTTGTTAGTGAATTTGAGTGCAAATATCTCGAGACACCAGCATTAAAAAACTTAGTTTAATGATTTTTCAGTTGTTTTACTTCAAAAGACCTCTTCACTGATATTTCGCTCTATGTGGTAGCTGGAAGTTTATTTAACCACCTTTCCACTCTATGGGAGGGTGAAACTAAAAAAAAAAGGAAATAATTAGCTTCTACAGCAAATTTCGCCTCAATAGATATAAAAATAAGAGGGTAATTGAGCTTGGACATACAGATGTACGAACAAACAAGAAGAAATAACAAGGGTTACTTGTTTGGTTACGGAATCCGATTAAAGTATGTGTGTGTTTGGATCCCCTCCTCAAAAAATCAAGAGATAACTTATTATCCCAGAAAATTTCCAAAATAGTTAATATAAACAGAACTTAAAAAAATAATCCTAGAACTTTAGCTTAAGCACAATTTTAAAAATGTTTATTGAGATTTCACAAACTTACACGTTAAAGATTTTTTTTGTTATTGAAAAAAAATTCGGCTCAAATTATTGTGGTAAAAAATTGTTTTTACATTTCACCTTGAAAGTGTTTTTTTTTCAATTTCCTTTCTGTTTTTTTTTGTCATCAATAAACAACCCAAAGGTTATAATTTAACCTTAAAGTCGGTTTTTTAACTACACTCATTTTTCACGGCTACATCGGTGGTCAAATGTTTATATTAATGACATTAGTGTTACCTGTCACCATTATAAACATTTAGTGATGAAAATCGTGATGTTTTTTAGATGCCCTGTTGACGATACAGATAGATGAAAACTGACCTGCAACAAAAATGTAAACTGATCGTCATCTACTGTATAGTCGTATATAGTTCGTTCTAAATTAAAATTTTTGGAATACTTGTTATCGATCTTATCTCACCAATAAACGTCATTCATAAAGAGAAAGCTACAGATGTAACGTATACATAATTAAATTAACTTACTAATTATTTTACAGTAATTTAGGTTTAATAAGAAAAGAAAATTTTTATTCTTTTTAATTTGACTCTCAATACAATTATTAAAAAATGTCTTTCCAGGCAACTCGTAATTACATGTTTATAGCAGCGAGCATAAAAAACTACTACCGACCAGCGTACTACGTGTTTAAATTAGCATATAGGAGAAAAACGCGTTAGGTAGGAACGTTTTATAATATGTGTGCACTGAGTTTCATTTATTTTCTTTTTCATTTTATGCCATATAATAATCACAATTAAATGAAACTATGTGATGTAGTATTATTTCTACTTTCTTTAATTTCTTTACCACGACCTAGGTTTCGTTGTATTATTAGCTTATTATATACATTATACAAATATATGCATCACATGCAAATACATCATAAAAATATGTACATTATGTGTGCGTTCTCGAATGCACAAAGTCTCTTTTCCAGCGGAATGCCGTCGCCAGCGACACGCTGAATCGCTGAAAAGAAACTTTTTTAATTAACTTTAACTGCGAGAATTTAAATACACTTATTTAAAATAAAATATTATGGCATTTTATGTAACAACCCTCAACAACTTAGGGTAGTAGGAAAATATACCACACTAATATATTCAGATGTGTACGCTTAAAAATTGAAAAAATTAAATTTGAATGAAAGTTATGCAAATGATTTTTTTTTATCTCACAGAATAATAAATATAACATAAATTACTAACAAATATCTACAATTTGATATATTGCATTAATATTTAGGAAAAAATATGTTTTTTCTCTGCCTCCTACAAATCATAATTTTTTATCTAATATTGATGGTTTGATAAATCAGTCAACCTTAAATTATTATCAAACTTTAAGTGTACCATTTTTATAATATTTTAGTGATGTACAAACACATAAACGGTATAATAAATTTAACTAAATTCTTTTTGGATTTTATTGTAGAAAAAAATATATTACATGGAATCAGCTAATATGAATTTAGCCAAGATTTTGGGATATTTCTACATGTCGAAAGGTTCCATATTTTGTGTTGGTAATATTATAATAAAATTTGTTTTATCATATTTATAAAATATCGTACAGCATAAAAATCATTCCATGAAAGCTATCCCCTCATTTTGAATAAAACCTGAAAAAACTACGATAACTACATGCGAATGGTAACAATTTAACCAAGATTATGCAATTTCACCAAAATTTAACCACAAAGCTTAATATGTTCACTGCAGCGAACAGTCACTAGTTTGCACATTTAATTAATAGTTATAACAAGAAACTTTATTTTCCTTCACCAAATTAATTATTTTTAGTTTTATTTACGATCCAATTAACAAATTCTCATTATTTTCTCCTCAGCCAGTCGATACCACAAAACAACGCGCTGGTTGTCGATTGCCTTATGATAAGAAACACAAAATCTACGTTAGCATTTTACTAAGATCAGTATTAAAAATATATAGCTATAAAAATTAGACGTATTCGAATTACTTATAAACAATTTAATGAATCAAATGTAATTACTATAACTTTTAGACAACGATATTTTTCGTGGCAATAAAAATATGTCCTTGAAATATTTCTAATGAAATATATTTGTCAAATAAAATTAAAATTTGAAATTTATTATTTATCCTTCATTGAACATGAGTTGGACGTTAATGCAAGTCATTGGTGTATTTAGGTGAAAAAGGAACATTCGAGCCCGGAGCTTGAGCGCTCTGAATTTTTTTTTCTACTCGGCGGAATATATCGAGATATTTATTTTGTAAAATTAATATTTCATTTTCTTTGTCAAACATCGCTTTCGCAAAATCCTAATTTTATGAGTGGTATTTTTTCAATAAAACTTTATGAATTTATAAAAAATGAACTAGGGCAGCTGTGTGTACGAATAACGTACACATAGCTGTCCTAATTCAAAATCCTCATTCAAAATATTTTTAGAGATGACTTCATTTTTCCTTTAAAAGTCTGCGGTGGAAATAGGTAGCATTAATAAGAAGGCTCTATAAAACCAATAATCTTGTGTGGCGATAAAACTGAGATAGGCGAATTGGGAAAACGTGAGTATAAAAGTAAATATTTTCACTTGATATTAGTTTAAAGAAGAGACCTTAATATTTCAACATGTTCGTGTAGAACAGAAGCTTTAGGCTACGCAATGAGTTACGTTAATATTGATTTAGTGGTCATATAAATGCCTTGTGAAAATGTTGGGTTGGCAACTGATAAATCTCAGTTCAAAATTGATTGTACTTTTAATGAAATAAATATTTACTTGTATAAACACCCTCGTCACCTATCGCTTGTGGCTCGTGCATGTGCCCGTGTGCATGCTGACAAAATGGGTAAGTTCGTCCTTAAGATGGTCTGACTTTTAATTTCTTTATAACTCACCTAATGAGACGGTGATCAAAGTAGATTATATTTTAGAGGCGAAAGGGTTATGTTATATGATGGTTGAGGAAGCATAGCTCATCCAAGTGAAAATGTTTTTCACATGTCAAAGCATTGTCGTATAAAAGATACCCTGCTTTGACATGTATGAAATTTAGTGGCAATTTTCCTACGTCGTTCAAATTGAACATTGATGGTAATCTTATTATAAGTTGAAAGGGATTCATAGTTAATAATTCTCTCTGTACTAAAATTAACTTTTTTGGCCAGTGTATTACTTTTATGGAATGCTTTACATATATTACACACTTTTCGTCCCCTCTAATAAGATACTTTAGTCAATTGTCGGTACGATGGGAACTCAAAAACTCCATACATGGATCCACCCTTTTCTGAAATTGACGGATTGATAACAAAAGAAGTATTTGCGCTTTTTCCTCAAGATATGAAGTTATTTCTCTATTGCAGCAGAGAATAGTTCCTTGAATGTTATTGGAGATATTAAAATAGATTCTTTGGAACCTTTTAATTCAAAACTTTGCATTCACATTGGAGAGAACATATTCATCCATAGGACAACTATGGATATTGCGTATTTCTCCCCTGTTTCAATTTCAAGACATCAAAAAATTTCTGATAAAATTGGCATGGGCCCTTCCAAAAATTTGTTTGTCTTTAATAAAGTGAGAAAACAACTGTTTTTTTAGTTGTGAGAGTTGTATCTTGCTCTTATAATTGGTATCAATACAAAATATGAAAGCAAAAATCAAATTAGATTACTTTATTCGGCCTTCTAGAATTTCTGAATAATAGTTGTTGAATATTACTATCAAAACAAATGTGGGTTAATATATTTTATAACTTCAAATTTATAAATGCCATATCCTGTAATGTTTCAGTAAATAGTAAAATGGATTTTACGTGTTATGAAATTAATTTTAAAATTATGTTTTATACTTTGGATAAGAAATAATATTCGTTCTGGAAAATATAAATAATTAAAAAAACCTTCCTCATTTTACATATATTATTTTTTATTTATGCACAAAATGAGTAAAAAGATCAAGCAAGAATCGTTCAACTTAATATTATAGTTGATGTATTTAGTGGTTATCTCTCATAAATTTATAGCTTGGATAAAAGTGGGATAGTAGATAGAGTAAACAGATACCTCGATAGTCATCCGAGATGCTTAGAAATATGCATTGACAAGTTTACTGCTATATTAGGAAACATAGCCCCTATTCTCAGTATGAGCGAGTCAACGAACGAGCCAATACGCTAGGTGACTTCCAAAAGACAGTCGTATTTAGAATATCGATAGCGTTTTACGGATCATTGCTATTTTATCCGACTTGCAACTTTTTATTTTACGAGGTGAGAAAAGTGTATATGTTTTATTTAATTCTCTAGTTACAAAAGTATTAAATATGTATTATTTATTTCATAGCAATTTATAATTATATTTTTTCCTAAAGCGAAGGGCATCTATCAATAGGAAAAACACAGATGCCTCAATTTTGTTGAATATAGACGCTCTTAGGGATCTTTGGAGATGTCTATTCTCCTGTCAGAGATAAACGCGTTGTACTTAAAAATAGGTATCTGTTAAATTTTTTGTAATAGAAAATATCAGATAAGTACTAGAGGAAAAGAAATGCTCCACCACGTGGTGACTGGACTCAAGAACATTGATCAAAAGCATGAAGGCTATGTATAACGTCGAACTTGCCTTAAACAAAATTCCCCGTCGGTATGGAATACAGCAAGAACATTGAGAAAGCGTAATGCAACAATTCTAAAAATATACCTTGGGTAAATACTTACCCACAAAGTTGTCTTATTTAAAAGAGCAACTGTCCTCACCACAAAAATTATACATTGTCAGCTGTCCCACATAAATAAATAGAGTAAACGCTTGCTTTTTATTTAGCATTTCAAAAACCAAAGACCATGGTGTCAATAAACATTAAAATAATTTACCTACCGTTTATTGTTTTAAAAATTTAACTCTTTTTCAAAAATTAAGCATCTATCCTACATTTATCCTGTATACAAAAAAAAACATAATTTTAATAATGAATTGTCATCAGTTTATCCATGTGTTTTTTTTTCTTATGAAATATCTTCCTGTTATGAAATAAAACAACGGACAAGTGAAAAATGAAATGTAAATGAAAAGTTGTAATTTTGAGACGAAAGTCACAAACATTCATTTAACAAAATCATGCAATAAAGATATAGAATCAATAAATTAAAAGTAAAATATTTAATATTTTTTTAACTTGTTCTGATTTTATTGTCCCAGTTTTATATGGCATGGTGCCATTTCATAATTGACAAGAATTTACTACTTTATGTATTTAATTAGTTGTTATTAAGGAATTCTCTATCCTATAAGTATGATTATAGCAGGATTACTAGGTCATACATGAGTGATCTGTCTTTTACTTTTATACAAAGCTTATATAGTTTGAAAGTTCATCAAAATCAAGTTTTCAACGCTAATGTTTAGCAACTATTTTGTTGTCAATTACTTAATTAATCTGAATCGTATATTTTTGTATCCGTTTGTAATAATGTCAGTCATATATTATTAATATTACATATCTATATATAAATATATATATACATATATACATACATATATATATATATATATATATATATATATATATATATATGTATATATATGTGTATATATATATATATATATATATATATATATATATATATATATATATACATATAATAATGTCAGAATCCACTTTTAGAGTTTCGCTCTTTAATCTGTTTAGAAGAGAAAAAAATATAAAATGTTGAATAGTTTCAACCGAAATCGTTTTTTCGAATATTTCGTGTATTGTCTTCATTCACTTGCTTATTCCCAATAGAATATTTTCCCAATTCACAGTTGAGTTCCAACGTACTGGGCTATTAAATACCAAATAGACAAAAGCAAACATACAAACTTTTCCTTTTTAAATTTCAGTGCATATTGTGGTATTTTTTCTTTATAAAATTAGCGCAGACTAAATTTTTTCATTTTACCTCCTAGATGTAGCGGAAAAAGCAAAATGTTTATAAAACTTTTAACCAAAATGTCACCCGCAGAGTATTTCGGTAAGAAACATTTTTTGTATCTCAATGTATCTGGTGAGCGAACCTTGTGGCATAAGTCTTTTGACATAGCCTGAGAGTATTTTTTACATTTTATGGTAAGCCCAAGTTCAGTGAATGTTGAGACCGAGTTATATGCTGACATTTTTTTCCATTTTCCATATAGGCTCCTCTTCCGATATTCGTCTTTTTAGCATAATTATGTGGCACATCAGCACACTTTGCTTTTTATTAGAAGTATTTTTTTTTATTAATTACCATTAAAGTTATGAAGTTAAAATAACCCAAAATAGAAACACATTTTTTATTCATAGCGAAAATTATGAAGTCGGAAGAATTACCTCTTACAAATTATTCGAAGGTGTTTCAAGTAATTGAAAACTTGAAATTAAATATAAACTTTCTTTTAGTTGAAGCAAATTTGGCATTTATAGATATTTTGTATGTCTAACATCTTTTTTCTTTTGAAAATCTCATCAAAAATCCTTATTATTATTTAATTCTTTACCATAATGACTTATTCCTCTTTTTTCGTAAAATTTTAATACTTTTTAATAGACAAATTACAGATAAATTCATTTTAATCTGGTTACATTACTAAGAGTAAAGAGTAGGAACAAAAATAATTGATATTAAACCAAGAAAATGTACTAAATCACTTTCTTTTCAAAAGTTAAAAAGAGTATTCAATTGAAGGGCATATTTATAAACTATCATAAATTCGCAATACACCGTAGTTATATAATAGTAAACTAAATTGAAAAATAAAATATTCGAGGCGCTCTCTCAAATTTTGGAAACCATATATGTTATGTTCTCTTATGCATCCCGTACCGTATGTATCCCGTACCGTTATGTTCTCATTTTAAACTCTTATTTTCTTCTAATTAAACTTTGTCTACTAAAGTACATAACCTTGATTTTTGCCAAGCATGCGTTTAGCCGGATTTATAAATTTGTTCTGGATAAAGTAAACGTCGGACATAACATTCAAATATTCATATTTTAAGTTGTTTTGATAATATTAGTTGAAAAAAAATTAAAATATTTTTGTTTTATGGGAGTGATGGTATTTTGAAATTATGAAACAGTCCTTATAGATTGATTTGAGTAGTTTAAACTTTCAAGCCTACTCCAATAGATAACTGGAAATGTATAATAATACGTCAGATTAAAAATTTTGTTTTAAAAAATATATATTCTTTATGGACAGTTCATAATTCAAGTGCTTATATTATTAGGAATAAAATTCGTGACTAATTCACATCGCTCTATTCTTTAAAGTTAATAATATTTTTACATAAATAGAAATACATAGCAGATATTTCTCCTGAAATATGAACTTCTAAGTTACATGTTAATTTTAATTATTTGAACAGTTACCGTACTTTATTCTTAATGATAATGTTTATTAATAGGGAAATAAATCTTAAATTACTAGTTAATTAAACTAATCACAGTAAGTTCTTTTGAAATAAAAGTTGTTTTAAATAAAGATGCCGTGAACAAGATGTATTGCCACTTTAAAATAATGATTTTAATTGTATTTATATTTGTATTTCATCTGTTGTACAGTGTACAGATTTGTACAGTTCGTTACACATACACACACACACACACACACACATATATATATATGTATATATATATATATATATATATATATATATATATATATATATATATATAAATGTATATATATATATATATATATATATACTTATATATATATATATATATATATATATATATATATATATATAAATATATAAAATAAATAAGTTATGTCAAAATCAAACCATTTTTTCTTTCCCATCTTCCTCAATTTAAGTAAATAAGTTAAATCGCGTTTGGTTATATTTAAATTAAATTTATAAATCAAAAGGTTTCTTTTAAAAACTCTTTGTTCCAAAATATCTACTTGAATATTTAACCATTTATTTAAAACATGTTGAAATGACATAAACTATAATATTTCAATACAAAACCCAAGAGCTTTTAGTGTAATTAAAAAAAATAAAGAGTTCAAGAACATTTCCTTCTTAAAATTTCAACAGAAAGCGAAGTTATAAAAATCACTCTCGTATTATATCATGTTACTAAAAGAATGCCCATTTTGTAGTTTATAGCCAAAAGGTATAGCAATAAAGCTGTGTTGGTCATGTCTCTGGAATAACATTCCAATAATATTAATAGCTTAATATTAAATAGTAAAGATTGTATTTTTAATTTGGTTCAAACTCTATGCACTTCTCTGTTTGTTACAAATGTGAAATATTTTCAGAGTTAAAATTGAATATAAATAGTGATGAAATAAAACTACGATTTTGACCAATAAGCGCTAATATCGTGACAACACTAGCGACTTACTTCATTAAAACACAAAAAAAATTATTATTTGAGACAGATTTTGAATATGTGATGTTTATTAAGATAGTGTCAACCGTTTTATTGCCAATATCAAAGTGTCGTTTACAAATTTTGTTACATTAACAAAAAAGCATCGGCGCTTAAAATAAAATGACCTTATTGCCTAAAAATGTTTCAAACTATCGCGGTGGAGCGGTTACTTGTCCCGCCTTCGGTATACTTAATCCTTTGTAATCCCTAATATTGCACCTAATGAACAGCAAAACCATGAAAGACAATACATAATGTAAACAATACATGGTTATGGTGGCTTTTCCGTCTATACAGATATTAGTCGTTTGTTAGTCAGTAGGGTTTTCCCATTTTACAAATACAGTTTACCGAAAGAGTTTAACAATATGTTGCAAATATGTATTGAAAATTTGAAATATTTTAGAGAATACAATTCTTAACGATACGGAATCGTTTTTTTTTATAAATTACTCATGCGAGTAAAATCCATCGTTTGGATGAAAAATTTATTTACAAAACAATCAAATATGTTGAAACCGGTCTATATTTCGTTTCATTATTAAAAATTATTTGGCAATTAAGCGATGTTTTATTAACTTCTATAAGTTTCTAATATCTTCGTTTTATATTTTAAATAAAACGGGCTTAGCCAGTTACAATTTACCTTTTATTTCACAGCGTTTAGTTTTTTCTTTTTAATTTTGTTTCGATAATTCGTGTAATATTCCGAAAAGGCTAGAGATATTTAAAAATGCAAATATATCGAAAGATTTGTAAATTCGGTGAGAAAATATAGAAGACTTCATTATAGATGGTATGCGTACAAACGCCAGAATCAATTTGTACGGATGCATTCTTATTACAATATTATAAGACTGTCTCAAAGACGATGAATCATTAATATTCTAGTGCGTTTTTTGATCGTACTTTTTTATTGGTCACATTGCATGTACTTAAAGAGAGAAAGAAACCTAGTATTATAAAGTAATAACACGATTACGGTATGGAATTTTTGCGAAGATACAAAGAGCACTCTGCATATGTGCGCCTATTTAACGCATAATATCATATCCAACGTAATATATGGTGAGCATAAATAACTCAAATAATATGAAGCGAGTGATTTATGTAGGTTTGTGTATATTGGCCGATATACACAATATTGACCGTTGCCATATGGAATCAATTTACATACTCGCGAGTAGAAATGAATTAAAATTATGATACAAAAGTTGAAGTAAGACATAATTGATGGAAGAGAAATATGTCATTATATCTGTAAAACAAAAAATTGATATTAGAAAAATATTATTTTCCGATTTATTCTAAATTTAAGAGTCGACTTGTCAAACTATTTAAATGTAGAGAACGGTTTGGACGATAAATTAAATCGTTTTAGTAACGACAGTAAGTTAGATCGTTTCGATTTTTATATTATGATTTTGCTTACATTCTGCAGCATATGTAAAAATTATTAGAGCAACCCGGCTTCCATGGGCACCTAAGAATAAAATAAGACAGTTATAATGAGAAACAAATTTCGTATGTCATCCCTTTGTCAACACAGTCATAAACACAATGGTTAAGCATCATACAGTGCATGCATAGCGGGAACAGCGCTATTTTATTAAAGCAATACAAAACAACGTGACGAAGTCGTTGTTAGTGAGTGATATCCGAAATATTTCGCAGAAAGAAAAATTTATTATAATAGTATTTCAGCGTTTTCTCTAATTTTTTCATGGATATCTTGTTTATGAAAATGATGCGTTTAAATGTAATTATGATCCAGATAATTTTGAGAATGAAAAATATTTTGTCAGTGAAAAATACATTTCTTCAAAAAAATGTACATATGTGCGTTCATGTCAAAGTGCATTCAAAAGTGTGATATCGCCTACTGAATATGAATGTTAATAGCTTCCGTCCTAAGTTTCATATTCAGTAGACTATTTGGGCTTTATATTTCTCTGAAGTTGTATGTACACACACACACACACGCTATATATATATATATATATATATATATATATATATATATATATATATATATATATGTATATATCCACAGACACAAGCATGGCATCCGGTACGTAGATGGAACGGAGTGATAAATTCACACAAAAATTCAATTGGCATCTTTGAAAATTATATTCTTAATTAGACCAATATGTTTATATTACGTGCGTTGTGTACCAAAACTGGGAAAATGGAATATCTATCGAATAACTTCAGTATGCGTCCGTTCGTCAGTAGCATTTTTCTCAAGGCTAATTGGCTCATTTCCCATTTAAAATTAAATTTAACGTATTGGCATGAAAATAAATGCTTAGTTTCTAATTTTGTGGATTGATTAAAGGGAATAAGATCTTTTTTTGGAAATCCATCGTATGGAGTAAAAATGGAAAGCTTGTTAAAGTATAGACCCTATCGATAAAAGTATCGTCATAAGAGAAAGTCCAAAAAAATCATGGATATTGAAGATAATGTGTGCTGAAATTGAATGATAATCAAGCGATTTGCATTGTCTCCAACTTTTTTTAAACAATATATCGTATACGCAATACCAATTGTGCTAGTATAACTTTTGATTGGCTTGAGTTTTGGCGACTATGATTAGCTTGGCTGTGTTTTCTCTTCATTCATGTTTATGGTACGTGACGTTTTTACTAAACTCTATTTCTCATTGTATTGACACGACTGGATGTCAAAATGTCGCTTTCCTTAATTAATTATTTCGCTTTCAAATTATAATCTTCGTGTTTCAATTTCAAAGCATTATTTTTATGGATATTGTGAGAAGGCATGCCTTTTTAAATTAAATAGTGTTGTCTATTTATAATAACTAGTGGTCGCCCAGTGGTCGAAATTCGACCATAATAAATTTAAATTATAAGTTATTTAATAAAAAGTATTAAAATATAATGCTCAATCATTATTAAGGTTCTATTGTCAAATACTATATACTACTATAACCACAGATTTCGCAACGCTGTTATTTTCCTATTTAAAAAAAATAAATTATATGGAATTCAAAAAGGAGAAAAATAAAGAATACCTATTTAAAAAGAAATTTATTGAAACAGAACATGCTGTAAGATGATGCGAAATAAAAAAATTATGCGGTAAAAAATGCTCCCACTGAATATCATTTTTATCGCATATTGCGATAATATAATTAACGATTTAAAACTTCTTTGAAAACAATGTTTTTTGTAAAAACTCTTTCATCGTTTGCTAAACGTCCTTGACCGTTATATTCGGAAATATAAAACTTTAAACCATCGAATGAACGGACTTGCTGCGACATACAATTGCCCATGTGTGAAAACTGGCCGATTCAATAAAATTCAAAACTTTTGGAATGTTTGTCCTTGAGACTTATTTATTGTCATCGCAAATGCAGGTATTATAGGAAATTGCGTTCTTTGAAAGTTAAATAGTAAAATAGTTCCAGAGTACGTTAAATTTATACGCGGAATCAAAATTCTCTTACTGCGTGCGGTACCAGTTAAAACTTCGCAATCTATTGAATTTCGATGCATAAATTTGATGCGCATTCTTGTTCCATTGACTAATGCGTCCTTAGTATTTAAGTTTCTGATCAATAAAACTATGCAATTAACTTTCAATACCAACTTATGCGGTGGTAAACCACTAATAGACAAAGAATTTAAAAACTCTACCGGATAGTTATTGATGTCATTATCATTATCACAAATTATTTTATCATAGCTATGATATGTTCGCTGTTCACCAGGAATTTGATTAAGTATATCAGTATTAATCAAAGTACAATCGTCATTTGTAGGTGCTAAAATAACAGAGTTCAATATATTTTCGGAGAGTATGTTATTGGAAATATTTCCATACATCTCATCAATAATATTGTTTTTATTTCCTATTAATTGATTAGGTATTTCTATAACATTTTTCCTAAACTGAGGGAATTGTGAGGCCTCATCATTACCAATTTTTTTCAAGAATTCTTCAAATTCTATTTCATTTGGTAAAGCTCCCATATTTCGAGTAAATGTAACTTTATGAAAATTAGGAAATTCATGCCAACTTGTAACACAATTTTCAATTAAAGTTCCACGTGATCCATGTAGGATTACTGGTAAGATTTGCCGAAAATCACCGCACAGAAGTATAGTTTTTCCTAAAAACACTCTTTGTTTATCGTTTTCATCACATATTAAACAAAAAACATTGGATCCAGTATCATGATACAACATGTCACGAATTACTTGATCAATGAGATTACGCCGTTCAATATTTGTACTTTCATAATACTCACAAAACAGCATCTCTTGTTCTATATATCAATAGTTTTTCTTCTTCTATTCTCTGCGAGTATATGGAAACTGGTAAACCAAGAATTTAACAGGACAAATTATGAACATTCAAAATATAATCAATTTCTAATAGAGCTCTGTTAAAGGATATTTCTTCGTTGTAAAGTCTTAGAAAACCTTCATTAAGATATACTTTAAATTCATTCCATAACGCTAATGCATTGGCTGGCACATTTATTGCACAAATGTAACCAAATAAATTCCGCATTTGTTTTGGTGAATATAATTCTTTTGATTTATTTAAACATTCCCGCCATTCATTATCATTTGAAGCTATTCCGCGAGCATGGCACGCTTCAACAAAAGAAGGGTATAAAAATTCATTGTATGTTCTAATATCCTCGAATGATTTCGGACCACAGACATGTAATAAAAACAATCGTAAGTGAAAAAGTTCGATATCTTTTGGTGACACTACATATATCCTTGTAATGATTTTGTCACCTCCACGGCTTCTCTTCTTCCATTTATTTCAGGAATCTGTGGGAACACGTAACGCATAGGAATTTCAGTATATTTATACTCTCATGCTGATGGATCTGATAGATTCAACTCAAAAAATGCTAATAATTTTGTTTGTCTTCCATTATCAATTACTTGACGTTGTTGCCCTTCTTTAAGAATTGTTTGATTTTGTCGAATGAAATGTAATTGTGAGCCCTCTATTCTCACATACATATCAATTATCCACTGCAGAAACAATTTTTGCGAATGGTGTAACATGCTGAAATCATCTCTAATTGCAAGTCGATAGGCTGCATACTGAAGCATGGTTAATTTATTTCTTGGTGCTCTTGAATTAGATGTAGTTGGTGCATTATGTGCAATATTGACATACCACCCAGTATCACCTTTGGGAAAAAGTAGTGGGTACGCTAAAGGATCTAATGATGAATCTAGAACTGAGATATTTTTAATTACACCATTAACTTTTGAAAAAGAAATCATATTTTGTTCAAAAGGTAGCTCACCATCAACCGTACTAAATATTACGGCTACATCAGTTTGAACTGCATCATTGAAGCGGCGTAGATCCAAATCATGATTTGCTTTAATGAGCATACAAATATCTTTATTTTGATTCTCGACTCTCTGACAATGATCTTTCATTGCAATGAATGACCGTACAAAAAGATTACTGCGTTCCAATTGTAGAAATTTCTCGCATTATGGTGTTGTTACATGTTTGATTAAAACGTTCTTTTAATCTATAATTGATAGCAAAGTCAACATCATAAAAATATAATTGCGCATAACACGGTGAGCGACCATATGGAGCAGTCATTGGACCTGATCTGTGATAAAAAACATCATGTATTTTGAAATGATACACTCCACTTGTAACTGTCTCGGAAACTTTGGCTTCTGAGCTAACCATAGCAAAACATGAATTATATTTCCGAATATTATCAAAATAATTTTTCGACTTATTTTTTGTTAAAGGTTCATTAGAAGTAAGTCCATCATACAATAATTTAAAATATTCGTTTTGACTTAATAGTGTTAATATTGCTTTACTTTTATGACAACACGAAGTGAATGCAGTTCTGTCGCCTAAAGTCATTTCAGATTGAAAATGTTTCGCATTGCAAAACTTGCATTGCAAATCCATTAATCCACAATCAAAACTATGAAAAAGTCGTGGAATTACATTTAGTGCACAATTATATGTATTTCTAAAAATTACTTCTTCATTTGTAAACTATTAATATTATTTAAATTTGCGTTTGGTTTATTAATATGTGTATGCGAAACAAACTATGAATATGACATTATCATAATTATGATTATTTTTGACATTCAGTAAGATTATGGACAAATAATATTAATCTCAGTTTGACCATAGACTTCAACCATAAACAAAATAGTACATATGTGTGTGTGTCAAACGCATGTATTTCTAATAAAAATCGATATATCTCCTTCTATGTAAAAATATTAGCTTTCAGCACTCTTCTCCATATAAACTTTAACTGTGCCAAATTTCATACTCCTCCGGACGCGTAATTTTCGTAAAAAGGAGTATAAATGTTTTGCTTCGCATATTAATATTTTGGGTATTATTAACCTTTAAATTATGACTATTATTAACCTTTAGAAATTTGAAAATATTTTATTAAATCGTAATAACTCTAATTTCAGATAAAAGGTAAAATTTTTTACTACTGTATATGGGAAAATAACAAAGTTAAAGCACAATAACTTGGAAACTGTCTGGCAGATAAACTACAATGGAAAGCCAGCGGAAAAATAAAATTATGGACAACTCATATGTCAATATGTGTGTATATATACATGTGTGTGTGTGTGTGTGTGTGTCAAACGCATGTTAGTATGTGTAATGTTTTTTTATTAATTTAATGTGTTTCTAATGCATTATTATGTAAAAATTTTAGCTTTCAGTACTCCTCTATACAAACTTTAACTATGCCAAATTTCATACTACTCCGTCTGCGTACTTTTCGTAAAAGAGGTACAACGTTTTTGCTTCACGTATTAATATTATGATTATTATTAATAATGTTACATTAAATGATAACAACTGTAATTCTAGATAAAAGATCAAAATTTTTACTATTATGTTTGAGAAAATAACAAAGTTGAAGCACAATAACTTGCGAACTGTCTGGCAGATAAACTACAATGGAAAGCCAGCGGAAAAATAAAACTATAGACTACTTATATGTCAATTGTATGTATATACATGTGTGTGTCAAATGCATGGTAGTGTGTGTAATGTTTTATTTATTGATTTACTGTACTTTATAAGCATTATTATTGAAAAATATTAGCGTTCTGCACTTCTCCTACATATAAACTATAAGTATGCCAAATTTCATACTCCTCCGTCCGCGCAATTTTCGTAAAAAGGGGTCCAAAGTTTTTGCTTCACGTATTAATATATAATCTCTTAAGGATAACTTATTATTTCTTTACAATTAGTCTATTTTATTCGCTACATCACATACGTTTATCTTTAGAAACTGACGTAACTCAATGGTACAGTACACCGAACGATTCGTTGATATCGATGTGGAAATTCTTGATTTAATAGTAAAAATACAGACAATCGAACCGAAATTTTTTTATTGAAATACAATTTCATTATTGACTTCATTTACATTTACCATGGTAATGGCTATGATAACAATGACTGATGAATGCAATAATAACTTAAAATGTTGTCTGCATATTGCCTCATAACATAAAAAGTAGACCTATATTAGAATGAATATAAAACTGAAAATAAAGTTTTGGTCATAGAGTTCCCAAAGAAGTCTCTAAATTTAAATGGCACCATATGCCTATTACGACAACACACAAGAATCAAAGCCGTTATGAGACAAAGGCAAAAATGCTCAAACTGCAACTGTGCAATCACCATTACTGCACCAGTGACGTGACCTGGTTGCTTTGAGGAAAAGTCACAATAACGTTTCTTTTGTCTTCGACAATCTTCTGTTGCAGCTTTGTGTACCTTTCGTTTGAACGTTTTTAGTCACTTTTGAACTTTTTCTATAGAATATATAGTGCAACATTTATATTAGGAACTAATGTTCGCAGCATTATGTCCTATATTTCAGGACGTTAATGAGACATAAGTTAATATAATTATCGTGAATAATACAATCGAAAAGATAAAGTTAGTTTTGGGCAATATTAAACTAAAATTAGTATTTTATTAACGTTCAAAGCAAATACGCCATTCGTATTCACATTTCAGGTATTGGAATCAAATGTTTCATTAATTCTCTATTCTTATCGTCCATAGTTTTATTTTTATATTTATATGAAGTATTTGGACTTATTTTTGGTTTCGCCAAAACTATTATTCTCTTTTTGGAAATATATAATAATTTACAAGAAAAAAACTATTCATAACATGTTTGTATAGCCGATCGATAACTTTCTTACTTTTACATCCTATTATGATTTATTGGTTGCATATAAAAGCTGCTTTATTTTCATTGGCCAATTTAGAAGATAAATAAGTTAGCAATATATTAGAGTTAAAAATCGTTGAACCGTAAATGAAAAATTAATTAGTTTGCAATATACGCATGTATTATATAGAGAGCTATGTACGTACATAGATTCAAATTGTTTGCAGTAATGTCTTATGCATATTTTAGTAAATATTAATGATAAAAATCTGTTTATTACTAAGTACATGCGGTAAATATGTGAAAGATTAGTATTTAATATTTATTATATTTGTGATTCATATCATGAGTAAATTCAAGTTTGAAATAATTTATTACAAGTAACTTTACAGAAAAATAATATCACGTATAATAATGTTGCAGTTTAACTGAATAGTCATGTCTCTTTAGATATTCTATTTAATTTCATAAAATAATTACATGAGTTAGTTCTTTTGCAAATCGGTTACTATTATGACGTCTGCAACCATAATGTATAATGGTTTATTAACTACAATATTATAATAAAGACAGGCACGGTGTGTATAAGGTGATGCAAATTCTATATCGGTATGTGCACAAATTAGGTTTTGGTGCTTACCTACCTTTATTTTTTGAAATTGTTTTGATGCAAGTTAATCGGTTTAGTGAAATTGTTGATGCAAGTTAAAAGTTTTGCTCGAAAGTTCCATGGAAGTTAAATGCTAGTATCTGGAATTTTTTCATAATTTTCAAAACTATGATAGAAAAATTAGAGGAAGATTTGTGGAGCGCTTATTTTTCAACATTTGTATACATCGGTTTCCTGGTGGTGTTTTAAATGGGCAAACTGATGGACGGGTATTATGAAATTATAAGGGTTTTTTTATTTTGCTTCATTCATGTGTATGTGCGTGTATATGTGCGTGTGTGTGAATATGCGTAAATATGCGTGAGTGTGCGAGCCTATGCATGCGTGTGCGTGTGCACGTGTGCGCGTGTACATGCGCATGCGCGTGTGTGCGTGAGCGAATACGTGTGCGGATGCATGTGCGTGTGTATGAATGTGCGCGTATGCGGTGCGTGCGTGCGTGTGAGTGAGTGTGTGCGTCTGCCGTGAGTGTGTGTGTGCATGTGTGTGTGTTTCTGTACGTGTGTGTGTGCACGCGCATGTGGGAGTATGCGTGTGTGTGTGTCTTAAAATCTACCGCGATGGGTATTAAATGAAGAGGTTTAGAAAGACCACTTTAAAATTTTCAACCTACTTATTAAAATATTTAGTGGTTTTAATAACAATTTAAATTTAGCAATTTATTTAAATACTTCATTAAGGGTAAACATGGAAGAATTGTAAAGGCCAAATAAAAAAAAATACGTTTATGATATATTAAGGAAACATTTTAGAGTAACGACTGTCAACAAAATTTATATGAAATTTGTTAGCCTTTGTAACTTTTTTAACAACAGAGACTGATTTTTTCTCTTTACGTGGCATAACTTATACATATTAATTGCACTTATATGGTGATTAACTTCTTATAATACTATGCCAATATGCAGTTTATACTGGGTTCTAAGAGTTCCATTTTCTTTCTTTTTGAGCTACTGAGCATTAAAAATTGTATTTTAACACTATCTACAAGAACACATTTCAATATTATCCACATATACATATATATATGTATATATATATATATATATATATATATACATATATATATATATATATATATATATATATATATATACATATATTCCCCTAAAAAGAATGTAATGTAAATGGAACAAACATTTCATTCAAATTCCATGCAAATATCCCAAAGACATCGGCCGCGAGCAACAACACTTGTGCATAATTCGTTGCTAACAATAACTATCCGTACAAAGATGCATTAATATACGCTAACTTTATCTAAAAATACAGTGCTAGAATTTCTTTTCAATTTAATTACTTAAATTGTAAAAAATTGTGCGATTCGTGACTTCGAATTTGTGATATTGTTTTGTTACTCAAATTCTATGATCTTTAAAAAGAAAGTTCATTTGAAGGATAAAAAACTTTTAGTTTCTAAACAATAATTACTTAAGATGAAATATCTATAAAACATATATTGTTCTTATTAACCAGAAATTACTCAAGACGTTTTATGATGAAAAGAAGATTGTGAAGATATCCGGTGTTATTTAAAATCCGTATTTATAGAAATGTATAATAAATAAACAAAGGTCATATAATAAATAAACAAAGGTCACATCATTACATTACATGATAAAGTAAAAAGCATATGGATAATGTAAAAATGTTTCAGAAAATAAACCGATATATATTAAAAACGCAATGAAACCTTCAGTGTGCAAACTGCGATGAAACCATATAACGAATACAAATTTACTGCCGAGGAAAAGCAAAAAGAGATATTTAAATATATACTATGTCAAAATGATGTACATTTGACAAAGTTATGTACTAAACCATTACTGCAACATTTTATTACAGAAATTGAGGCTTCAAAATATAATGATAATAAAAAAGCGTAGGATTTTTAAGATTTTTCCCTATAAATTAATATTTTTTTCTATGAACAGCAGAAATTAGTTTTAAAACAATCTAATAAAATATCTAACGATCTTTAAAAAAAATTGAATGAAACAGTAAAAGAAAAAGGAGAGGAGCAATTAAAATGGCATTTTTTAATATGAAAGGATTTCGCTGAATTCATTTAGGTGTTTAAATTTTTATTTTAATAATTAAAAAGTGTTTCAAATAAAAGCTTATTTAAATGAATATTTTTATTATTCGTATGTAAAGAGTTATAAAATACTAATAAAGTAGCGACTCCCCCAGGACTTGTTTATTTCCGAGTTAACAAATATAGTTTATAAAATATTATAATAAAATTGCATTTATGACATTTTTCCACTTCCGTGATCCAATATTCATCTCAATACCTTAACCAAAATATGAATATTTTTAATTTTTATTTTCTTTAATACTTTTATAATATCATTTATCGAATTTTGATACTTTTTCGTTACGAATTCTTTAGACCGGGTTAATTCAACTTTTTGTAAATAGTGCTCGCCAATCTCGTTTTTACAGCAAATCGTTTGCAACAAATATATGTTAGAACGTAACAAATATTTTCATATGTAAATTTCACCATTTTGCTTGTGCACATAATAGTTCTTAATTTTTTCGATTATACACGTACATATATATTATTAAATTTATCTATTCGTACATGTAAATTGCATAGTTTCTGCAATACATTTTTTACCAAGTGTGTGAACAATGTGTAAAAAATTGTCCATCTTATTATGTTTCAATTAAAGACGAAAAACAAAATATACCTTTAGAATGTAACGTAATATTTTAGTCATTAATTTATATCTTACATAGATTAATCCGCATCATGTTTTGGAAGTTTTATAAAAATTAAAAAAATGGATAGTTTCTTCTGTTTTAATCCATTCATTTTGCTAATTTTAAGAGTTTTACAGCTACATTTTTATTAATACCTCTTTTAAAATTTCCCCATTGATTAAAAAATGAAACGTCATTTGAATCTAAACTCATAAAATATAATTTTTAACTGCAATTGTTTTTTTTTCACGTTTTGAGGCAACGGCAAAATTTATAATTTGGAAAATAATATGAAACTTCTACTAGAAGCTCTATATTTATACTCGTCATATTATTAATGCCAAGTAGTTGTTTAATTCACTGGTTTAACAAGAAGTAACATGGCATAAACCACTCTAACTTGTATTCTTGGAGGGAATTCTGGAATGAAATGAATAAATCACCACTCTCAAGAAATGTTACGAAAAACATACGAAATTTTGCAGTTTAGCAAATAGATACAGAATTCAGCTGTCGACAAGGTATTTTTGATTTGTGGATTTTTAGTGTTCGACTTAATACATATTTATTTTGTTTCTTAGCTTTATTTAGTTAATTATTTACATCATTTATTACTTAGGGAGAAAGGGGTCAGATCTCTGATAATACAATAATTTTTCTACTGATATTTTATTGCAGTAAATTAGGCAATGAAATATAAAATATTTGTTGAAGATGTTAATAAATATTTTACGTCCACGTAATGAATATGTTGATCACTTTAGCTACCTTAAATTATATATTGGATTAGTATTAACAACGAAACACAGAATTTGTTATTTTCAGAATTTTTAAACATTCACGGAATTCATTGCTCTGTTCTTCATGGGGATTACGGCAACTCAAATCTATTGCCTTTGTACGAAGCCGTCATAACGTAGTTTAACACACACATATATATATATATATATATATATATATATATATATATATATATATATATATATATATATATATATATATTTATATATATATATATATATATATATATATATAAATATATATATATATATATATATATATATATATATATTTATATATATATATATATATATATATATATATATATATATACGTAAACTTTATTTGATTAGATGTTGGCATTATATAAACAAGTAATAAAATAAACATTTGTGAAATAATATGGCAAACGTATAATGATCAACGCCCCAACTGACAAATAACTGGGAACCGCTTAATAATAATTTGTTCCTGATGAGTCAATTTTATGGTCGGAGTCTTCATACGTCATCTTCCAATATCTATGAATCCTGCTACCAAATTTTGCTTCGTCCGTAAAAAAACATTGGCATACGTTTATTCGTAGAATAGCATCATTAAAAAATATTGAAATTAGAGACACACTACGAGGGCAAATAGAGAATAAAATGAAATAATTATAGTTAATAAGGGTTTAATTTCGTAATTTTAATTTATACAATTTATTAAATGACTCATTTCTAATTATTTCCCAAAATACCTAACGAAAAATGTTTAAAAGTTCATAATAATATTTCATCCTTGTCTTTTAACAGAACATTAAATTTGTTTCTACTATTGTTTGACTTTTATCTTGATTAATATTTTTTTCAATAAAACTGTCTTTAATAAAAAAAACATATGTAATAACATTTTTCATTTCACCTTTTGCAGGTAAGAGTGGCCTTATTCCTTATTTTCATTATTTTTTATGTTGACCAATGGCTAGTATAAATATTTAATTAAGTTCAAAGATTAAAGGATCATTACTTGCATGGAGGCAGTTTATAAAAGTATGAAAACATAAAATATATTAAACAAGGAACTGCTATAATTTCAATTCCAATATTATCTAAAAATAAAAAGGTGTTTTGATACCAACGATTTTTCTGTTACTTTCTGTTACGAAATAAAGCAAAATCTTCACCGGTGCAGAACAAAAACATTGCTTAATTACTGGCAAAATTAATGGTTTTGGTTGAAATCCCGTCATCAGGACACAATTAATTATTTCCCTCCTTTATATTGACCAATTAATTAACGTATGTTGCTGGCGGCGACTTTGTGTTTAACTCATAACTTTCTATGATTTTTTCCTTTCGATTTCTAGACATTAATCCTAAGGTTTTCAAATAAAACAAGTGTCCTAAACATTTGTCATCTTATGGGTGATAATGGTTAAAGAAACTTTATTTAGGCAAAATTACATACATGCACGCTTACTCTTACCATATATATATATATATATATATATATATATATATATATACATATATATATATATATATATATATATTTTAACTTTTTTTATTCTTAAAAAGGTTTTTTTATTCTTAGGAAGGTTAAATTCTTTATTGAAGAAAAAACTGTTAAGTCCGAAATTATGAAATGAAGACAGTAAAAATCGACCACTGGTTCTGCTAAAATACAGGAGAATTTTAAACAACTCAAGAAAACCTATATATCTCAATTCTGATCGAAAGTGACTGAATTTTTTGGGTATTTGATAAACTATATAATACAAATTTCAGTCCTCCTTGTAAGTTTTTTTGAAATATTTTAATATTTTCAATAGTCCAATTGAATTGGTATATAAATTGAAATAGCATAGAAAAATTTTATAAAACCATGCCCTTCCTGTAAAATATCAAGCACACGGACTTATGTCACACTCACAAGTCGACAAGAATTACAAAGATGAGAATCAGAGAGAAAATAAAATGTAATCCGCTTAACAAATTATATAGAGAAAAATAGTTCTGCCGAGTAAAAGGAAAATAAAACATAATTATATCATAAAATTTGTGTAAATTTTAAAGCGTTTATATTCTCTTGATTGATCTTGTGTGTGTATATATACACACACACACAAATAATTTGTGTATACGGTTGCAATGAAGATTCTTTTCACACAATATATCACCTGTGCGACACTATATGATAAAGAACATACTTGAGAATTTTAAACTTTTGATTAGCTTCTACCTAAAATTAAAACCTAAAAATAAAATAAATCAGAGCACGATTAAGTAACCCCCACGAAACTTGAAAATAAATCGGAATCATGATAAATTATATCATTATGAACGATTCGTAGGAACACAGATGTGACAAAAGTTAACAAATTCGGGGAACACAACTTGAACTCTCTACGGTGTACACACAGAGAGAGAGAGAGGTCGACTTAATTATTGACTAAATATCCTTGGTTTTCTAGATGATATACCTCCGACCCGGCGACTTATATCTTTGGGCGAACGAAGTGCAGATCGCGGTGGCAGCATAATTGAATTAATTATATGCCGGTAAACCGCGGAGCACAAGTAGTACTGGTAGCATGAATACAGTTTGCCAATATATGTTCTTTACAAATACATAAAATAAGTATAAAAGGTTTCTTAAACAGCGTCTGGCATCAAATTCGTATTTTTCTCTACGAATAAAAAACTTTTTAATATTTCGATCTGCACCTTTCTGCCGTCTCCTGTATATTACATGCAACATTATCTGTTTTGTGTGAAGTGAATAGTGAAATAAAATGACGTGCGAAATTGGATGTGATAATGAAATATAAATCTTGGATTTCCAGTTTCGAAACTGGATCTTTTGCTACATAAAGGCTAAAAGGACAAAAAAACATCAATTCACACTTCACTTAATTAGAAAAAGGTTTTCTTGCATTACATTATTTCCTTTTTAAAAACCGATGCCGAAAAGATAAAGATAAATTTAATTGCGGAATTTGTTATCATAAATACAATTATTTTAATTATAATCACAGCAAAATGGCGTCATCAAATTTTATTTACTTATCTTAATTTCGATTGAATTAGAGAATAGTAGTTGAATATGGCGGTAACTTATATAGATTGACCGCCATTTACGACCCATTATATGTCAAGCTTTTTGCCTGGATTTCCAATTTAACCACAATCAGTTTTCCTCGCTCAATCTTAAATAGTATTCTAGCAATACCTGAAATACTAAAATAGCTTTATACAATAGCAACTAAAAGATCAGTTAAAATTAAAAATATCCCTAATGGAAGTTCAATTTAACAAGGTTTGGAAATATTTGATCCATTTTCATCATACGGTCTAACTTTTAATTAAATATTTGTGGTATTTTCTTAATTAAAAGAGCAGCGGTGTAATGATGGCATATATATTTAAAGTTTAGAATATTTTTCATGCGCGTCTTCCAAGTTTTATGATATAAATGTTTATTGATATATAGATTTATGAAAAATATATCAAATTTTGAATCTATTTCCATACAGTAATAGCAACGATTTACTTATTAATTAGCATGGCAGCAAATTATTCTTTTCATATCTTGAAAATAAAATAATGTAATACCCATGTGCAAGAATTTGTTAACCAAGTTCCCTCGAAGACTGCCAAATTCCCTTGTATCTTAAACTCCTTGTTTACTTGTAACTTTATAATTGTTTAATTCTTATAACACACTGTTATAAAAATTTTATTAAAATCATTTTACCATTATTGAAATAGGAAGTAAAATTTGACTCTATGACATCAACTTTCTTCATCGATTGTTATCTAAAAAAGAGTAAACTCGAATTATTTCTATTTTTCTAAATTAATAATAATTTATCTTTTACGTTCAAAATATTAGAAAGCTTGTAGCAGTACCAAAAACTATACACACATTTGTATATGAGACTTTTATAGGTGGCGAAACTGTATCAAAGCGTGCTATTTTCATTATTATGTAGGGAAAGTTTGTCCACTAATACAAATTGCAAATAGGTTTAAAGACATCTAGCAAATTTGAGAACAACGTTCGAGTACAGGGCATTTTCATGCTGGACGTCACGGTACCGACGACGGCATGGCGCTGGCGTGTGTAAGCTTTTTACCTGGAACGTTACGGTACCAGTTTGCCGTTGCCCTGCTATTCTATTTTTAATAATCAGTGAAAAATTATATTTAAGCAATTTAAATACAAAGTCAAACGCGAATATTGGGCATATCGAATGTTTGAAATAAAATATTTAGTATGTGAACATCATACGAACAATTTGTTTGTTTCGCAAAAATTTACATTTAATTACATATTAAGGAAGATAAAATAAATTATAAAAAAAAAATTCTATTTTTATTAAACCAGTTGGCATAACAATATCATATGTTTGCAATTTTCACCGACCCTAACGCTATTTCTACAGCAACGTCATCTGTCCATCCATCTGTCGGATCCTTGACCTTTCTGTCTGTAAAAAGCTTTTAATGTCTAAAGAAAATAATTTGAAATTTACTTATTATGTAACTAATCTTTGGCTCAAAACTGAAATATATTTGGTTTACTGCCAAATTATTGAGAAATGCCTAGAATTCAACAAATCCTATCTGCTTGATAAACATTTTGGGAAATGCTACTGGATGTGGCCTAAATACCTTGTATACCTCATGAAGTATCTTTATGAAAATGGAATGATCTCAATCAGAACGGACGGAGAATTGTCACTTCGACCCAAGTGTTGGAGTTTGCTAAAGATGTATAATCTCGCCGCTCCTATTTAACATCTATATGGAGCTTGTAATGAGGATTGCTCTCTAGAACTAGATGAATAAAATTGGGAATGTTGGCCCAAAAATTCAAAATGCAGCAAACTGTCGTCATTAAGCATAACTCACAATGTGAGGTGTGCCAATTTGTGCGTTGGACATATCAGTGTATGTTTAAATTCGTGTAGTAAATTTTTGTGAAGTATCAGTTGCTATTAAACTTAATTGATATTATTTCATCTTTGTCGCAAAATAGCGAGGGGAAACCTTTAAATCACAGTGAAATATATTCAATTACTAAATTATATTATCAAAGGCGTGAATCGAGAATTTACCACAGGACTCAGCGTGCCGTACTTAATTTCTTGAAACATCCAAAAATAAGAGAATTGAACATACGAAAGCTACAATATTCCGAAAAGGAAGGTAATTTTTAGAGAAACGTTTAATATATTGAACGACAAGAAAAATACTGGTGTTAATACTAATTTTGGTAACGTCCAACATATTCAAAACCAATTTAATTTGGCAAGTAAGTTCTCCAAATATAAACCAGTTATTATATTAGTATATTATTTATAAACCACAATAGTATTTTGGTAGATTTCAGAGCTATTCAAGTATTATAAAATAAGCATCATTCCGTGCCTCTGCCCCGCGGCACCATGCCAGATAATCACAATAGAGTTATATGGACGTTGATGTTATTTGCAGTCCATTTAATTTTTTTGCCATAATTGATCATTTTTTTGGAAATATTGTAAGAATAATACTATTATGTTCATAATAATTAAGCTTGGGTTTTTTACATAATAAAAAACCAATATATAAATGGTTTTTATGATTTATCATGTAATTGAATCTGACCAAATCTAGCCCTGGCTCAGCAGTAAGCCAATATTTTGGAAGAGGTATTAATGTCAACAATTTAACGTTTTATAATGTATTGGTCAATATTATAATAGTTTTCCATATGTAGTTAATTTTATAAATACAATCACTTTTGTATTTAGTTTATAGCATCGACATAAAAAAACCAATTATATTGCAACGGGACAAATATTCTATGTTGATGATTATATTAGCTGTACGGTAGAAAATAATAGAATTTTTGAAAACTTGAAAAACCTTTTAGGGTTTATACTCACTATGTACACATATGTTTATGTTAAATTAAAAATATACCTTTGAATGAGGTGAAAACTTCGAAACTCAAGTAAAATCAATTTCCCAAATCAGGAACAGCTTTGGTTGAATTTTACTTTAGATAAAGTAATCTGTATTTATATGACATTACTGTAATAATTAACAAACAATCGAAGAAATTGAACCATCGGTTTTTCAAAGAAAAACAGACAGGTGATAAAACATGAGTTGATTTCTGTAAAAACCTCCAAATCTTCTTTTTGTCGATGTTTCACGGGCACGTTTATTGCAAAATTTCAACTCTTCAACAAAGAAGATCTTGAGAATCCTTTCAAATTAGTGTAAGAAATTATCGACAAAGATAATTGTACTGAAAATAAGAGATATAATGTAAGTGAAACCCGAATATCAAGCGATCCCTCAAAATTGTGTAATTCTTGGCCAACAAAAAAATTCAGATAGCTACCTAAAACTTGGCTGAAATATATACATGCGTGATATATAAAAACAAGTAGTTTCAATGATGATTTTTCCTCGCTAACTAGAACAAACACTTCCGATAAAAGGAACTCCACAGAGTTCAACTCACACCTGGTATCCATAATAATGGATTCAGACTGTACATTTTACAAAATGGTTTAAGCAATTTTTAAGTATGTGAAGCTTTCGGCTCTTTCTCCAGTACTTTTGACATTAGTCGGACGTACCATTCTTAATCATAATACTGAACTGAAAGAGCTGTCTAGAGCAAGCCATGAGCACCATTAATTATTGCCTCTACGTTCGAGCCATAAAACTAAACCACTCTTCCATTTTAAGAAATTTTGCAGAAGATATTCGTCAGTACATTCGAATTAATGCTTAAGCTTCATAAGAGCTCAGCGTATAGATTTGGTTATTAATGGTTTTTGCATAATTGCGATAGATTTGCAGAAATATTTTCCAATATACAGAAAAGTTTTTTAAGATGTAGGGTATAAAAGTAGTAAGGAACCTCAATAATAGTTAAAATATCATTGGAATCAGTTGACGAAACTTAACCTATTGCCGTTTCTGAAGTTCCTACTTTGGCTAGATGGACCATAGAAGCAATATTTCATTACAGTGAATTTTCTCATGTTCAAATAATTTAAAGTTTTGAAAAGTGTCATTCCATCCGAAGAGTCATCTAATGTCATATTTATTGGTCCTTTTATATATACAGGTTTTTTAGAATGGAAATAATTGTATCCTCTATCCATGTGAAGAAAAAACTAGTAACACAGGAAGAGAAATGACTAAGTGTACGTTTCTTATTTCATCGCAATTTTATTTGGATGCGAAAATGTCAATAAAAAAATAAAAAACAGAATTATTGAAGAAAAAAGGTATATATCGAAAAAGTCAGAGAAGACAAAGAAAAATATAAAAGACAAAAAAATACGCACCTAAGCGGTAGTTAGAAAGCGGGAAAAAACGATTAATAAAAATAACTGAAAAGAAGAGAAAAAAACATTAAAAAAACAAAACCAGCCAATAATAATACAGACGAAAACCTTGATCAATGCCAGAATAAATGCGCCAAATATTTTTATTATGATGGTCTATTTTCTGAAGATATTCGTGAAGCATAGTGGACACAATGTCTTTCTTAGAACCGATAGGCACCTGAAGAATGTGCTGGTGCGATTGGTATCAGATTAATGTATAAATATTGAGAAAGTAACTAAACATATTTCTGTCTTATTTTTTATATGTATTTTATGATAAATAAACATGTAATATAATTACTTGTTTACTGATTAATTAGTCAATTTCAATATTATAAATATTGCGTTTATTTACTACCAAAAGACTACGGTGGTTCGTATGAAGTATCCAGGGCCCATATTAAAAACATAGTGATCAATATTGAACTTATTCTTTGAAAACATATAAATTTGTGTCATTACAAAAAATAAGTAAATTTGTTATAAATTTTGTTTCTTTCCGACATTTTAAGTGTAGGTTATTATTATTTATAAGCTTATTGACTGGCAAAAATAATAAAAGTATAATTTAAAAGAGTGATTGCGACCCATATTTTGACTATGTATACTGATGCTACGTAACGAAGTACTAACAAAAAAGCCGTTAAAAGATGTTCATATAGAGGAGAGATTCAAATTTGCAAAATATTATAAAGTTGATAGGAAATGGTAATTTCCACTAATCAAAAGAATTCAGTTTAGATGACTCGATAATTTTAAGGATATAAAAAAGAATATTAGGCCAACAACAAGATTGCAGTAGTGGGGTAATGTTGCTGGTTTAGAATCGAATACTTTGGAAATAATTAACATTAAATTCTGTGGCGGAAAAAGTAATAGTAAAACAGTATACATATATAATGTATGAATAGTTTTTGTTTCAATAAACGCCAATTATTGGTTTTTAATTTATATTTCAGACTGGTAATGCCTCTAGTGACCATAATAATGCTGCTATGCACAGGTAGTTAAAAATATTTTCCGAAGATAATATCCAGGCATTTGAGTTGCTAGCCTATTCTTCAAATTTAATGATAATTGAAAATTATTGGACTGTTTGTCGCAAGCAGCATTAAAGTGAAAGAATTAAGAAAATTAATTGCAGTCACAAGGTCGAAGAAGATAATTGTTTTAAAATAGACAGATATGGACCAAAATAAAATTAAAAAATTATGTGACGGTTTACCGAGCAGAATGATTAAAGCAGTAAGTAAAAGTGGTTAATCTACTCAACATTGAAAGAAATAGAATATTATTCTATATCACGTTTCGCGTATAGTTTTATTTACGTTTAATTAACTGGATCAAGCTTTTATCACACCATAAACTAGAGTACTAAAAGTTCAATTACTAAAAGTTCAAACCATGGTAAATACGGGGAAAATCCTAGTGTAAATAAGGCAAATCGTAATTAATTTGCAATCTTACTTTAGTCACCTCACATTTTTCTATTCAACGCAGCAATAAATTTCTGCATACTCGTATCTGCTCACTTCGCATTATATTACCTTGTACGAGCTAGACGACAAATGCACTGAAGCAGCACGGTATGCCACAACAAGATAATCTGCCCTAGAAGTCGTAAAATATAGGAAACTACGTTATCGCACATCGTAGATTCAAATTTAACCAAGTTTAAATATCTTTAAGACTATTTTAAAGTCTATTACACTCACTTTGTTGAAAGTTGCATAGTTTTTTCATGTAATTAAGAGAATATTTTATGAAAAAAACAAAGGTTTCTGAGATACAGTCTTTATATAAGGACGAACATAGTAATATTCGATATTGAACGAGTTGTTATAAAGCAATATCATATTATTTCAATAAAATTTCATTTAAACTTTAATCTTCGGTCAACCTTGTGAATTTTTGTTATTTCAGAGTGTAGTCTGTAAATATTATTATCTTCATCAACTTCTGTACTTTTTATAGTAATCATTAATAGAAACTAGATACGTTTTTTCGGTATATTAAAAGGCATGGAATTTAATCGATATTATTCACATAAACTATTTGAAAGATTTTGGTACATACGAATATATTATCAGTAAAGATTATTTGGCAAACTAATTTTAGTCATACTTGCTGTTTAACTTATTGTGCAGTTTTGAATCCATGACATTTTTAAATATTAAACAAAATTGTAGAAATAAAAGATACCTATTGAATTGATTTAAAACATGTCATGGATTTTCATTTTTTAATTTTCTCCTTTGGTTTTTTTTTCTGTTCTGATTACCTTTTCTGTATATTTTATCATAAGCAGGACCCACTTTCTACCATCAAATATTATAATTGTTCACGACCTCCATGCTTGTATCGGTTAACACACGTAAAAAAGTTAAATGAAAATTCTGAAACAGTGGAAATTACGCGGTCCGTTGAACCGCGTTTCGGTTGAGTGATCAAATGAGTTCAGTGTATGTATAGATGTGTATAATTATAGCAATAGTGTATTCATATATTCATCTGGTAGATTACTTATAGTGCGTAAAATAATTATATAATAAGTCCTTTTGTTTTTAAAGTAAACTGCATTGGAATATCTATTAAGTCGGTTAATTACTTTAATTTAAATTAATAAGTAATCATTGATTTTACAAATGAACAAAAATTATGGTAAAAAAAAATTTATGTAACATTCTAATAAAACCAGAAACGGAAAAAAGGATGAAGTTTAGCTAAAGACAATATAACAATTTGTTTTGATTACGGGGCTTCATGGATACATTTTGCAAAGAGAAAAATGCTTTTTCCGAGTATCTGAGAGTATTGAATATATTTGGCGTTAATTTTGTAGAAATTCATTATCCACAATTAAATGAAACTACGGGATGTAGTATTATTTCTACTTTCTTTAAGTTCTTTACCACGACCTAGGTTTCGTTGTATTACAACATCTTCAGGTGGGCTATTAGCAAAGCTTAATAAAAATCTTAATATCGGAGAGGTTACATCGCCTAATGATTATTGGATTATTTTATGAAATGTAACGCAAAAACTCTAATTTTTTTATTACTATTATATTGAGTACTAGCAAGCAAATAATTACAAAATAATAATTATGATTCAAATAAAACAAACAATTGTAAAATAATAATTATGATTCTGGATATAATTTGCTTTATATAAATTTCATTGAAAAGCGTTCATAATTAATTAGATGCATCAGATGCTTAAGTGAAGAAAACTAAAGCACTTGCAAACCAAGTTTTTTTCAATTAACACGACACTGATGAAATGGAAAGGAAAGGAATATTTACAAAATATTTATCTATTGAATGCAAGCTGAGACATACTGATTAAAAAATTAGGAAACTATCATATTTATATATTTATGGTGATTCAGACGAACATAAATTGAGAGGAAACCTTGAGAAAAAAGTAGGAAAAATAATTTCAGACCCAAGGCCAAAAACAGATATGTTTCTGAATATGCTGATGAATTAATTTGAACTCTATGAAGAATCGATTTTTATTGAGATTCGGATAGAACATCTTCATCTCCACAGTCAAATAGACGTAATTTGAGTTATTTTTTTCCGGTTTGTTCCTGCATACGCATGGCGTACCGGAGTATACGTGTATATGTGTATATGCCCAAAAAACTTTCAAAATAATCTTGGATTTAGTGTGTGGTGACCAAGATCAATGAAGAAAATAACCTGGAAATTCAAAAGTCAAGGAATTTTACTTAAAAGCTCCTGACGATACAAATTTTAGTTTATGTTCGCATTATCTGAAACAGTAATGCGAACTAGAACAGTAAAAGCTTCAAAATGGTATTTCTATGAATAAAAGTCCAGATGAAACTAAAGACAATGTGTGTCCGTTATATCATCCATACAAAGTTGTAAGCTACTATTGTATAAAACGTAATAATTAATAATTATGTACTCGATTTTTTTAAGTATGAAATCGTTTGAAAGAACTAATTATAAGGATTTAAAACATGTCATAATTTTAATTAGAATATCTTAGAAATAGACGAGTATAATGATGGCAGATTTTATTTTTTGTTCTTTCCCATTTTCATTGGCGAATTTCCTGTTTTTTATGTCCTGTTAGTCCTCCGAAATATAAAAGTATATGTATTGTTTACTTAGTGTAGTGGGATTGTAATAAATACTTATTATATCAAACAAACAATTATAAACTATAAAAAGTATCTTGAGAGCATCAATAAGTAATAATAAAATATTATGGTATTCTAGAGTTTTCCAATTGTCTATGATAGTGTTTTGACATGTCATAAATAGAATTTAGTCTGCCTTTAGCTTTCAGAAATAAAAACGTTATTTAATGTTGCATTCAAATTGAAAACGTATTTCAATAAAGGTTTCTTAATATAACAAAACCTATGAGTTTTTTTTTCTATATTTTCTATAAAATTCTAATGAACAATCTATGTTAAACCATGAAAATATTTTTTCTCCGTCTTGTAAAACTGCAACAACTTATCACTCATGAGTGGAATGCTTTACATGGGAATATTCCTTATTTTTTGAAAGAGTCTTGTCTGAAATCGCATCTGTGAAACTGTTATGCATAATTTTTATTAATTATGCTTTTTAAATATTATCTAGGTCTCTTTACCTACCATGTTATAACTTTTTATAATACATTAGAATTTTTCTGCAATGAAAATAAGTTTAACGCAGGATATTTTGAGGTAATTCAATTGAAGAGAAAATTTTAAATTACTATAATACTGCAACTGACGAACAACATTATTATTTGGGGAAGAAATGGGAATATCCTATTTGGTTACCATATGAGCTAAAGGTCATGAGATGGCCAGTTTATTAAATGGCAATAAAATATCACAAAGTATTTAAAAATAATAAAAATAACAATACATTATTGTTTATATAACAGTGTACTTAGTATTACTTGTCAGTACTGACCCATTAATTTTTTTTAAAACTCTTTACATTTGAAGCAAGTAACATGCTCGATTTTAACGAAAAATCATGTTTGAATCAATATATCAAGTAAAATGTAGTACTCATCTATGTGTGTGTACCCATTCCAATAATTTTCAGGAGTAGCACTATTTTGTACATTTAATTAGGTACGAAAACGATATTGCACCGCGAAATTTCCAACTGAGTGCTCATGTTTTTAATTTTTCTTAATTTTCCCTGCGCTTCTTATTCAGTAGTTATGTGAAGTTGGTTAATTATTTGTTATTGAAATTAATTTTTCTCTCTAGGTATTCTCCAATGTATGCTGTAAATAGTAAGAATACATTTTTACAATTAATTTACCGAAACTCGCCGAATAAGAGTAGACTGCAAGAAACTAGTTTCTTTACAGACAATGAATTTCTTCCATATTGCAAGCTTTGGTCTCAGTCTCGTCTATCGTTTCAATAATTAATGTTTAAATAAATCATTAGTAAATTAAATAGATAAATAAACCAATGAAAATGTTTTCTCTGTTAATAATTATTTTCTAAATAAAATGATAAGGTCAAATAAAATTACATACTCCGGAACGTGAGATCTACGTTTACAAGGTTAAATCTGCTAATTAACTACAAAAGTTAACTCAATTTAATACTCTCGCAAAAAGCGTAATTGGTAATGCTAATACTTCATATTAGATATTATGCTTCAAATGAAAATTACATAAATTAATTAATTACTCTGTAAGCCATTTAATTTGATACCTCTTAATTTACAAAATAAACACATCTAACCATTTATGTTAGACATGTTATGACTTACGAAATATTCAAAAATATCCCATAACAGTTAAACCAAGAAAGGAGTATCGATTTATATGATCTTCTCATTTAATTGAACTATAAATTAGATAATAAATTATACAACAACAATAAATTTTGCTTGTTTTAAAGAGCCTCGGATCATAAAATATGTTTCTAATTCGAACAGGAAATCGTATTAAAGACAAAAATTGTATCGACAAAATCAAAGCTTTTTCTATTGTCCTTGTCACACAGGAACATATCGTATTGAATACGTACCTATCTGAATGTGTTTGAATGCGAATTTCCTCACATAAGATTCAATGAAACAAAGGACGTATTGTAACTGACTTCTTGCTCTGTTTTAAAACCTATGACCTTTTTATCTTTTTGTTCTCTGTTTGACCATTTGCGAATACAAGATCACACCTCGTATGCACTTAAACAATTTTAGCCAATTACATGGAATTGATTGTTGCGAGGAAAGTTATGTACGACAATTTTGCAGTTTTATTTCTATATGAGAATTTAATAATTTTTGAATGTTACAAACGAATAAGAAAGAAATCTTAGAGGAAAATTGTCATGTTTTGTTAATTCTATTATATAATTAACTATTTTATGATTAACGACTGCAAATTACTTAAAATTTCTCAATAATTATTGTCAATACTAAATTTCAAGATATTTTTAATGTTTACTACTTCGTTCAATCATAAACTTTTTGCTCATACTTTATTGAATAAACGATTATCTTCCATAAGTAAATATTGTACGCTATTTAAAGTGATAGCAAATTGGAAACAAATAAATTTGTCTTATTTTTAGAAAGAATAAAATGATAATTTTTGAGGAAAATATTTTATATCCCAGCAACTTAAAAAAGTATAACAAAAATTATTTTTTGATAGAAATTTATAATTTTTATGAGTATTTCTGATTAATGTACATATCAAATAAAATTACAGTCGAGCGTTTTATGATTTAAAAAGGCACGGATCTAATATATTTTACATTAACTAGATTTAAGTGGAAATGGAAATTTAGGAATTTTTAACAGCCTTACAGTTTCTATAGTATAAGACTTTTTAATATGAAATTTTGCAAGCAGATGAAAATCTCAAATCGTATGTAGTTAAATTCCCATCCTTTACCGTGGGAAAAACATTACAAAATTCGGACATTCTCTTAAAAATCTGGGAAGGGATTCCCACAGATGTAAAATCGGTGGGAACCCCTTCCCTTTAAGTCTACAAGCCATTAAGTGTGGTATCTTTAAGTAAAGCTTTTAAAATGAAACTGAGGGTAAATTTCCCGTTATTTGTCTCATATTTTCTTATCAGAGTTTAAAAGGTCATTAAAATTTATAAGTCACCTCGTGAAAAGTAGGGATCGTATTATTTGTTTTATGGTCTCTGCAGTTCGTGGAGGGTTGCTGGATTGATTTTATGATTCACTATAATGAATTGCTCTCGTGACAATAAGTCTTGCAAATGTATCAATTGGGAACAGTGAAGTATGTCAATATATAAATGTGTGGTTTGTAAGATACCATTAAAATAAAACACTTAAATTTGGAAAGTTTTAAAGGAAAACACAAATTAGTTTACCTAAGCTTGACAGGTACTGTCCTTATGAAACTTGACAGGTACTATCAAATTTCGTAGGAGTATAGTAGGTTTTTATTGCTAAAAAGCATGGTTTATAAAATTTAAAAAAAAAGCAAAAAAATTGTGCGTATCAGCTCCGGCGCGCGACTGAAGTTTACTTCTTGAGTACGATTGTCTGGGAATGTACAAAATAGACTTACACTTAAGGTGTTGTGTTATATTTTTTCATGTCGATGATTTTTTTCATGTACATCATTCTTCTTGCTGATCACGATTTTTTATAGGTGTGAATGAATTTAATTTCAAAACTTATAGAAAACAGATAATATATATATAGATATATATATATATATATATGTATATGTATATATACATATATGTACACACACACATATATATATATATATATAGTCAGTCACTTGATATTTTGATGTAAGTGTGCAAAAATTTGGGCGTATGATTATCTTTTTAAAGATACATTTGGTCGTTTGAAATTAATATACGTGATGAAATATCATTTTCACGCACAGAATGGACTTGTTACCCAATTCAATTTAAAAATATTGTAAAATTTCACGTTTATCATATCATTAAAATAAAGAATATTAAAAGCCAACGTGTTGACCATTTCTAACTCTGTCATTAAGTAGTTCCTACTATTTCCAATCGACCTCAGCAATGTCGCTAAACATAACAAAAATTCTACAAGTTTACTCTATGTGAAAAGGTAATGTATTTATGCATTATATTAACAAAATGTGTGTGTATACATGTGTGTATATGTATATAGATATATAGAAGTGCTAGGAAAATTTAGAAATATTAAAAACATGAGCACTCAATTGGAAATTTTGCGGTGCAATATCGTACTGCTACTGCTAAAGATTATTGGAAACGGTGTCAGGTTAACGCTACTTTCCTCTCCCAAGTATATATTTATATATATATATATATATATATATATATATATATATATATATACACACGATTAATGCTACATTTTACATGATATGCTAGAATATCTGGTATCAAATCTCAATAGTAATTTACATTAAATACTTTTCGAAAAATGGGTGGATAAGCACTGACAGCCCATAACCAATCTTAGGAAGTCTCCCAACCTAAACTCTGCAATTTTTTGTGTTATAGAACAATATCGAGACGTGGAATTTAACCAGAATCTAAGGACGTTTAGGTGTGATAAATTTTAAAATTGGATTTACTTCGTTTCAAAGGTTAAACGAAGATTCGGGCTTCAATTGAATATAAATTAATTGTTAAAGTTACTAAAACAATCTAACTAAAGTTTAATTACTAATGAAAAGAAATGAACATGCTGATAATTTATTAATTTACACCTTAGGTTCTGAACGCCTGTAGATTCTTGATTATGTCAAGAAATACTTTAAAAATATTTTTGTACAGTTCAAAAACACAGATGTAAATGTTGGATGATGAAATAAAATAATATAAATTCAGTATCATTGTTTTTAAAACCAGAATTAACAGAGCTGTCAAAATAGACATGAACAGGTAGTTACATGCATGCTTTGATTTAACAAACTATAAATTAAGCCACCACCAAATCCTTAAGAGGACACTAAGCTTAATATATTGGAAGTGACTATTTTAGCTTGCAAATTCCAATATCTGTATCTCTGCCATAAGTGGTCACAATATCGTTCACTTAAACAAACATGTGAATATAGGTTAACTCATAATCACTAAATATTTAAAATTATTTAAATTAATAAATATTAAATTTAATCAAAATTCTTGCTATAATATTGGTTGAAAATTAATTAGAAAACTCAATATCTAATGGCTAGCTATCAAATTTCATAATGGCAGGTTTAAAATTCAAGGTTAAAATTTTGTTTATAGTTTAGTTTAGTTTTATTGCAGTTTCGTTTTGCTGTTTTTATATTATTGTTATTGGTAAATCACAAGCATTAAAAATTATTTTACTGCAAAATATCTATAAACTCCGCAGCGGCGTTATATTCATTTAAATATTACAAACTATTTGCATTTTATACGTCATTATATTTGGTACTCTCATATAAAGTAGAACTTCTGTTCCGGGTTCATATACAGCGTACATAATTATAGCAAGAATAGATATTTCAAAAATTATTTGTTAGTTTGGATTAATTTTCAAGAAGTGCTTAATTTAATTCGGAGTACAAAAATACATACATAGAAAAAATAGTTAATTCTAAAACTATCTCTAGTGCTTTTTATTAAAACAATATATGAAAAGCAACCAGTGATAGTTTTACAATTTAACAATAATTATATAATACAAGTCTCAGACCAGGAGTTTTAATTTGTTCACTTTTGCTTAAGCTATTCTCTTTTCTGAATTTTATTAGGATTGCTGTCAGAAACAGAACACAGTAAATAGGTACCCAAAGGCATGAAGCCACGTTTTCAAATGGTTTTCTTACTACTGAATCGCAACAACATACGTTACGTATGTTGTTGCGATTCAATAGTCAGTCAGTCCTAATGCTTCTCGGTACTGCCTTCCTAAACAATAACACTAGACGATTTGTTTTTATTAAATTAATATTGTTGGTTTTAGATAGATATTTTGTGGCAAAGCTTCGGTGTTCAACTCCTTAATGCTTTTGTTTAGGGTTTACAGGCAGTAAACCTTAACTCTGAGAACTGAGGGTACAGTATTTTTAAATAGTTTTGCGCGTCTCAAGCAAAGACTATGTTAATAAACTCCGGGTTCTAACTCCTCAGTTCTAATGCTGTAGAGATGCTGTCTGCCTAAATCGGATCTGCTGTTTTTAAATTAATATTTAGGATCTAAAGCCGAGTCTTCGCAATTCAAACCGAGGTTCAAATACTGCGCTCTGGGATTACTGCCAACTATATAGTGAGATTTGAGGATCTTTCTTTTTAAATTAATATTGTTGGTGTCAGGTAGAGATTCTCTCACATAGTCTTAAAATCCAACTCCGCAATTGTGATGCTGCAGGGATACCGCCTGCTTTTACCTTGAAGATCTGCAGTTTATATATTAGGAGTAGTTTTGTGAATCTCAAGTAAAGTCTCCGTTATTAAATTTTAAGTTCCAACTCAACCAGACTTGATGCTGCAGGGGATTACTTGCTTAAGCCGCGAGATTTAAGCCTACAGTTTTTAAATTAGTATTTTATGTCTGAAGCAAAGACTCTGTTATTGAATTTTGATTTCCTATCCCTCAACCTTAACCCTGTGGGTGTATTACTTGCTTAAATTGAGATACTCGAGGTTCTGCTGTTTTTTTAAGTCAGTAAGTACTGTATTTCTCAAGCAAAAACCTTATTATTATACTTTGGGTCCCAACTTTTCATTCCTAATAGTGCAGAGATACGGCCTGCTTAAATCCTGAAACTTGAGGATCTGCTGTTTTCAAATTATTATTCCGAGTTTGTAACGAGTCCGTGTCCTAAACCTTCGAGTTCTAGTTCCTTAGCCTTAATGCTGTAGGAGCACTGCCTGTCTAAATCGTGGAACATGAGAATCTGCTGTTGTTAAATTCGTATTTTGGGTCTTAAAGAAAAACTCTACTATTAAAATCCGGGTTTCAACTCCTCAGTCTTAATGCTGTGAGGGTATCCCCACAGGGTAACATAACTTTTTGTTAGAATAGTAGAGTGTACAGGAAATTTTTTTTCGTTAAGTTAAAGTTAAGGTATATATTTTAATTTAATTTAATAAGGGTCAAAACGGTTTTTTAAAATAGGATAATGGATTTTAACACTAAATAACAGTATTCAATGTAATATTATTTCCTTATAATATTGGTTTTAAAATGTTTATATGTCTTTAAAATGCTATTAAATTTTTTCGAACAGTTTATCGCAAATTTTATACTCGCAATTTGCGAATTTAAGGGGAATTCGTTGGTTTAGTTTGCAAGAAAAACAATGCACGTAATAATTTTAGTCATAACAAAAGTAATGCAATTCGTGAAACTAAATGTTTAAAAAAATATAACAAAATGTAAAAAAGTAGTAAGGCCAACAACAAATTTTCATCGAAGATTGAAATAATGAGCTGTCACTTAATGATAAAATGAGAAAGTGTCAGGTTTTTGAAAGTTATTCCATCAAAAGAAAATACAGATGCCATGGACATTATATATGTTTGCATCATATTTTAAATATATCTATCTACCCGCATGTTTAAGTATTTTATTATGAAGATTTTGTGTTGTTTTCCTAATTTTCATATATTATTCAACGTTTATTAAATTTTCACGCGGATGTTTTCATTTCGATGGTTAAACTCAGAATGAAATCATTTTATTATTGATTTCAGTTATATTGCAAGTACTTCTATATCAATAAAGCTTTTGTAAATTAAATATCGAGGTTTTGCGAGTAAAATATTCGAACGAAAATATTTTCGTACAAAAGATGCTCCAATGAGAATTAAATTAGCGAAGTGAAGTGAAAGCGGAATCGGAACCACGGAAAAGGGACATGGACGACTCAAGTCGAATATTTGCTCACTGTCAATTCGAAACGTATTTTTTCCAATAACTTATGATGACACTTAATGCTTCAAAATTATTAAAAGTTGGGAATTTTAATAAGCTGTGTCTTCAATTTGTTAGTTCCTTTCGTGCCTGGCTTTCATATAATAGAGCAAGTCATTGTTTATTTTACTTGCTTAAATTGCGCAAAAAAATTCTCGATTTTTATGTGATAATATTAATCAATACAGTGAATAAAGACAGACTAATCTTATTGTTCTTAAGCCCAATCTCAGTTACTTGGTTATAATTAGTTAGCGATTTATAAATTCTAATTACTATATTTTGTTGCGTCTTTTTACAATGCTTTATGTCAGTTCTTAATTTGGCAGTGAGGCTGGTAACAATAAACAAATATAGAAATTTAGTTTGACTAACTGGTAAATTTTGAAAACTGGTAGTAGAATCGTGAGCTAATAATAAATGAGAGTAATTATCTTGTCACCGAAAATGCTAACCGAAACCGAAAAACCCGAAAAACCGTTCAAAGAAGCATGTATTTAAATGAATATAATTATTCTCCACTGGCATTAAACTTATTTGTAAAGGAAATTACTATACGTTAGAAATTGTACACCACGTCATTTGTACGCTCCAGTGGCACCATCTAACTCGCCGCATTTCGTCAAACTTGTTCAGCGCCTTCACTTGTCGATGGTCGGAGCGAGCAAGCAAATTTTATCCTTTTGCTGCGGGCGGTAACAATTTTCATTTCATACTTATCATTTGTAAATATTTTTTTCAAAGCTTTTATGCAGTTTCAGTATAGGTAGCTGTGATTTCCATTTTGAATAGAAACTTCTGAAGAGAACAGAATTAAAAGCTTACCAAGAACTTACTCGAAAACTATAGCAATGAACCTGAATCTCAAGTTATTTAAATAGATGAATTTTTGGGAAATTTTAGTGCATGAGTGACATGCTAAGGCATATCACTTATACATACGTTAAAATAGCATTAAAACTACAAATACCTTCATGGAAACACTAAACAGGCGTAAACGTATTATGTGGGTAACTGTGGAGGAATCTATCGCAGTACTAGTTTTAACAGGTTATAATTTAAGTTAAACTATTAAATTGGAAAAAAATCTACATCAAAATGAATTAAAAAAACAGTCTTTTGTATACCTTTAATACAAGAGACTTTCCTTGAGAACCGCTATACAAAAACTTGACAGCTGCTACTAATTTTTATGTTTTTGCCAAAAAATTCCTAAATATTCCAAAGTTTTATATAAATTTTATAAGTAATATTAATAATTTAATCTTTATAAAATTTTGTCTAAACGTTAAATTTTGAAAGCATATTGTATTCATTATTATTTACTGTTTATATTTTCTAGGGAAACAAAATTTGGAAATAACTTTGATTACTTTTTCCGTCTTTCAATTTCACGGTTCAAGTTAAATGAATACAAATAATTAACCATAATCATATTAATATTCATAAATTGATTGCACCTAGTTATGTGACTATGAATATTATTTTTTTATTTATTTGTTTTTTCACCAGCAGATGCAAATAATAGATAGATAAAATAATAACTCTTCCAAGTATTAAGTTAACTTGTATTCCAATATAACTACCAACAAAATAACATTACGTACATATATCTTCAACCTTATGTAAATATTCATATTATACTTTAAATACCCAAACAAATTATAATACGTAAAGTTTAATTAGAAAACATATAGTATTGGTAAACAAACAATAAATAGTTAAAATCATAAATATCAATAGTCCATACAAAATTCACTACAAAAATCATTAGTAGTAAAATAAAACAATAATTAAAAAATTACAATTATGACGAATATATGACAGCAGTCACAATACAATGATTTTAGGAAAACATTTCATATGGATTTAAAAAACTAAATGTAATGTCGATGATTCCAAGCGGCTAATAGCTATATAATATAGTATCCGTTTAATTGACTGCTTGTGTTGGAAAATTGAGCTAGCGAATATGTCCAGAGAACGGAAACATTTTGTCGAGATCATCACTAAATCTGTGTAACGGGGCAAGGGCACCGGCATTGGTGCGAGCGGTACATAGATAGAAAAATGCGGAGCTATGAATCGCTTTCAGTGGCACATGAAACTGCATGTCACTCACTATATCGGCGCAATCGTAACGACTGTATTATATATTATAAAGCACAAATGCCTCGAGTTCAACATGCCTTTCACGGAGAATACGGTATTTAAATGTGTACATTGCATTACAATAATCTTGTCATGAATTCATAACAAGCGATTGTAGTTTTCACTTTTGTCTTGCAACATTTAGTCACATTTTCGTTCTTACCTCCGTGCATCGGATATATTTAATAAAAAACCTAATCGATATCTATTTATTAACCTAATTAATTGTGCATTTATATACTTTCAAGGATCATTTCTTTTCGAACCCATTTTTTTTTTGGTTTATATTTCCTGTTTAAATATGGTAGAGTGAAACTATCGTAAGAATAAAAACATTTGTTTTCCGATTGTTCCGCCTATCATTCCCTCAGTAACAAATTCCTTGCAGTCCTGAAATGAGTAATATTTCGGGGTGACATTTAGAGAGAAAAAAATATTTACAACTAAAAAATCTGTGTATAGTCTTTGAATGTATACATTAATAAAAATGCCTTTAAAAAGTTTCAAAATAAATAAAGCTTCCAAAATTTTTTAATAATTTTTAGCAGTAGGTAAATTTTTCAAATATTTAATTCTAAGAGGATTCTGATTCCTTACGTAGGACATTGATATCAGTAAATGTTGGTATTTTTGTCATTATTGTTTATCTCACCCTATGTAACCTTTCCCTTATTTTAGACTTATTAATAGTCATTCTTGAACCATCAACCCATGACCGTGCGTCGATTACTTTGACCTCTCTCCATACGTCATCTATAATAGGTAAAGAAATATACAATAAAAAAATGCATGATAGATAAACTTGCGAACAAGCAGTTTAAAAAATGTTGGAGTCCAAATCTGAAATTCTTGCCACAACCAACAAACTGAGTAAGTTCACCCGCTCGCTCTAACTAAATACAAATGAAACTTTGAATTTCCAACTGTATCATGCTTCATTGAACAGTTAAATATTTCCCAAAGACAACTTTATATTTGCTTCCTAATTATTCTCTACAATATATTTTATATAACTAGACTTACATAAAATGTTGCATCTGTCAAATCCAATTTATAAACATAGTTTCAATACAAGCTTAAGTAATCTGTTAAATATTCAATAAACTGCTACCACAGATACATCCACTTTCATGACATTTAATGGATTATTTTTAGGCTAATTTTACTTTCTTTATATAAATATTAAATTCCAATAAATTAATATCGAAAATGGGGCAAGTCCTGTTAAGTTAGCCGAAAAGAGCTGAAATCGAAGAATATATCAAAACATTTTTTATGTAGAGGTAAGATAAAGGGGAAATTTAAAAGTAACCCATAACGTTTGAAATACTAATCACATATTTTAAATGTGTATTTAACAAATTGAAATTCCAGAAACAATAACTTTTCAAATTTTAATGTAAAGTTATATGCATTAAGTATTTAAATTTTTTTTTATTATTATTATTATTCATCTAATTACATTTTATCCTTTTTTATTTTATCTTGACTTGATGCTAATCTTCCATAAACAATTTACTCGCAACTTTACAGAAATGTTTATTCAACACTTTTTCAGCTATCATGACGATCCAAATGGATCTCGCATCATCTTTCCACATTTAGGTTTTTAATAAAGTTTCACAATTTTTTTTTTGAGTATTTACGAACCGTGGAATTTGTCCGGTTTATACTCAATCTTAAATCCACAAAACAATATGAAGTGACATATTAAAACTTCGTAGAGATTTTAGGAGAAAGAAAATGTTGGCATGATATAATATGAAAGTAATACCATCTACTGAACAATAGTGACAGTGACTCCAAGTAGGTAACACTTAAGTATTTATTCAAAATCATGTCGCTAACAGTGTGATTTCAAGTAAAAAAGAATATTTTTATTTGCAAGGAATAATATAATTTTTTTCAGACATGCGTATTTAGATATATATTGTTAAGAAAAACTTTTGTAATCACTACTTAAAGTATAAAATAGAAATAAGCATAATTTGGAATTAGAGTAATCCATATGTGTTATCCCAAATAGGTATATGTTATGTGGTCTTTCATAAAGCAAACTTTACGAAAGACCAAATAACATATACCTATTTGGGATAACACATATGGATTACTCTAATTCCAAATTATGCTTATTTCTATTTAATATCCCCTTTACTTATCCCCTTACTCACATGCGTTTAAAGCTAGTACTTCAAATAGATCTCTAGTAAGAGTGTCAAAAGTGGCTCGAAATATTTCGTGTAAATATAGTGAGCACGGTGTGTGAAAAACTGACGACAGCCTACTTCGCGCATAGACCGTACTTACGTGCAATTTGAAATAAGAAATATTTCATTTCTAACTATTACTTCCAAACTATTACACTCTGTTAAAAAAAGATAATTTGCCATTAATTATAAGTACACAATCTTTATAGAACTAACGTGATATAATGCAATTTTATTATGTAGCTATATAATTATATTATTTTATGTAATTATATTATTTTAGTATGTTTCAATAAATTAAACGTCATTGAAATATATTTCAGACTGAAGAAAGTTTAGGTAATAACTTACAAATAAACTTGGATATTGATACAAATAAAATAGGTCCAATCGATGAAAATTATACCAACTAGCTTTATATGTAAGAGAACATACTTTATGAAAAATTCAAAATTGTCGTCTTTGTATTTCATATTAGTAACTCAATATATACCTATTGAGTTAATATATTTAGAATATAATATAAAACACAATGAAATGGAAACTGCTTTGTTTAACACCAGTTTGACATTTTATTACTATTTTTAACCGAGTTGAATAAGAGTACATTCTAATTTTTCTATATTTTTGCATGTCTCCGCCATTTGTCAACCGACAAATTTTAGTGTGACAAAAAATTGGTTAAAATATGATCGTGGAAAATGAAGGTATGACAGAGAATTTCTCAACACGGAACATCACAGTTGCTGTGATCAACTTTGGATGATATAGATCTAATTACAATCTAATAAAACATGACTAAGAGGGACATAAATATCCTCTTAGGAAATTCCGGGTACAATGATGTAGTCGGAAGGTAATGACAGGCACTATTAGTTATAAGAGGAAAATCGTTGAGTTTGGATTCGTATGACCTGTTATGCCATAAACAAGAAAGTAAATAAGTTAATAAATATGCAGAGGTGTATATATACGCATGAAGCAACTAAGATATAGGTATATGTGTAGATAAGTAAATACAGATGTAAATAAATGCAAGAAGTAACTAAACATGATTAGGTAAGTAGTTAGGTAATTAAGTAAATACAGGTTTATAAAAGCTCCTGGCGTAGCGCTGAACACGGTGGAGCTTAGTTTGGTTTACATATCCTTATATATGTAAATATATATGTGTATACATGTATGTACATATATAGATATATATGAATATGTTTAAATCCATTCAACTTCGTGAACTTCTGTACCGATTTCAATATCGGAGATATTATTAATCGGCACTGAAAACAGAACAACATAACTTTTTCCAAAAAAAATGAACAAACTTCTAGTAACCATGAAATAAGAAGCATATTGAAAAATGTGGAATGATAAAAAATACTAGCGCTTAATTGGAGTTTTTACGTTACGATATTTTCTTTGATAATAAATAAATTTTGCAAGATACCGTTATTGTCAGAGGTTTTCGTAATAGGTGTGAAGTGAAATATGGCACCCATCTGTCTCCATGGGTGCGTATGTTAGTCAGTGGAAAAAGAATCGTTGATTTGGCATCGATTTAATTTATTGTAGCATATTCTTTAAAGATTTGGTACTGTTGCAATGAATAAAATAAATTAAGTATTCATTTAAAATAATATATATAAAATTAATTTTTAGTTCATGAACAACGAAATATCAAATAAAAAAATTAATTTATGGCCATTATTTTCACCGATTCATAATCTTCATTATTTTGCATATATGTACATACACACACACACACACACAGACGTATAAATACATACATATATATATATATATATATATATATATAAATATATAACAAACACATTCTTAAAACTGTAATGTACTATTAATATTAAAAGAAATGAGAAGGTTGAGAGAGGTTGCAGAACAACGTAAAAAAAAAAAGATTGAGGACAATGAATATGTAATTAGACAATGTTCCATAACAGTCGATTACTTGCAACCCTCATATCAGTCATCGACGCGCTACCACCATAGTGCACGATGGAAGGGTTGAGGCTACTACCATACACAAATGCCATTCCTCTGCGATATGCAGTTTTGACTGCAGAGTGAAATATGGCACATGCTCGACCAATTTTATGTAATATATAATATACAATACTACTTTACAACAACTGCAAATCGTTTCAGAATAAGGAAATGGAAAAATTTGTTGAGTATTAATGAATGGTCAAAAATTTTAAATTAGTGGCATGAAAGGACTAACCTTAACCTTGTCAATTTTTTATTTGAATGTTGATATTAGAAAAGAGGATTTGTGGGTTATAATAGTTTCACAATTTATAAACTAGAAATGGATCAACTTCGTGGACTGCATGGTTTTTCTGTGATATCGCAATAACTGTTTAATAACAGGTTACGTTAAGTTTATGCAGTATATTTCTCGCTAAATCGATTTGAAAGATATAACGTAACAATAATATTAAATCGACCTGGAGCATGTTACGTAAACCGAAAGAGTTACTTAAAATATACTTGCTAAAACACCGTCGAAAGTGCTCGAAGGAATGAAAAATGATATCTATTTCTTTAAGGCCGCTCCGGTCGCGAAAATAGGGATGCCAAGTTGCAAAAGTGTTGAATGGTTAATATCGGCTATTTACGTTGCGACAAAATAAAAGGAAATGACTATTACAATATTTCAAGTAAAGTGTACAGTTCAAGTTTATTTTTTATGATATTAATCCCATTTTTTTAATGTTAAGATCTGCAGTCTAATATAAAGAAACCTTAGATGAACCAAAAATATATGCGGGCATCGTCTCCTAGTTGAAACGAGTTACAATATTTGAACGTGATGACAAATATCTATATATTAATTCATAAAAAGAAAACTCTTTTTTTAAACATATTGTGCGCACGGAGGAGTGTGAGATTTGTTATAATTAAAGTTTAAGCAGAGGAGGAATACAGAAAGCTAAAATGTGGTTATAATATTTGTTACAAATAAATTAAATTATATATTACAAATACATTAAAAGATTCATTGTTTACGCTCGTACTGCCAATGCCAAACACATAATAGTATGCAGTTAAACAGTCGTACAGAGTTGAGACTGTCGCCAAAGTATTTTGAAATATCAGAATAACTAAATGAGTTTTGAGCTGTGAATTTAGTGTAATTTCAAATATTCTTTGTTCAGTAGTGTGTGGAGTATATGTCAAGGCCTAACAGCGTTTGTTGTATATTTTAAGTAATAGATATCTGTGTTAGTAACATTAAATTTGAATTTTCATAGACAAATGAAGGCAAACAACACACTGACGTAGTAGAAAAAAATTCAAAGAAAATTATATGCAATATCTACATAGGTACGCCTTTTAACAAAATAACACCAATAACGTTTACTAGTACAAACAAATATTTTCTAATCAAAATGTTTCAAAGAAAAGAAAAAGACATCAATTATAACTGTGGTAGTAACATTGCAAATAAGAAAATCAATAGCAACTTTATAGTAAGTGCCCATTTATAATCTTCAGCAGGGGTTTTTCTTTTTAAACGATTTGAACACTAGAAAGCTTCATTTTCTCATATCTGACCGTTAATTCGTCCAGTTACCGTCTTACATTTTTCATAGATTTAGACCTACACTTTATGCATGATCTATGCAAATTGACCTTTAAGTTAAAACATATCAAACTATATGAAATTATGTAGAGTGCGGGAGATTTCTTTACGAATCCATGAAATAAGTTATAATTGAATAAGTTTTTTAACTTTAAATCAGTGTTCGGTCAACCATGCTATTAAATATTACGTCCTTTGTGAAAAATTAAGCTTGGAAATGATGTAAAATGTATGTTTCACCCTCTTTTAAAATTTAAAAAGTTATGCGAACTTTAAAAAAACATATTCTGAATACCAGCGGTCGACTAGAATGTTCAGTTGTCTTGAATCAAAGATTTCAGGTGTTATAGGTAGTTACAATACTCCATTTTATGATTGTTCGGGTGCAAACCTGGCTGGTTTTTAATTTACGTCAATATAATTATTATGAAATGCACAGTATATTCCAGCTTATGAGTAAATAATAATTCTATGCCACAGGTCGAATTTTGTTAGAAAAAAATATTTCGTACGGAAAAAAAATTTCGAAAGCTACTGTTTGTAAATAAAAAAAAAATCACCTGCAACCCACTACAAGTGACAGAAGTAAAATTCTTTGGTGAACAAAACCTTGATTGTTAAGTACATAGTAATGTTCAAAACGGCAGAGGGAGAGAGAGAGAGGGAGACATAATTTACTAAGTGTAAGTCCATAGATTATGCTAAATTCGTTTAAAAAGATTTTAATGCTATACATTCAGAAAAAAAACAATAAAGTATTATTTAACATTGATGCAAATATCTAATATACTCTTCCTATGAATTAACATAGACAATTAACAATTAAAAAAATGGATGCCGATACTAAAACACGGCTAAATGCCGCTGAAAGAAGTCTGGATTTATTGCTCCTGTTGCAAATTATACTTACGACAACTACATGTGCGGGTTCATTACGGACGATACAATTAAGACATATGTTGTTAGTCTTGTATTGGATGAAAAATTATTAATATGTCAATCATAAGTAAACAAATAAATCGGCAAAACTTTGACAGTTTCGTTTTGACACACATAAGGCACAAAAAAGCTGACGGTAGATTGCTACCGTCAGCTTTTTTGTGCCTTATGTGCTAGTGCTATTTTTCACTTTTGATATACTTAACGTACCAACGAGCTGATAGCAGTAGACAGTTCCATTTCTGTTTGTTTTCACATAAACTCCTTGTCTTATTCTATTGTACTCATCTATCTCTCTCGGTTGTTACTATGCAACTATTTTTCAATTTTCTTCGTTCGTTTGATAAACTCGGTACAAACAATTTTATGAAAATCTTGGATTGAAATCGTTACATTAAATTTGACCTTGATGTTTTACACTCATTGCGTCCAAAGAAGTTTCACTTCAAAATTAATAAAAGTATAACTGTAGCAAAAGTGTCATCTATTTTCTGAAAGTAAAAATTTCTGAGGAATTGCAGCTATTTTTACGATGATCCTTAGTTTCTTACGCCACACAGTGTTACGGAAAGAGGGGTTGCTATAGTGTCAGATCTTAGACAAATTCCGATGTCTTAAGCAAAAGTGCACGAGTACAAATATGTGAGCTAGACCTAGCAACATATAAACATTAAAGACAAAATATTTTTACCGAAATTTGTTTCATTTTGCACCGACTTCTAACTTCTGCTCAAATATATCTGTACATACAATTTTAAACAACAAAGTCAAATAACAGACCTAGTTTTTAGACGTGTGTCTAGCATCCTTCTTTTTAATATAAATTCTCTTACATTAAAAAAAAACAGGAAAAACTGGCTGCCGCTTAATCGGTAAATCATAATTATTATTATGTTTATTCAAATCGGTTATTTGAATAAACACTTAAACTTGCTTGTCAATTTGCTTTTTGTGTCTAAGTAATCATATACAGTACATATATATACACACACATATATATATATATATATATATATATATATATATATATATATATATCCCAAAAATATTCCCTGGAAACCTGTATCCCACTTTTTAGTTATACAACAACGCATTCAGTCGACCGTGATTTCAGTGCGACCCGTCATGGAGTATGATTAATATCCTCGTCCCCACTCCATGTCGGTCGTATCGTTTTTATTTTATTTTCATTTTCGCCAGTGACGCAGTGAAAAAATCCGAGTAACATCGATACATAATTACATTGTGTAGGTGGTTTTTTTTATCAGCGATATTGGAAGTAGTGTTATCCACATTTTAACGTGTGACCGATTCTGCGTGCGGTGATGGGTAAATAATTCCATGTGGTCACTATACAAAACTCTGGAATATTGTTGTGTCGCAGGTAAATGGATTTACTTGTATTATGATTATTACCCGATTAATCTGAGGGGGTAAGTATCATCATCATCATTAAAAGCACAACAGCCCTCTGCAGGCCAAGGTTGACTTGCTGATCCTCCTCCACTTGACCCCGTCTGACGCGATGGCCCTCCGCCACTTGACTCCCATTAGTTGGAGGTCCTTTTCAATGTCATCTAGCCAACGTGTTGGTGGTCGTCCTTTTCGCCTAGTCCCCTCCATCTTTGAAAAAGTCACTTTTTTGGCAGGAAAAATATCAGCATATCTGTATAAATGGCCAAGCTAGCTAACGCGTGATGCTTTTATGGTTTGTCGTATTTTCTGTAAATTACATAGTTGTGAAGAGTTTTCCAATTGTTGTTCTCTTCAATAGATCCAAAATCATTCTCAAAATTTTTCTTTCGAAAATGACTTTCTTTCCTCTTCTTTATTTAGGGTCCAGCATTCGCAGACATACAGACAAATTGGTCTGATTAAAGTTTTATAAATGCCTAACTTAGTCCTAATTGAAAAAAACTTGGACTTGAATTGGTTCCTAAGGCCGTAAAACCTTCTGTTAGCCATGAAGATTCTGTTGTTTATTTCCAATTTCAGATCATTGCAACATGAAATCAGAGTTCCCAAATACTTAAATAATTTTACAGTTTTGTTTGTTAGTATTAAAAATTTTGTCTTGTCTTCATTGATAACAAGTTCCATCTCCTTTGCCGTACTCTCAAGGGCTACAAAAGCGTCAATAACCTAGGGTTTTTATCTTCCTATGATATCAATATCGTCAGCAAAAGCGAGAAGTTGGACACTCCTTTCCACTTGTGTTGAATCCAGAGTCTCTAATGGCCTTTTCTAAAGCGTTGCTAAATAATAAACAAGAAAGATAATCTCTCTGTCGGAGGCCTTTTTCAGTGAAAAATGGTTCTGAGAGACTTAACAAAATTTTTATTTAGCATGAGACTCTTTTCAGAGTCATTCTAGTGAGACTGATCAGCTTCTTCGGGAAATTAAACTCCAACATAGCTTCCAGTAATTTTTCTCGGTTGACGCTGTTATAAGCAGCTTTAAAGTCATTATAAGCAGCTTCAAATTATGTTGTATTCTTTAGTTTTCTCTAAAATATGTCTACTGATGTGAATTTTATCGGTGGTTGATTTCCTTTTCTGGAAACTACACTGACAGCTTCCAATGATTCTGAAGGTGTAGACTTCTAATCGATTGAATAAAATAGTAGAGAAGATCTTGTAAACCGTATTTAGTAGAGTAATTCTCCGGTCATTACTTCATTCCAACTTGTTTCCTTTCTTTTAAATGGGTCAAATAGATCCTTCTTCCTACTGAGTGGGCTTTGTTTAGGCTCTTTTCATTGATTTTGAGGGGGCAAGTATAGTTATTACATATTGTACATTAAAGAATAAAAGTTGATTTAAAGAAGCATTATTCAAAACTCATTGTCTCTTAGTTTATTTAACGAGTACCATTAAAACATTACGTAAAATAGTTTATAGATGATATTTAAAGAACAAAAAATACCTTTTAAACAAAGGAAGTAATATTTTCTCCACATCTGTCCAGGAATTTCTAGAATTACCCAGTTCTAAAAACAAGAAAAAATTACATTACTTAACACGGAAGAACTGTTTCGATTTAGACGCAATATTTATTTGAATATACATATAATTTCTTACCCGATTTCTATTTAATATGATATTTTCTATATAAAAAATCATTTTCATGACAGTTTGGTACAAAATCAACAATATCTCTAACTTAATGTAACATAATGTTCTTAATACAAATATCGAGGTTTCTTTTTCACGCTTCATTTCTAAATTAAGATTTATAATAAAACCAATAAATTGGTTTTTATTAGTTTTGAGTTATTACAGTTTGAGTTGTTACTCTTTATGCGCCAACGAATTACTTACGAGTATTAATTTTAATTATCAGTGTAATCAGTTGCGCACTGAGCATTTTCTTGTTATTCTAATCACAAGTGTAAATATTTTTCGAAGTTTATCTTATCTCGATTTTATTCTTATTTGTTTATAACAGCGTAACTAATATTTATTTTTATTTATTTCTGACAAATAATATCGTAATTTTTTATCAAGTAGCATGTTATAACTGAATTTTTAAGTAGATTACTTCATTCATATTTCGATCGTAACTCCAAAAGAATAATTTAAAATTAACCCTCCATTTCTAAGAACACACAAATATTAATTATGCAAGAAATTGAAGAAAAGACATTTATTAACACTATTTTATTCAACGTGATAATAGTTTACACTGTGTTCTTTAAAATAAATTACCATAAATCATAAGAACTATTATTTTAATAGAGATATGTGAGGAAAACCGTTGGTTACGCTAAGCCGTTGGTCCTAATTATGACAAGTATACTGGAGAGTACATATGAGAAACCACTTTCAAATACGGGGAGTATAGATCAATCTATAGGAATAGAAAAATAGTCCAGCAAAGGTGAAGTGTGTGTGCGTGCGTGGGTGCGTGTGTGTGTGTGTGTGTATGTGTGCGTTTTATTTATGTATGAAATAATATCTAGATAAAGTACATTGCAATAGTAGCATTATATTTAACCACATAATGCGTTTAGCCGAAGAATATTCACAAGTTGTCCATAATTAACAATTTTTTTATTTGGTATATTGAATTCCGATTTAACATTTTTGTTGTATTTCTTGACATAAACAGTTTCAGTCTAAAATACATATGCCAGAGCAATCAAAATATTATCCATTAACTTATAGATACAGCATTTTCTAAAGAGTAACAAATGTCCAGAACCTCATTCGCGTAGACTATCGTAATATAGTCTACGTATCCAGGTCTATGTCTATGCTAATTTTTTCAAGATTCGTTTGCTTTTAGTACTAAAATTTTGAAAAAAAATAGTGTTATAAAAGAGAGAAAATTTTGTAGGCTATCACATGGAAATCACGGAATTCTGAATACATATTATGAGTTAAAACATACTGAAATCAAACTTACGTAATTTTTCTCACATGTTTTAGTAGGATAGACCCAATAATGAACATAATAAAAAATGGATGCTATTTCACGCGAAATTCTTCTGATTTCAAGATAATAAGGTCTATAAGCCAATCAAGGCTATAATCCATCGTATTCTTAATTACGAGTATGTTGATCCTTTAAAAATTACGGAGTTTATGGAATAACATATATCCATGTATGTATATCAGCATGTATATATGTATACATATATTATATATATATATATATATATATATTTATATATATATATATATATATATATATATATATATATATATATATATTTGCATATTTATTTATTATATAATAAATAATAATAAGTATGATTCAAAAAATCAAATAAAACAAAAGGGAACACGCAGGATTAATGTAAGGCTAAGTAAAAACATTGGATCTACCGATTACAATAGGTAAAGTAATTTCAGACAACTTTTAAACACAGAAAATTAGGGCATACCTTGTACATCGGTGGTCAGTTCATATCGTAATCTGGTAGCATATGAAGTGAAACATCCTCTATGGAATTCAATTCTGTGCAGAGGGTTTGGTAAGGTGACTTGTTTTTAGAACATTTCAACGTTTTGGGGTAACATGTGTTGAAATCTAGATCTACGATCTGAAGGTTTAGCGGGATTATTGAGGACGTTATATACGAAACACAGAAGATGGAGATTGCTTCGATCAAGAAACTTTAACTATTTGTCTAATGACCGATACTCAGATATGTGAACAAATTTTTAAAGTCGAAAATGTATCTACCACCTAAGTTCTGAAGTCGTCCCAATTTATTGGGTAAATGTTCATTTAGGTTCGAATATCCCACGCCTCAATAATCAATGATAGGCAGAAGTAAAGTTGGACAAATCTGTACTTTGGTTTGAAACGGAAAAAAATTGAAGCCGTTTCAAATCTTACGACCGACATCAATTAATTGAAGTTGCCACGTAACATGTTAATAAATTAGTAGACCAAAGTCTGTTACAGCTAGCGAAGGAGACAGCATGTGCAAAGCTGCTCTTTAAAAAAAAGGTTATCATCAATATTGAATTATCTCAATAACTATATTGCTTTCTTTTTACATTAGTAATTTCTATTCGGGGCAAAATTATGATAATTTTTAATTCAAAATTTAATTTCATATTATACTTTGAATAAAAAATTGTCTCACTTTTTTGTTGTCTATGAACTCGGAACAAATTTTCCAAAGGATTTTAGGGCTAAAAATTAGAGAACTTTTCTTATATTAATGTGACTATATGAAATGTTTAAATCATCATGTGAATGGTGTGAACATTTCTGTTTAAAGCCGGAAAGTAACTCTCGTTTATTATTTTTATTATAAAAATACATCGCCACTTTCATTATATGGATAATTACCAAATTTTGTAACAAAAATTAATAAGAAAATTTAATTTCGATGTGACTTTTTGTTCGTTCTGAAATGTTTTTATGTATGCCTGTAGGTTTTTAAATATTTGAAAACAAACCACTCAAAATTTTAAAAATAATTTTTTTTAATTTGTATCATATAATTGTACCTAACAAATGTCGTTGCATCAACATTGAATCTATCTGAAGTATTTCACTAAATAAGTGCAGACGGTATATAAATTGCTTGACAGGATGAAACATGATGGCATTCGATGCAGAGCAGGAAGGTGTTGAATAGTTAATGTCGACTATTTACGTTGTGACAAAATAAAAGGAGAGAACTTGCTCAATATTTCAACTGAAGTGCAGTCAATAAAAAAATTTTCGTAAAATTTATATGGACGTTTTTATCTTAACATTTGTTCCGTTGAATAACATTTGATCCAGTTGTTCCATTGAACCTTATAAAACCCTAACGAAGTATCTTTTTTCTAAAATAATTGTAATTCAAATTCACCACTGACGTGTTGTTATTCGTACGAATATCTAATTTTATCTTTTAGTTTTATCGACTTAAAAACATATTATAACTATGACAAAAATGAAACTGTTGAATTCGGTTTCTCTCGATATAGTTATGTATTTATACATATATGTACTTATATTTATACTTAGACAAATAACTATGATATAAAATAAGTACTATATTCGTGTTTTTGTATATATATATATATATATATATATACATATATATATAAATTAAACATTATATATATATATATATATATATATATATATATATATATATATATATATATATATATATATATATAAGTTTTTGATACATCTATCAATGTTCACTTTCTTTGATAACCAATTCAAAATCAATTTGGTTAAACTCTTTTAGCATTTCACAAATTTATGACAAATTTAGTTTTAAGTAATGAAGAAACTAGATTTTTAGTCTAATAAAAATAACCAATAGACTTCAAGTGACGTGCAAAAATAATTACAACACTTTTATATAAAGTGCCACTTTGTACATGGGATCATGTTGTGTCATATAAACGCAGTAGAAAACTATGCACGAAAATTAATACAAATAGTTTCCAAACTAATTTATATATTTTATTGTGGAACTTTTTGGGGTATATTATCTTTGCTTGTCGCCGTCAGACAATAGAAAGAATTTCAATTTTATCAGTGCCACATGCACTCGCTGCAACTCTTGATTTACAGCAATTTGGATATGCCCACCAAATTAAAACACAGTAAAAAAAACATGACGTAAAAGTGAAAGATTAACCTTTGCACATCTCAAAGGACTATAAATGTTTTACTGCGTCTTACTTTTTTAAATAATATAGTAATATTTAAACTACAAAAATGAAAAAGACTATGTATCATAATTAATTTAATTAAGTTCATTGAATTCTGCCATCGACTAGTCAATTTTCAAAAAAAGTACCAAAATATTTTTTTTCTTCTGCTAAGCCAATTTTATTTTTAGTATGAATACACAATAAAACTTTAAAAACCTTCAGGAAATATATTAAATAATAATCATTTTTGATAATTTTTAAAACTAGAATTCAAATCTTCATAAGGGTGTTCCGTTACTGTAATATAACTTAATGCGTCTTATAACCTCCAAGTTTGAAGCGGACTGTACTCTATCGGATGTGTATATGCTGTAAGCAGCTTTACAATTCTAGATAAAATATCGACAAGTGCTTTTTATTTATTTACGAGTCAAGCTCTCACATATATAAGCTCCCGCGTGCAGTGCGCTTGGCTCATGTATTATGGTAGGTCTCATTTTATCCGCTGGAAATATCTTTGTATTGTTGTATTTTTAGACGAAAAATTACCTGCAATTTACTAAATTTGGCCTAACTATAAATTTTAACAGTAATTAGTAATAATTTTTTCATATTAATAATCAGTTTTTCATACATTGGTTAAAGCGATTACTTTGCTATATTTATAGATTAGATTTTCTACTGCTTGATATAACTCTATTTTGGAAAATAAATTTGCTTTATTAGTAGTAATTAGACTTAAAAAAATGTTATTAGTTTCTTGGTTTGGAATTTATTATAACTTAATAGAAAGTTATAAAAATTATAACTTATTAAAAGATAACATCAAATTTTCATCGATAATAAAGTGTAAGTATGAAATAATAAAATAATTTTTATTTAAAAAAGGGAGCCTTTCACTAGCAAATATTTTATCTGAATTTTATTTGATATTATGCATATTTTAGTATTTTGGGATTGGAATGACGTTGTCCGAAAAAACACAGCGTTTTGTGTTTTCTAGGGTTCCGCACCTCAAAAGGAGAAAAAGAACCCATATAAGATCCCTTCGCTTTTCGTCTGTCTGTGTATTTGTCAAAACTCTTTTTTACCAGAAACGCGTGGAGGTATCAAGTTGAAATTGATATCAAATACTTAGGTCTGCGGTCACTTGGAACTGTAAAAAAGCGGTAAAATCAAGCGTCTACGTCATTGCAATAAAAAACCTAAAAATATGGCCATTTATGCCGTATGTTTTGATCCTCACAAGTAAATCAGGACCTATAGAGTACTTCCTGTTTACCTAGGACCAAGAAAATTTGGCATTAAGCAATGTCTCACTTGTGATGCGAACATTTTTTTCTGTTGCAACTAATTAAAGAAATTGTGAATAGATCGAACAGGCGGGGGGCGCACTTGTCCAGTAAAATTTTAGTATTTTAACATATTCATTGATTTGAGACTAGGAAACTAAAGTACCCAGTTAAATATTTGGTGCATTATCATATAAATCTAAATAAGATTTTATACGATACATTTGAAATGTGAGTCCAGAAAACCTTAATTGTAGTATGAGATATGCCCTTGTCATCAATCTTCGATATTATTAACGTGGTTATTGCACTGTTCTTACTTAAGGCAAGTTTCTTTTACAACGAATTTCCATTCACGGGCACATATTTGAAACAAATGTTTTTTTATATCATATACCTACAAATGGACGATTTTCGGATTTCTTTCCTCTATTTGGGCTGTGAGACTTGGCTTTTTTCTACATTTCATGATTTTAAGTCAACGGGAAGTGCCAATAATAAAAATAGGTTTTGATTTAAGTGCGAGTGTCAAAATATACGGCATAAGTAACCATATTTTTAGGATTTTTTGTTACGTCAACTTAGAGCTACATGGACACACACAATATGAAACAATTTCATATTGTTTGAATATAAATATTTAATTTGGAAATATTAATTTCATAATATAATAAGTGGGACATATAATAAAAATAACAAACAATTTTAAAACACGGTTTTAATTAAAATAAACGATATTATATGTCTCTCTATCTAATTGAGATAGGGAACTAATTGGAAACTCCTATTAAAAAAGACAAAGTATATTTATTTTATGGATGAAACTACATAAAAAGAACCTATAACTCTAAGCTTTGATTATAAACATTTCATCTGAAAAAGTAATAAAAACAAATTAGGTGAGGTTACATAAACAACTTTTCTTTTTTCGCAAATGATTTTTAGAAAATATGAACAAAATTCGTCAAAATTAGGGGACGTTTTTTATTTTTCGTTTAAATGGTTCTTTATCAATTTAGAACTGCCATTTCGTTTGACGTTTTCCTATTTTAGGTGATAAAAATGTAGGTATAGTGTAGGTAATATGACATTAAGATGAACGTTCTTATTCTTTATTTAAATCTTTTAGAATTTTACAAACACAATTTTTTACAATTAAAAGAAAATTCATCTAAATTATGCCATAATGAGACCACGTTATGGAGGTCTCTTACTGAACAGTATATTTAAAATAGTTAGTAATTAAACATTTGTTTTAACGTCCTTCTAATTTAAAATTTTATATGTTTACGGCCCATTGAAAAATTTACGTGTGTGCCGACAGTCCGGTTTTTCGGCTACAGCGTTATACAACAATGCATCTGGATGCAAGCTCGGGTCATCTCAGTGCTTAGACTGAAACGTTTGATCGCCCCGGTTATTTTGTTAGAGTATGGGGACACATTTATGATTATCGACAGAAAATATGTAAGGAGACGCAATAAATATGAATATTATATACTTGTAGATATACTCAGTGATATATATGTCATTTATGAAATTTTTCTTTCATTTATTTATACTTTATGCAATATGATTTAAATTGAAAGTTATATTAGGACATTACAATTTTTTTAAATTATTTTACGCTTGTTGTTATTCCAATAAATAAAATAGCCGAAAAATCGACAACTTAATTTACTATATAGCAACTTTTAAACATGTAAATCTACTAAAAATTAAAATGTTCATCAATTATTACCTCATTTTTTATTCAATCTATACTACACTTACAGTCATAAAATTCATTTTACTAAGTATACTAAATGCTGTCATGAAGTGACTGGTTAACTTTCACTTGGTGTCATAGTACATTTTATTCCACTGTAGTATAATTAGAATGTTTATTAGACATGAGTATGTACTGTTTACGTATGTAATCTGACTGTTTCCGTATTTTTTTCCAAGTTACATTTTTCCTTTAATGAATATTTTCCTACTAACTGCAGTAGAAATTGTATTTTGAAATAATTTAATAAACCAAAATAATGAAGTGATAAGTACAAATGAGACGTTATTCCTAGCGGGTAACTTACAATATAAACCAAAAATTTAGATTTAAAATACCAGTAAACATACCAAAGATGTGCAAAAGTACGTACTCTTATATGAAAACTACTCAATGTACGTCGAAACATTAAACGTTTGTAATCGAGTATTATAATAATAATTCCATTATTTAAGTCTTTCTCACTGAATCGTTCTCACAATAACGACTCAGAGATATCAAGTATGCTCATGATATCTATAAATAATTTAGACAAGTCACGGACGATCGTACGACATTCCGCGCATTATAAATGTATGATAACAAAATTTTGTAAACGTTACGATATTTAAACCATCAAATTTTGAAATCCTAATGAATAAATAAACCTAAAACTGACATTAAAGAACGAAAGTATTAAATTAAAAATAATTAATTGTTAATAATTAATTGCCAAATTAAAAATAATTAACAATTAATTTTTTTTACCTTCTGGTGATACCGAAAAAAAATTTTATCATATTATTAACTGAATTGCATATAAGACTTGTACTCACGACAAACTACATACAATGTTAACATTGAAAATAAAAAAAAATAAACGGATATATGCTAAAAAATTAAACAAATTTATATAAAAGTGCTGATAACTATTACAAATTTCTCATTTGTATTATCCTTCGAAAACATTTTTCTTTTATTACTCAAATTCTGAAACATATTAAGTGAACAATTCTGTTGCTAACAGAATAAACAAAAGTTACGTTTTATAATTATTTCCTAAAAAATTTCAGTGATATTTTAATTTCAAAGTTTAAAGTAATGTTCTATAGGTTGTCCAAGTACGTTCTAATCATTCCTATCTAGATACAAGATCAAAAGATCTAGCTTAACTCCTTTACGAAAGAAAATCTACAGTACAAGAATAATTATGAAATATCTAGCATTTTCTTTGGCAGTATAATTTCATTGTGTGATATTATGCAAAGTGCGATCATTAGTAGTTATCAAATTCTCTAAAGTATGAATACCGAACTTTCAATATTAAGTATACTACAGAGTAAAAAATAGCAGGTGGTTCGTAAACCATCACTTAAATATCTTTACAACCCTCTTTACAAAAGAGAAGCAAACATAGCCACAAAGCGGCCAAATTAGAAATTAGTTTATGACGCTGCGAACAGTTAATGAACATTAGTAACCGCAAGTTGGAGCTCCTTAAACTTCCAATTTTGAACCATAACAATTTATTTTATCTTAATCGGTATCCCTTAATTTATACCACCGTCTCTTTTTTTTATAATTGCATTCCTTTAAATTACCATACATTAGAACTATTTCGCACTTTATTGTACAAATGACAATGATAACAAAAATATTTCTCCCAAAAATTAAAGATCTCCGTAGTAATTCTGTTGCTCTTTTATAATTCGTATGTAAAATAAAAAAATCACGACGATCTATTGCTTTGTTGTGACGTTACCTCTTATTCCGTTTTTATCCTTTCTCAGTATTAAATAAAAATTTTCCCAAAGAAGTAAAATTTTCCGGAATAAAGAGTAGTTTTATCATTTCCTGTTTCGCGAAATATCTCCTGACAGAAAATTAAATTATTGCTCCATTGTGACGTAAAAGAAGGGCAAATGAAGACATTTTCACATTTATAATATTAAAATAAATTGCTATATAATCTAGAATTAATTTTATTTTTCAGCCCTTTTAATTTTAACAGTTTTTGATTCAAAAAGTCATGGGGCTATACTTTGTCTATAAATGAAAAACAGAGTTACACAAATTTATTACAGGTTCCCTTACATTTTGAATCACCCGCGTGGCCGTGGTAGTATTTTTTTTACCCCAAAGACATATTCTCAGCCCCATATTAAAATTTGTATGTAATTTTTCAGGGGAACTTATATTTAAACATGTTTTTTTTTCTTCATCTGTCTTTTGTGGCGTTGTGATGGATTATTTCTTGGTTAGTTTGGAAGAAAATCTGCTCGTTTCCGTGCTTGCTGCCATGAACAAATGAAGGCACTGAACTGAGAAAAAAATGACTTTAATTTTAATGAAGAAAATGTCTTCTCATAGTAAAAGTTTGTATGAAATGAATTATCTCATATATTATGGAATAGGAAATATGGCGCTCGATATTTTATGTTACTTTTTAACATGCTTTATATTAGCTTCACTTATATGTATTTTCGTATGAATGCAATGCAAGTAAATTTTTATCCATGTCCAGAGGCCCGAAATTATCTTAACACGTATTAAGAACAGATGACAATACAATAATTTTATAATTAAAAATTTAAAAAATGAAACAATAGGCAATAAAAATGTGATGCGATCTATCAATTAAATTTTAACCCACTTCCAGATATCCGAATCATTTGAAATCTGGTCAAGAATCGGTGACGAAATCATGTCAAGAATCAGTGACGAAATAATAATTTCCGATCCAAACATTTTGATAAAAAATTATAGCTTTATAAAACTGAAAAGAAACACGCTTTCGTACACGCACTTCAAATAAAAATAAAGTAAAGGATAACAAAATAAACTTTAATATAAAAAAGTGTGGGATACTTTCGACTTAATTTTCATGACAAGCACACCACGATTTATTTTACATTGAAATCAGTTTTTTAACTTTATTTTTATATTAAATTTATTAAAAAAATTAAGTTATACCGAATTGACATCTATTTGCCCTTTAATTGAATTTTATATTAAAATATTATTTTTAGTTCATATTGTTACAAAAGCGTGTTTCTTGTTTTTTTAAATATAATTTCATTTTAAGTTATGACAATAAAATGCATTAATTATATAATTTTAATTGAGTACTTACATGTTGCTAATTAGTTAATTGACATATAGCTAGTTATCAAAAAATAATTAATCTTGAAGAAAATGATGAAAGAATTGGCAAATATTGAATATATTTGGCGTTAATTTTGTAGAAATTCATTATTCACAATTAAATGAAACTACGTGATGTAGTATTATTTCTACTTTCTTTAATTTCTTTACCACGACCTAGGTTTCGTTGTATTACAACATCTTCAGGTGGGAAATTAGCAAAGATCTTTGCTAATATCCCACCTGAAGATGTTGTAATACAACGAAACCTAGGTCGTTGTAAGGAAGAAATTAAAGAAAGTAGAAATAATATTACACCACGTAGTTTCATTTAATTTTGGAGAATTGTCAAACTTAGATACATTTTTGTTCAATAGATTATAGTCCGGAAGTATCTTGAGAAGGCTTTATTTGAATATCACTGAAGCTTTGATATAAATTAGTTTCTATAACGAGGAAACGAACTAAACGAATTCCCAAGTTCTTGTATTTGAAACCGTAAACAAATTTAGAGATGTGACGCTGATATTTTCCACGCAAACACTTAGAAGGAAAAGCAAACATTTATACTCTATCAAAACTGAAAATAATTCTAATTTACCACGTAAAGTAAAAAGGAGACAAGAAACGCGGTTGTATTTCTTTTTATAATTTAGTTTTGTGATTTTGAATATTACTTCAAACAGTTTTTGAACTTTTCCTAATAAAACAATACTTACTTCCTTCAAGAATTTGGGTGCAATGTAAATTTTTACAGTAAAACATTACATGGCTAAATAACAGAACGATAAATGTGCAAACAAATTCAATATTACTGAAAGGTAAATTTTACATCAAAATGAGTGTTTTCCACCCGGAAACCTATGATTTCAATATTTATATAATTGTAGATTGTAAGATCGCAAGCATCATAATACAGGACTGGGGCTTTGTTCTAGTCGAATTGTGGTCCACTCGCGTGACTACGTCCACCGCATACAAATATGAATATCAGGCTGTTAGCACTGAGGTCGACAATGCACAATATTAGAGTGTAAAAACAAGCCTAGTAGATATACCGGTAGCTGTACATGTACCGGTAGCTTATGAAAATAAAACTTGAAATTATAAAATTATTTTTTTCTAACCGAAGCGTGAAATAATGCGTGAATAGTTATCACTATTCACGCATTATTAATAACTAATAGGAGTAAACAAGCATTATCAATATTTCAAAAATGACATTCACAGCTACTATCAATCATTGCACTGTGTATAGTTTTACAAGTAAATTGATTAGTCATGGATTTAATTTTTTTTAGTAATACTGGTGTCTGAGTTGCGCACTGGCGACATTGACACTGTGCGGGACTGCGGAGGGAGAATTTGCTGCAGAAGCTGAATTATAATTTTAGATTGGACCCATTATTTTTTGGTGACCTACAGAAAAGCATCAATGATCTGTGAGAAAATAAATATCCTTAATTGTTTGTAATGTTTCAGTTTTTAAATATTATAAAATAAAAATCAATTTTAAAAATGCAATAATTTAGTCACAGGAATAAATTTAAGTGGTTTGTAATTTCAAACACCATGTATGTAATTCCACACACGCCGCACTGCTTTGTTATAAAAAACAATTGGCGTACCGTCGCCGTTGTCGCGTAGCATAAATATTGCAAATGGTATTTATGTTTTATTTTCTAAAATGCTATTTAATAAGTTTGAAAAAAATCCTTGTAGTGAAATTGTTTATTCAAGTATTTACGACAACTAGTGCTGATTGGATTTTCATATAATGTCCAACGGCCATCACGCACATGCTACATAATGTTAATATCTTAATGCGTATCCCCAAATTACGCAGGTCTTTATATTCACATTTTTTCTAATTCACTACAGCCTTTCCTATTGGCATTTAGATTTATAACACAATTTACATTTTCGGAAATACGACTAAGTATTACGTTAAATAATTGGTAATTTTTTTGGTCTATTCGTCATAATATCCCATTTTATATTGCACCTATCACAAAATTGAATGAAAGTATGATTGTGATTGGTCGTAACTCTGGAACGAACCATAAATACACAAAAACCCACAAACTTACACAAATGTATGTGTGTGTGGGTGTGTATATATATATATATATATATATATATATATATATATATACTCGTATATATGTGTGTGTGTGTGTATATATGTACATGCATTTGTAAAAATTCCATTAACCCGATAAGTTTTCCGAAGTATTTAAAATGTATTGTTTAGCAAATGATTCCTCAGTAACGTTGCATTCACAACCTTTGTACTTTCTTATTAATATTTATTCCGTTGCGGTTTATTTGTTCTTTCTTTCCAATGGCCTATTATTGATTGTCATAGTCCTAAACCTGCTCATTCTGAACGTTAAAGTAGTCCATTATTATCTTCCAATTATATATAATACATAATGTTAATAAATGCTAATGTTAATATATACTAAACCTATATTCCGTCACATATACGAGCCTGCCCAAAAATAATTTGCTTGACATAACTTCCCAAATCCTGTTATGGCTTTTCTCTCGCGCCCACACGATTCGCCAATATATCCTGATCCTGGTTGCGTACTTATTTCCGCGTCCCCATTCACGATACCTACGTCTAAACATTAAGATACCTTGTTTGTGTTATTTATCGTGTGTTGACAAGCCGTTTTGATTCATAGCGTGTAAAGTTGTAGCCACATATGCATGCGCCTATCTATAAATATACTGGGACGGGCAAACACCGCATTCTCGACAGATACAATTATGAAAGGGTCGTTGAAGTATACGAAGTGCCCGAATCTATGTACGTCGGATAAGCCCCTGGCTCTCGTTACATCGCAGGCTATTTGTTTTGTCTGCATATGAATATTGTCGCAAGGTACTAGCTGGTTGTTTTTTTAAGAAAAATCGCATCACTTCATGGCTAGCGAAAAAAAATTCTCAAACCAGGAGCAAATATTTTTGCTTCACTTGTTAACTCGAATGAGATGAACAGAAAGTTTTTTCGCACATTTCTTTCATAGTATAAATTATTTAAGCTGATTTCATTTAGGAGATTGCCTAGAGCTAGATTTTGGATATGTCAATTAAAATTTTGTAATTGTTTTATTCCTATGGATTTTTGCCGAAAACTAAATAAATAGCAGAAGTTTAAATTCTAGAAAAAATGAGCTACTATTTTAGGTCTATTTTGTTTAAATAAGATTTTAGTATATACATGGTTATTATTCCTTAGGACATAGTTTTGCAGGTTTGATTTGGTCCTATATGATGGATAATAAACGAGAAAGGTAACATTAAATATTTTGGACATATTTTTAATTTATAAATAAACTCATTCAAGGAATCACACATGTAAAAAAATTATGGGAAAACTTCATCTGAACAACGCGAATAGCCGATCACTTGACGAGCTTATCTTATTACCGATGTGTAACTAGGAAAAGAACACTTTTATTTTCTTTTTAAAATGTTATTTTTTGGGAAGTAGTAGGATTTCACGTAGTAAGGGTATTGAAGTGTTTTAGGGCAAAAAATTTGAATTTTTTTTTCCAAATTTGAAAACAAGATTATGTAGGCAATTGCAACATGCAACTTTTATTTATATTCACTTGAAATATTTGACGTTTCGAATAAAACAATTATTTAAACCTCTGAAAATAGATCACAAGGAGAAGTATAAGATTAGATATCTTATTAATTTTAGCTAATATATTTTAAATATAAAAATTCTATACAATTTAGGTGACGTACTTAAAGTATAACAGTGTGAAATTTGCGTGAAACTTTAAAATATTATTTTAACTTTGCACACAAATTTCACATTGTCACCATTTTGTATTCAATACGTCACATAGTTGCGGATGACATTATATCCAATTTTAGTTATAACCACAAGTCGAATAAAATTTAATGTAACAAAGAAAATAAGTCTTATCAGCTTTGTATCTAATTTTTTTAATATTACTTTGTTAGTTTTCTATTTATGAATCAATTTTATTTCTTAACTTACAGGAATATCAGCCAAACATATAAAAAATGAGAGAGAAGATGACTGTGAAATCAAGAATATTGAGAATTTAACCATGATTTTACTTTGGATGGATACCACTATACAAGACATTTATAAATTTATATTGAAATTAAAAAATATATTACTTATTTGGATAATCTAAATAACATACAATGAATAATATAAACATTCATCAGTCACTAAATGACCTTCAAAATTAAAAAAAGTAATAAAAAGAGAAAAGGAGGCAGTTTCTTCTTTCATAATGAACGGTGTATATTTTAAAACAGAAAGACTAGAAAATTATACACAAACTATACGAAAAATTGCCATGTAATGACTCCATTTCAGGCCTAGTTGATTTTTCTTTGTTTTTACTTGTAAGGTTTTTTTAACATCTTTTTTAAATTAGACTTCAACATCCGGAACAAAATAAAATAACGGCATGCACGGTTTGAATGTTTCCTTAATGTTCTCCGTTGTTTGTAATTAGCATTGTATTCGTCTTAAATTTGCATAGATAGTGTAAATAAGGCTCTCGTTTGTTTCCATGCGCGAGCGGAGCCGGCGACGCGAGCAAGGAGAAGCTATTCGTAAAATTAATGTTACCGTTGCGTAAATATTCTCCATCCACGTCTTAGAAGAAATAGCTGTGACGAACTATGCATTGACGTTGTGTGTTATTATGTTATGGATGTTATAATAATGTAAGAATATCTTGTTAATGGAATGTTCGCCGAGATGTTTAATTTAGATAAGACGTTGTTGTTCATCCTTTTCATTGAATTGATAAGACATTTTAGTTATCCTGTTATTAAGCGGTTTTTACGTTTTTTGAAGATGATTACAATGTCATCAACTACATACCAAGAAAGGGCAAACTTTCATTGAAGCATTTTTTTTGGCATTTTGAAATATTTTCCTTCTTATAAACCGATGCCAGAGAATTCGATCGTCCAATTTAAAAAAATTAACTAGCGTTTTAAATTTAATTAAAGTAGGAATTGAAACATAAAGTGGCACAAACAATAGATATTTATTAAGAATATAGACAACCTTAAAACTGGCCCTCACATTTTACCTTATTTTCTAAAAACATTTAGTGTATATAAAACTTTATAAGGTACGTTTTCCACGTCTTCTCACCTTAACTAAAAACTATACTTTTTCCTTTAAAAGCTATAAATTGCACTATGCAGAAAAGTCAAGCAAAAAGTTTACTTACCTGAAACGATATTTTCAGCAAGCCCTTTAATTTAATTCTGAAATGTGAAAGTGTATAGATATGTCAAGTTTAGAATAATTTTTGAGATAAATGTTTATTCTATTCTGCTATTATGTTCCGAAATTGTTGTATTTTATTTACCATGGTTTAAAATTATGTATCAATAATTATCTTTAAAAAATATTTTCCTAAAATCATATTAGATTAAACGTATAAAATTGAACTGCTAAGTAAAATTGAAAATTCATATGAGGGGATAAAAAACTTATATTCCAGCTAAGTAAATACTATCGTCGATTTAGGATCATCAAATGTTGATTTTCTTCTATAATATCCATTTCAAAGAAAACTAGCTTTAATGTCAATTTAGCTTAGCAAAACTCAATTTTCTTCTTCTTATTTTAAATAGCATACCTTAAGAGTTGTGTATGAAAATATGCAAAACAGTGTATTCCCCTCTTTATTCACTACAGAATCAAGAGTTTTTGTACAAGTTTTTTGCATATTTTGGTGCATATCTGGAAAAATAGGGTATGTTTATCTTATAGTTTCTAAGAAAATTATGACAATTTTAGGACTATAAAAGATATAATAAGTAATTATTCAATACCGTCAAAATTAACATTGATAAGTATAATTACGGAATAGTAATAATTACGGAAATACTCTGTACCCTTAAATGTTCAATTTTTCTTACGTACCTAACTATCTATGGTACCCTTGTGGTGGGAGTTCTACTCACTTTTAACTGCTTTTATAAAAAAAAATGGTAACTTAGTGTGACCTTTCTTCCTAAGATAAACAACATGTATACTATCATAAAAAATGTAAATAACTCTACATCCCAATTTTTTGTACAAGGACACAAAATTTGTTTTTAAATATATTTTTGGCGCAATCGGTTAAAACCAAGTTTCAAACCTTTAAATGCTGTGAAATCTTATTAACTTTATCTATTGTTCTGTATTTTTTTTAATTTATGGAATTTTTTAATGGTTTACTGAATATAAAATGCTTTTGACATTAAATAAGTAAAGGAATAAAAAGGATTTTAAAAGTATTACTTTTACACATCACTACCTCTTTATTATTAACAGTTAATATATATATATATATATATATATATACATATATATATATATAAAAGAAAAAAAGTAAGAGGAACAAAATTACGTTCTTGCCGCAATGATGTTCAATGAGATTCAATGGATTTGTTTGACCCTGAGTTCGTCAATCTAATAAAAAAATTCTATTGTTACGAAACTAAAAAAGAGATGATCGACTTGTAACAAGGATCATCGTCTTCTTAGAATTTGATATTTTTAAGAGAAGTGTTGTTGAAAATATGTCTCATTGAAGGTTGTAAGGTGGAATATATCACTATTAGAACTATTCATACGACTTTTCCAATAAACTTTTGTCGACACCGTTGACAGTCATGCAGGTTCAGATTATTATGCCTCACGGTGGACACTACATAATATGGAAGACATTGTTCACTCACGCGACGTCCAATAAAAAGTAAGATCCGGTATCACGAATACAGGAAAAGTAAAAAAAAATTAATTGATTTACCTTTTCCCACACATTTCTGATATACATTATTATTTTATACCTCAATAAGCCTTATATTATAAATAACAAGCTGAACCCGGTCACGCTTCACTGCGGCTCAGTCTGATATTAAATGAATGGTAACGTAAATAAAATAGCTAAAAGTATTCTAGCGAACAGAGTCTCAACAAGAAAACACATCATTCAATTTAATACCCCGCCTTGTGTTTTGTTGATTGCATGGAATGAAAGGAGAGGAAGAAAAAATATGTTTTTCACACAAAATCTTTTTTTATTGTAAACCTAGTGGATTGACTACATTATTTGTTTGTCCGTTTTCTGCAAAAATACAAAGATCAGATGGTTAACTGATTCTGGAGCACGCGACGTATAGTGCCCACGAGAGAAACAAACGTTTACTGAACTCAACCCACACACTTGAAAAGATTACCCTAGCATTTTTTATTCCTATTTTTGGAATTTTAAAGTAATTGTGAGAGGAAATGTAAAATTGTTGTATACTTTAAATTTAACTCGGTACGTAGGTTTTATTTATTCTTATTAAATTCAGAAAATTCTTTTCATTTATCATTTTTTTAATCAAATCAAACGAAATAATTTCTGTTGTAGTGTACTTACACTACTACTAGATACGGAACACTAATTTTACAAATATAATTTGTACTTGACCCATATTTTGTAATTCTCGGTTTTCGTGTAGACTCTTTTTCCAGGGATGAAATCACAAGTTATACAAATAGGAAAACATGCATTTAAGTGTTTTATTCATTATTCTGTTTATGAATTTAAATGTCATTCCACTAATGATTTTTGTCCATAATAATAAAATAATATGTACATCATTAGCTCTTTTATTGGCACTAACTACAAATACGGTTTGACGGCAGATTGAGCTCTTGGAAAATTTTAGAGTTTTTGAACATATATTTTTAAACTGAAAAGTATCTCCTTATTCAAGAGCAAAAGACAAATGGGCTTTAAAAAAAATTCATGGAACTCCGCTCTAATTTCTTTAGAGTTGAATATTAGATAAAGAAAAAAGTATAATTCAATTCAAATTAAACTCTTCATATTTCAAATTGATGCAAAGAATTTTTGAACTAAACAACCTTAAGCACTAATTTCAACTTAACGGATTGGTATGAAAAATTACAGAGTGGGAATATACATGTGTGTGACTTTAGGTACTAGGATTATTTGGTTTAAAAAACTAGTGTATTCGCCACGAAATAATGTTAACTAAAATTTATTAAAAGTTCAATTTTAATATAAGAAACAAAAAACACAATATAAATAAATAATTTGAAATGAACCAAAAAGTAGTTTTACAAATGTGATACCTGTTGTTCAGTAAAAAAGGCTAACTCATAAGATCTACAAGCATGTAGTTAATTTAACGTTACAATGAGTCGTTAACGATCCTTTCCAAAAGCCTTCAAAATACTAATTTACTATAATAAATTCAGTCGTAATAGAGTTCAGTAAGACAATGACGGGGCGAATGGATTTCCGGAGGATAGGGGAAGGAGGGCATTAAAAGCTGCTTTGTTTGAAAAAGAAAACAAAATTGTATAGACAATGTCACATTTAATTTAACTTCAGTTTGCAAAATTATATGTCAATACTTTATATTAGTAGACCTATCATCTTAATTGTTTAAGTACACTTTAATTTTATTTAGGGTATATTGAAGTTGCTAGAATTGAAAACAATATTACTGTTCAACAAGTAAGCTTTAAATTTATCATTTTCATGAAATAAATAATATTTCTTTAGTAGAAGCTTGCAAACATTTTTTGTTCAAAACAAATTTGTCATTTTAATGCTCGGTCCTCATATACTTAATTTATTTTCTTGATAAAAAGATAAATTTTTTTAAGAAAAAAAACTTGTATAGTAAATTCTAAATAATATTATATATATATATATATGTATATATATATATATATATATATACATATATATATATATATATATATTGTGCAATCTTATAATTATAACCAAAAAGTAGTTTTAAAAATGTCATACCTGTTGCTCAGTAAAAAACACTAACTCATAAGATCTACAAGCATGTAGCTAATTTAACGTTACAATGAGTCGTTAACGATCCTTTCCAGAAACTTTCAAGAATAATTTACTACTCATCACCTCAGTCCCAATAGACTTCAGTAAGATAATGACGGGGCGAACGGATTTCCGGAGAATAGGAGGAGGGCATTAAAAGCTACTTTGTTTGAAATAGATAATAAAATTGTATAGACAATGTCACATTTAATTTAACTTCAGTTTGCAACATTATATGTCAATACTTAATATTAGTAGACCTATCTTTCTTGTTTAAGTACATTTTCATTTTATTTAGAGTATTATGAAATTGATATAATTGAAAACAATATTACTGTACAACAAATAAGCTTAAAATGTTCCATTTTCATGAAGTAAATAATATTTATTTAGTAGAAGCTTGCAACAAGTTTTTGTACAAAACAAATTTGTCGTTTCAATGCTCGGTCTTCGTAGACTTAATTAGCTTTCTCGATAAAAAGAAAATTTTGTTTTAGAAAAAAAAAACTTGTCTAGTAAATTGTAAATAATATTATATTTATTTTTGATCTAGGTTTGGCATTTAATTATACAATCTTATAATTATCACTTTGTTCATTCAAGTTTAGCCTTTCAAAAATAAATTTTAATATGTTTATTTTCATAAAAAATCCATAAAATATCGTTAACTATATTCGTCTTGTATTGTTTCGCTATCGTAATGTTTACGGACTTGTTTAAATGCCCAGCAAGAACGTAATTTTTTTCCTCTTACCTTCCGAACTTCAGAAACCATTTGCTGAACATATTCTCCAACAAATTATACTTTAGTTTTTACTGACATTTGGCTATATTGAATTTATAGACAAATTTCCTAAACTTGACTTGGCTTTAGTTACCCAGTTGTTAGTTATATTGAAATAGATCGTTAACTATATGTCTGCAAGCTGAAAATTTGTCTTTACTTTTCTACATATTCTCATTGTACAAACAAAATATTTTTTGTCAATAATTCCTGTAATTAATTTATTTCTAATACAAACTCTTTCATAACTATTATTTTATTACACATACTAAACTTCATGGAACTCAATGCTTCTGAAAGTAAGAAATTACACAATTACCTCGGTACCATTTTCTTTGTTAAGTTTAAAGTAAAAGCCTCGTAGTTTCATTCGACCTTGACACGTTATCTTCTATCATATATTCACTAAAATTTTTCAACATTTATTACCATTTAAGCTAGCAAATTGTTTTTGATAGAGAGATATATTTTATCGTAATCTAAATAAAATATTTCTGACAAAATTAGAATGTTTAGTAGTCTGTGGATTTGGTGTTTACGTAGGTCCAAAAATAATTCCACTCCCTTATGTTTTTATTGAGCACAATACTACCGCAAGCATTGGGTTTTTATATTATAGTTCTTCATTTACATAGACAAAAAAATATTGGCACAGCGCTGTGATCTGTTAGTCGCACAGCGATAAACCGAAAGTCGTACAAAAATCAGTAGTACTGTCGTTTCAAATGAGTTGATATTTTTACCGAAGGAGCAAATGTTTATCTTCTTTAATATATTTTTATTACTTAAAAATACAAACATATCCTTAGTTACTAATGTAAAATTTAAACTATTATATTAAAAACACATGCATTCCTAATAAATCTAACAGCACAATAAATACAATCCTTATTGAAACAAAACCAGTACCCTTACCGCGTTTGACTGCGGACGTCATTTCACCCGACTCGCATATCTTACTTACACCCCTAAAGGTGATTACAATTTATATTTTGATAAATAGCTTGTCAACGCTCCAAACAGGGTGACGTAAACGAGTTATATATTCAAATTCGGTAGGGCCTTCGTTTTGGTTCATGACTGTAGAGTTCGTTGTGAAATTAGTCCTGATCACTAAGTTTCAATGAAACTAGTTTTGATAAATTATTTAAGAACACGTTTTTTACTTTGAGTACAGGGTTACAGAGCCCATTATCCTGAATAATAAAAATAAGTAGAAATAAAATATTTGGGACTTTTTATTTTATTTTCTCTTGTTCCGCATGATCAGACGATACTTATATTGAAATTTATAGGGAAAATCTGATGTCAAGACTATAAACCATCACTTGATGACCTAGAATTAGAAGGGTTTTCTGATGGTTTTTTAAATATATTTGCCTGGGAATAGCGAAATTTTATTTAATAAATGTATTGAAAAGATTTTATGATAAAAAGATTATATTACCATAGTATTTTTTTTTTAATTTCGTACTTGAAAAACATTAAATAAAAATATTTTACGTTCAGAATGATAAGAGAATAAACCTTACGAAAATATGTCGTAAGAATAAATATAGGCTGCATACAGAGATATTATAACAATAGAATATGTTACGCATTGGAAATAATTTCATGGTGAAGCTTTGGTTATATTTTCCAGTTATAATTTTCTGATTTATGTAAATACGTTTTATCCATGCCTGGCTTGCATTGAATACGTTATGTTAACGGTTATTTCATTGCCTTTAATGCGTTCAATGTTCGTCTTTAAGAAAAATTCATAATAATACTTTTGAAATTCTGTGATTTCGGCTGAATTAAAACATTTAAGTTATTATTTAGTGCTACATAATTCAGGTATTACAATGAAAAATAGGATCTAGAGATATAAATACTTTTCTAAATTCATGAAATTGCAATGTTTTTAGTGCCACGGTGCCACTGATAATGTAATTATAGGTAGAGCTGTAACCGTTACCGGCTATAGACCGGTGTTGGTTATGAATGGTTTTCATGCGACCAACAAGCGATTGCTGCTATCTGTTATCTATGGACAAAAATATCCGTTGCATCCTTACCGCTGTTAAGCGTTGCGTGTTATTTTAAAGTACTTTCTTTAATATTTATAACTTCCGAAAATATTTATTTATTTTTAAAACCTTTCGAATTATCGTAATTAACGTTTACTATTCTGCGAACATAACAATAGTATGAAAATCTTTTTTTATTTCATTGTATTTAAATTATTGATCATAATGTGTTAATTAAATATTAATTTAAACATTTTTAATTTTAGTGTAAATTAAACCTAATTACACTAAAGACTGAGAGCCAGTTTTAATGCAAGTGGCATTTTAACAACTATAAACTATAAAAATGGAGCACCTTCATTTTGAATGGAATGAGTAAAAAACCTGCTAGAAGAATATATATATATATATATATATGTATATATATATATATATATATATATATATATATATATATATATATATATATATGTATATATATATATATATATATATATATATATATATATATATATATATATGTCTTCAAATAGTATTAGGACTGGGGCATTAGATTAGAAAGTCATTCGTGTTTAAGCATTTACTTTGTATGAAAAAAGAAACATAAATAGTACATAATGTAGACTCATATATTACTTACTACCTTTTAAAATAACTCATTTTTTATTAGTAAAATATAAAATATGATCCGGTGAAACTAGCCACATGGGTATGTAAAGTATGATATTTTGCTGATATTATTTCGGTACAAGAAGGACATGTTATCTTATGAAAAAAGCAAGCTCATTTTATAATGGACTTAGGTCCAGGAATGAATTATTTGTACACAAATGAAAATTATGTCATTTTAAAACTTAAAATAATTATAACGGTACTTAATAAATATTAAATTTTTATTACCCTGCATGTTTTCAATATTTATAAAAAAAGGTTATGTTTACTGGCAAAATTTCTCTATTGGGAAATGAACGCTATAAAATGAAGGTAAGATCATGATTATTAAGATTGGCGCCACCTACCGCAACGTTAAAACTTTCAAATTGTCTGCTTTACGTTTTATTTGTTAGTTTTATGCTGTCAAAGATCACTGAACAACATTTTCTATGATGCAAATACATATTATTTCAAAGATAATTATTATAATTGTACATAATGAGCAAATCGTTATTAATTTGTAGAATTTTATAAATGTTTACAAAAGTAGATCTGAAACAGGCTAATATCATATAATGCAATTTTCGTGTGATTTACTTTACCATTACATTTTTTTATGTTTACGCTTTCAAATATCATCATCGAGCGACATTTTGAATAATTCATACAAATTTAATTCTTCTCTTTCTCAATTAGTTGGAATGAGATGAAATAAATTACCCATCTTTTCATCCTTCATACACTCATAGTCGTAAATGACTCTTATCGGAAATGACATATGGAAAACACTCCATTCTGATGCTTAATATATATAAGATTTAACATTACAATACTTGTGTTAAAATGGTGGTTAATATCATCCATTATACACTAAAAGCTACGCCCAAAGTGATACAATTGATTCATGCATGCTCAGCTCTATTGACACCGAAGTATCATAGTATAAACAGCCGATAGTCGCCTTTCTATTGCAAAAATAAACAATTGACGCATTATACACTCATTTTGTTTTATTATAACAATACACAAATTGGAATCGTATCACTGAACACAATTAACTTATTTTATTTCCGCTGCCACTGGGTATACGGCGAATATAACAAAAACAAAATGGCGTAAACCGAAAGCAATTGAAAATCGGTGTAGCATAGATGTGCCAGCGATCACCTGTTTTCAATGTAATGGGCCATAAAAGCTCATTTTTTATTTTACGGTCATGCAACTTTTTAAATAAATCAAGAATTTAAACCAAACGTTCTTTAATCGTAAAAACTATATCAAAATAATAATTTTTTTTTAATTTCTTTATTTTAATATTAACGAAATATGCATATTTTTTATTCTTTCCTTGGCGAGTCCATTTTGAGCATATTTTTTTAGATTGTTGGTTTTTTGCACATAATAGTGGTGGAAAGTTAGGTTACAATTCAGCCGATGCAATTTCGGACCAAGTGGCAGGATGGTTGAGAACAATATATAGTTGTTTAGAAATAGATTTCGGCGGTGATGCGCCTACTTCTGATAAAAAAAATAAAAATGCAGAAAATAAAAATTTATACTGAAGACCTTGTCCTCAAATGAAATGAAAGATATGTAATTTACCCAATCAGTATATTAGACATTTTCGAAACATTAAGTTGAAATTGTCGTGATATGTATTATGTTAGTTTAGAAAGATATATTAATAAACTTCCATCAAAAATCTGTATAATATAATTGTTTTATCCAATTTCAAATTAGGAATAAGTAATAAGACTTAAAGTAAATTTTAAACTTACCTAAAACTAATGTCATTATCTAACTGGTATATTAGAAGCTTCAAATTTCTTTATTCAAATGAAAATTATTAAAATCACTGGTATTTTCACAACCAGTCAAAGATAGCTTTTACAAGTCCGGTTACCTTCTTATAGATCGATCGAATTGTTAAAAGGGGATGAAATAAATTACCTAAACGGTATTTATGAGTATACGAGTAATAGGAAATAGACTAAAATATTATATGATTTGGTTACAAAATATTTCACAATTTTATCCATCACTTCTAAATTATCATTACACTATTATGTAATATGAACTTAGTAGTGGTTGAAAAATAGTATCTTTCTTATTTGAAAAATTAACAGAGTCAAATGCTTTATTTCCTATTGTAATCACCCATCACTATAATAAACTAATATCTTAACATTATTCTGATTTTATATTTAACTCTTAAATAAAAATTCACACTTTTAAAAAAGGACCTAATTAAAATATGAATTACCTCAACAAATTCCCAAGTAAGACAATTTAAAAAAAATCAACTCTTTTTCATCTTTAAAGTATAAAAACCTTACATTAATAAATCCAAATATGTCGATTTAACAAATTTTATTAAATTTACTTAGAGTAATAAAAAAGAAGACAACCGTGTAATAAGAAATAAGAAGTTTGTACAAAGATTTTTAAACTTCTTAATACCCACAAATATTTACATAAAGTAAAAATGTCAAACAATCGAAGTATAATTTTTGTAACAAATTTTATTGTTCTTTATATTTATTATCAACGTGTAATAAAAAAATTGGTGTTTATTATACTCAAATTACTGAAATAATTGGTCATGAGCGGATTTCTCTCTAAATTGTTGCTATTACAGTGGTTTAATATTGGAATAACGTCCGGACTTAAGATTTTAATTTTGGATGTTATTTAATACCTATATTAATTTCTGTACATATTATGTAGCACCACTTTTGCCGTTACTTGTGCACTAAATAATCCTTAAAGTAATTTAAGAGATACAGGAAAACTCCGTTTCCGAACGCCAAAGCATCTAAAAATATGGGAAAATAATTTACACACTTTTTGCCAATATTCCTGAAGATGTTGTAATACTCGTATAGGTATTACAAAATATACCTAGGTTGTGATAAAGAACTTAAAGAAAGTAGAAATAAGTAAATAACTTTTAAATGCTTAAAAACAGAATCATAATATACCTTTAAATGCAGTTACAGGTTTTTATTTGGGAATCAATATAAAACTGCTAACTTCTGCTCATTCGGTTTAAAAACGATCTCAGTAAATATTTTTAAAAGATAAGCACTTCCAAGAAGACATATACATATTTCTATATCTTCCACTTTCATATTATTTGCAAGAGATAGTAAGCATTATATAGCTACAAAAGGAAATCTTTGATGATCACATATGAATTATAAGGTAATGAAGAATCAAATATTGATTTCAAAGAGAAAAATTGTTATATGTTGTAAAAATTGAGTTATTAATTGTTAGTGGGTTATTTAAAAAAATTGCATTTCATGTGTTTGATCAGTATACTATGAACGAACTAGAGGTATACTAAACTAAAAAACACATAAACATTTCTTTGTAAAATTATTCAAAAAATCACTCTCCCTAATGAAAGCATAATTGATCATTAAATTTTCCGGTGGCTTAGTAAGATCTTTACAGGACAAATATTATTACATTATGTAAAGCGTATCGGAGCTAAAATCTAATTCAACGAGTTCAAAATAAATTTTCGCCAAATTCTAATTTTGATAAAGATCTCAATTTGTATTATTCAATATATTTCCCGTTTACCTTTATTTATTGGAGGGCAAAAATGATTGGAAATTACTTGACCTCATTCGTTATTTTAACTGTTTCGATACTCTATAAATTTGCATTGAATGTAAGCACTACAAGTATTTTAGTTACTGATAAAACATTTGGCGTAGTAAAATAAAATGGGCGATACTTCATGTTGAAAACTCTCTGTACCTAAAGAAATAAACATTTGTCTTAATAATGTTTGGGGCGGAAAAATAAAACCATCGAAATTTGATATGTAGAACTTTCTGTATCTAAATAAATATAAATATATTGTTTGATTCTTAGTAATTTTATTCAAGAGATGACCAACGTAACACTATTAATATTAAACGTATTTAACGTAGTTTTATGTACATATATCGTCAATATATTGAGACTCTGTCCATATAGTTAATAAACTGCTAACAAATCTATCTAATAAATATACTATGCTTCTCAATTTTTGGTAGATCCTCTATATTATGCCAAATACAAACATAAAAATTATGAATCTAAAATAGATTTAGCAAAAAGCAAGCGATATTGCATATCTTGGCTTAGCGATAATATTTGGCAGTATAATGCTAAGAAGAGATAAAGCTAAGTGTAAATTCATTTCATACTCTAAGCGTTGGGAAGTACAAAGAGGGTGAATATATGAGATTTAGCAAAACTAATCAATCACTAAACGATTTCTAAAAGACATCGGTACAGAATGGTCTATGCGCAGAATGACTCAGTAAAGTGATAAATAATTTTGCAATCTCGCCTTGATATTGAAGTTAGATATATTTAGGAAAGAAATGTGTAAATATGTTGGTTGAGCCATAGATAATAAGTGAATTTTTAGTTAATTCAATGATTATTCTGCAATAATTACCATTGGGTTTTTATTATTTTATCCCATAAAAAGATGCAATGTTTTTCAGTACAGCATAAAAAGAAATTTGTGATATTTTGGAATGTTTTTTAGAGTTCTTTATTATCTAATATAACATAAAAATAAATATATTTTGCATGATATATATTCACCAAGTATGGCATAATCTGATGAATTTTACTTACGTTACTGGCTGAAAATACATAGTTCTGATTTTTTTTATTGCTGTGAATTTTGAAAAAAGAAGTAAACTTTTTTAAATTTTGGAATGAGCCGTATGTAAGTAAGTAAAAATCATCCTTTTCTTTTTCTATTTTATCCAATATTCCTCCAGTACTTAGTGCAGGTTTCCTCTTTAATAAGTCTTTCCACCCATGTAACGCTTTCTGCTGCCAGTTCTTTCCCACAAAATTAGAAATATCATTGCAACTTTTCAGCTGACGATGGATGCCTCTGCTTTTGGTCGGTAGTCTCTACTTCAAAAGCCATCTGATATCAATTCTGCGACACAAAAGATTACCCTAACGATAAAAATGAAAATCAAATAAATTTTTAAAAAAATTAAAGGTTGTTATAGACAAAATAGAAACAATAAAATTCTAGCTGTCGCTAGTTTGATCAATATGAACAGATTGAATATGTACTAATGTCGTGTACATATCGGATATTGATAAATCAAATACTTTTTTGTAACACTAGCGTCTGGCTCATCTAAATTTCAATGATCTAGATACAATTGTAGGATATACTGACGGAACGATCACGTTAATTTGCAATCACGTTAATTTGCGTTTCGAAATGGGGCAATCACGTTAAACGCAAATTAACGTGATTGCCCCTTAAATATAAAACATCAAAAATCTGAGACGTTTGGGGCTTAGTGCACTCAAATTTTAGTGGTCTGATGGAAACTACATCGCTCGGTTAAGCAATATTTCTTAATATCCATAAACATATGTTTGAAAAAGATGTTTACTTACCTTTTGCAAAAAAGTCGAACGCACCACAAAAATTAATCGATTTTAAAAACTGAGTTGAAAACAAATGAAATCACAGCACTAAATATGTTCGCATAAATAACGGGCTCGAGTGTTTATAATTTTCCCATTATATTATTATACATTAAATAACTATTCTCTAAGTAGTAAAAAGACTGGAATTGCACCTTAAACGTCCGTCCCATATATATCCAAATAAAATGAGGTATCCGAACGAATGAGCTGAACACGGGTCGATGATTTGAAATTCTAATTATTCGACGCCATTCTCATAAAGTGATCACTATTAGGCTGAAGCAATCTATATGCACGTATACCCTGTTTCAATAAAAGATCTTTAACACAAGCACGAGAACTCCAGAAGGTATGTGGTCAGTAGTGAAGTATTTGATTGTGAAGCAATGATTTATCTCCCAAAATAAAAGATAAAGAAATAGGATGCTAGAGGTAACCTATATCGGCTGTTGCTAAGGCACAAAATGGCACCGATTTAATATACCCAACTCAAGAAGAATATAAAAAGTATAGACGTGGTGTTCCTGGAATCCACCCTTTAAATGGTAAATGTTATAGAGCCAAAGTTTGATACATCTTGAATTTAGGAAGGGTCTCAAAATATATTAAAGTCGATGAAAGCAACTAATAAACGACAAATCTGGAAAAAAGGGCACGCTTCAGAACTAATTCTCATCAAATCAGAGCTTGTAGTCACCAAATAAAGAAAAAAGGAGTACGACGTCTTTCATTATAATAACAAGACCAAGACCAATCAACCCGGTTCAATACAATTACAGAAAATAATTACTTATGTTACAAGGAAGCTTTGTTTAACTGCTAAACTAACAAGGAGCAATGAAGGCGACTGACTCTGAAAATGGAAGCTGGTAATAAAAAAAAAACTGGAATCTCACAGGTTGAATAAAACATGGATAAGTAAGAAAACCTGCAAGAAATGTAAGAAAACCTCAAGCTGCAAAACGGATAGGGTGCAAATTGGTATTTCGTATCAAAGATAAGCCAATTGCTTCTCGGCACAAGTGACAATTCTATGCAAAAGATATACACAAACCGTAAGAGTTGACTAAGATGAAACATTCTCCTCTACAGTTGGGAATGATTCCATATGCCTATTACTGTCCACAGCTGCTCAAAAAATCTTGAAATAATATAATTCGATATTACCACAGTATTCTTACACTATGACTAGAACGAAAATGTATACCTGACAACATCGGAAAGATTGGGAATGTAAATCAAGTAAGGTCTGTAATTTAAGTAAATCGCTTTGCAGATTGATTTAGGCACCCAGATACTGGAAAACAAAATTAAGCTTAGTTAGAAATAAGCTCGCCTTTACTAAGTCGAAAGGTGACCAGTGTATTTATATATGATAAGTCAACAGAAGCAAACATTTCCTCTTTTTTTTTAATATATAGATGTTCTCAAAAGAAAAACATATCCTGAATAAGGCAATTAACTATCTTAAAGTTATCTTCAATTTAAAAATGTCTTCAGTCATAAATTTTCTTGGTAAAATTTGTATAGAAACCCAGTAGTAACATTTTCATCCATTAAACATAAATTCCAGTTTTCTAGACTTGCACATTGATGTACAATAATATAATTGAGTATATTATTAGCACCGTATTTATCAGCGTTCCGCCATATTTTTTAAATATATTAACAATACTAACTACTGTTATGCATACTACAATTTTATTTTAATTATTGGTTTACATTTATTTACTAACCGAATATTTCCATATTTTTTTAAAACAATATTTCTTGTTATATATCCGAGTGCCATTAAGTATAATATGATATTATCAGTTACATTAAATTGACAGCACGAATTAATGCATTAACTGAAATTTAAAAAAGTTAGAAAACAATTAAGAGGATTAAAATTAAAACATTTTAAAGTAGGATACGTTCGCTATATATAGGACTAGTACTTCTTGAAAAGAAGAGTAATTACTTTACTTTTCAAGAAGTACTACACCTAAAATAATGACTGAAACTCTGAAATGAATCAGTTCATATGTCATATATTTTAATCCTAAAATATGATCTAGATAAACGTAAAATTGACTCTAAATTATCGACTATTATTATTGAATCTTTAAATTTGAGACATAATAATAGAATAATATCGACCTTAGTGTTTATGACTTATGCAAGTATATTTCCCTCCGACGAGCTAAAGAGAAATTTGAGAAGTATGAGTTACATCATTTCTAATAATTTAAACATTTTGGTAAATAAGTAGTTTAAGTGTGAAAAGTTATTTTTATTCTAATATTAATTATCGAAAATTTTAAACTACATTTATATTTTCAAGTGCTCGTCATAGCAATGTGAAACTATAAATAATATGTTTTAATTTATTAAAGTTAATTTACAACTGGAGTAGCTACTTTGTGATGTAAATCCAGGGTGATATGGCTCTGTTGTTTTAGAATAAAACTGATTTAACATCAGCAAAGTTGGCTGCTATTAGTGGCGAGGTCGACGCTTTTGGATTCTTCGATAATTGTGTGAGTCCTATATAAGTAATAATAATTTATTTAATCTGAAATGCGATCAGCATACACACTTATTATATATATACAAACATTATAAACATCTTTACATATATGTTAGACTTAAAAATATTCTTGTAAGTTGTTATCGGATGCATAACAAAATTTAACGGTTCTTGTCAAAAATTCTGAAAAAAAAGTATTTAGCCTAATATCACGTACACCGTAATTTACCTCCTTCAAAAAATAAATAATCCTCTGTTCCTTTTTATATTAATTTCTAAGCTTATATTACACCTAAAATAAGGAGATATTTTTCATCCAATCATACTTGTTATTTTTCAGTTCCTATTTCTCTCTTCTAGGTATCAATGATGTCTACAAAGAAAAATAAAAATATGTAAGAAAACTATAATTTCTTCCATATGATTTATGGTAATGTATATGTGTGACATTGTAAAGTTAAATATATTTATTTTAAATTAATTTCTTGTTCTATACCAGTCATTTTATATTTTTTACGAATATTGAAATAATTATTTATTTCGTACCTTAATATATTTTTTAAATGAAATTTTAATTGTCTGATATTCGTATTTAATAAAAACTAACTGTACCCACGCCTTGCAAGCGCTGGCCACTTAAAAACTTTAAAAATATGCTCTAAGCCTCGAACCATAGTCAGAACAAAGTGAAAAAAGCAAAGACTCCGTAGTCAGATTCTATTTAAATAACATTGAGTTGGAGGAACCGTGGATGATTGTCGAGATATTCCTTTATGAGGAATCTGGACAAATAACCTTCGAAACTCTTGAGGTCATCAAGCAGAAAAATGAAGTGAGGTGAAGGAATTACGGTTTATAAATCCCCCACCATAGACTATAACCATTTTACAGGAATTGGTGACATTACAATAGCCCAAATATGTCTATACTTACCCTTAATTAAACTCTTCGCGACCGATGCAGGCTTCCCATATCAATTAAAGTCACGCGGTGAGCTCTTCTCTACGTTTACACAGATCTGTATTAAATTTTACTCTAATTCACATTTTACATTGTATGTGTTACATGTTACAAGATATCTATTAACATAATTGTACTACATTATTATATTCTTCTAATTGGAGCAATTTTTAAAGGTGCAGGTGTGCAATATGAGATAAACTACCGTAATACCATGTGCCAATCCATAATTAAAATTATGCAGTAACTCCTATTCTCAATTTCCAAAGGTATGTATCTAATTTTAGTTTAGTTTACGTTTTACATTTACATTGAAGTGGGGTTTTCCTTATTTTTTTACATATACTTATTTCTAATGTTACCTGAGTTTGTAATTTTTACATATCTTGTATTGATTTGTATTAAAATATAGTGTTTATGCAGTCTTCTCTGTATTTACTTCTTCTTTTCAACATTGTTTCTTATTTTCATTTCCAAATCAAAAGTGGAAACGCAGCATGAATTTAAACCCCATTTTACTTTATAACGAAATTGAAATATAACAGAAATATTAATAAACCATTTTTATTCAAATTAACAGAATTAAATACTTTACCCACATTTATCAGCGGTATTAAAGTCTTAGCATTAAAACCACATTTGATATATGCCTATATGACATTAACGGATCAGAGGACAGTTTTATTTATCATCAGAAGTACACATGAGCGATGTAGATTACAGGCACTCGCTATTGTTCATAAGTTAGAAAATTCATTTTTAATAACACAATTAAAGGAAGACTTAAAATAACATCGGATAAATATGGCAGACTGTTGACATTAATCCGACAATTTTTACATTTAGCGAGACTGTTTAATTGTATTCAATTGTGTTTGCGTCTGACATCCCAATCTTTCCTATCATAATTACGAATTTTGTTCAAGGAAATTTTTTTGTAAATATATCTTCATACTGATATCTATACATACATGATTCAAATATTTTTTACGAAACTTTTCTGTAACAAACTTTTATTTGACGCCTATAGGTTTGTATATTTGTTGAAACTCACCGCCTTTGATCACATTTGTACTACTTTTGGTATTAATATTCACACACACAGCCTTTTGATTAAACTTATTTAGATCATACAATTACCTATTCAACTTATATAACAGAGTTATAACAGTTTGTACGACTCTTTAGTGGTCGTACAAACTACTATAACTCTGCTACTGTAACCGATTTCAAAGCATCTGGTTTCATTCTTAGCATAAACGGCGTCACAGTAGCCTATCAAGTCAGTGGTGTCTACATTATGCATGTAACGTAATCCGAGTTCATTGGTTTCCTTTAGTTATTTCAGTATATTCTTAACTGCGTTCCAGTGAGATTTGCTGTAATAATGCGTATATCTACCCATTTGGCTTATTGAGAATACAATGTCTGGTTTATTTATAGTTACGGCATAGCTCAGCGACTCCATTACTTTTCTACATAGACAGATTTTTTTTCAGGTGGAAAGTTGTCTTCTTGCAATCATACGTATGGATCGCCAGGTGTACTATTTTGATTGTCGTGGTTCATGTTAAATTTGTTTCACTATTACTGAACGTATCCTACTTTAAAATGTTTTAATTTTAATCCTCTTAATTTTTTTCTAACTTTTTTAAATTTCAGTTAATGCATTAATTCGTGCTGTCAGTTTAATGTAACTAATAATATCATGTTATACTTAATGGCACTCGGATATATAACAAGAAATATTGTTTTAAAATATATGGAAATATTCGGTTAGTAAATAAATGTAAACGAATAATTAAAATAAAATTGTAGTATATATAACAGTAGTTAGTATTGTTAATATATTTAAAAAAATATGGCGGAACGCTGATAAATACGGTGCTAATAATATACTCAATTATATTGTTGTACATCAATGTGTAAGTCTAGAAAACTAGAATTTTTTTTGAGGATGATACTGAGTCAATGACGATAAAAAATACATTTAAATATTTTTTATATTATTTTTAAACCGACTCATTCATTAATTTAAAACTACAATAATTTCGTGCATTAGATACAAGTAAAATAACAGTATTTAAAATAAAACTTTTAGTGTGTGAAATTATTACAAAGAACGTACGAGGTAAAATTAACTTCAACTTGACAGATCGATATGAACATATGTGAATGGTGACCTGGGACCAAGGAGTTATACTTGCATTAATTTATTAATATTTTCTTCGTGTTAATAGTGTACGAAATAATAAAATAATTATAAGTTTAATTTCAATTTAAAAAAAATTTAAATAGGCGATACAGACAAATATTTTTAAGCAGTGGAATATTAATATTAATATATCGTGAGTGAGAAAGTGATATTACAAATGCTATACCTATTACTCCATTGATTTTAGTTAAAAACACTAATTTGCAAGTTCCTAAAGTATGCTGTTTACTTGACAATACAACAAGTTGTTAAAGATCCTTTCCAGAAACTTTCAGGAATACTTTACGACAAAAAACTTAGTTTCAGTAGAGTTCATTAAGATAGAGACGGGGCGAGCGGACTTCCGGGGATAGGGGAAGGAGGGCATTAAAATCTAATTTGTCTGAAATAGACGACGATATTGTATAGACAATGTCATATTTAATTTAATTTGAGTTTGCAACATTGTATGTCAACACTGTAAAATATTGCTTTATAACAAGTAAGCCTAAAATATATTAATTTTTTAGAAATTAATAATGTATATTTAGACGAAGCAAGGAAGACATTTCTGTTTATATTTCCATTGCTCCTTCCTCATGTACTTTATTTGTTTTCTTGATTAAAACACTTTAATTTTTAAGAAATAATTTTTATCATTTTTGTACAAATTTTGTTTTAAATGTCACACAGATTTTTTCAAATTTTCTCTTACTTTTAGGTTCAGAAACAATTTATCGAACATTTCCCTGTTTTGTTTATATGCACAAAAACTTGCATTTGGACTTGTTAAAACCAACAAATTTTCATGATAACGTTTATTTTGTTATTTATTGCGATTTGAACATTTAAAAGTTAACTATATCTTGAGGCTGATAATCTTGCTTTATTTTTCTACTTACTGTCATTTTATAGAGAATATCTTATTTGTTTATAATTCTTCGAATTATTGTAAGCTTTATACACACTTCCTGCTTACTCTTTTATTATATATACATACATACATATATATATATATATATATATATTTATATATATATATATATATATATATATATATATATATATATATATACTGATGGATTTCCAATGGTAACGTATTATTACGCAGTTATTCCATATTCATTTCTGTTATAATGGAAGCTTACAGTAAACACAAAATTCCTATACCAAAACATTCCGACAGAATGATTTCTTGTCTATGCAGGGAGGACCATTTATGGGGCTATTCAAATTTTCTTTGCCTTATTAAGTTACTTTATAACACAAGTTTTAAATTTAGAAACAAAAATTTAAACAAGTATTTAAAACATATTTTTTGCTGCTTTCTATGAAAAAATATTAAAATATTTTCAAAATATTTGTCATGAAATTAAGAAATTAGGAAATAAAGTTGTAAATAAAATAATGTTGACTTTTAGGTTTTTGGTTGTAATTACTACTGCTACTACCGCTGCAGCAACTGTATTTCAACAAGGAAGCCAATAGTCGTAATTTGGCATCGCATGCGGTACACCGCTATACGAAAACTGAAGGACATCTCGACTCGAAATGGTTAACACTTTATTATACAAATATTTACGTTATATAAGTATATTTTAGTACAAAGAAAATGTCTAAGGTAGTATAAACAAATGTGTACTTTCGTAATTCTTCTAGCGACATGTTAAATGCAATCATCATTAAATACAACCACGACCCTTAACCCATTTGTCTGCGGACGCCATTCAACACGACTCCCATACCTTACTTAAGCTCCGAAAGGTGAATACAATTTACATTCTGATAAACTGCTTGTCGACACTCCAAACACCGTACATAAACAAAGTGAGATAGGAACGTGTTTGACATGCTAATGTGGTAAGGCTTTAGTTTGGGTTCACGATGTGGTGTTCATTGTGAAGTTTTCAGCCACGGAGTTTCAATGAAACAATTTTTGATAACATGTTTTAAGTAAACCGTTTTCACTTTGGAAGTAATAAATATGTCAATGCAAACATTACTTTAGATGACCGATTAACGACAAAAATTTCTGAAGTTTCAAAGCGAAGTCGAACGAAGGGGATAATATACCTTACAATATAAATGGTGTATTGTACTTTACCAATACCTGAATAAAACTTGAATAATAATAAAACCTGTCGAACACAAGTAGAACTTACACTACGAAGGCTCCTTACATATTTAGGCACTTACATACATTTAAGGATATATAGTATTTCTTTAAATTTTATTTTTAAACATTAGATTTTCACAACGTTAATATATTGTCCACTTTATTCTTCGCAAACATGGTGGATATTTTTCAGTATAGCTTTAACGATATGCTACGTAAAATTGTGAAAAAAATAGTTTCGACGCCTCTTTTACTACTATATAATATTTTAATACTAAGCCATATTTATACGTATATATATATATATATATATATATATATATATATATATATATATACATATTAGTTCGATCAAACAATACACACTAGGTACGAAATTGAAATAAAATTGTTTTTTGAATTCTTAATTTGTCCGTTAAAATTTCCATGTCAATATTTTTAAGGGTTACTTCTTGACATATATGAGGATAAATATGTTTTATTACTTTGACAAATTACAACTTTCTAGGTCAAACTATGATCGATCGACAGACATGTGACTGATCTTGTAAGTGTGCCATTTTTATTTTTGACCTAATAATGGAATTGGACACTAAAAAGCCAAAAAAATATATTAAATATAAAGAAAAAATTAATGTCAGTACTTAGTAAATAATTAGCTGATCTTCTAAATAATATTTAATTGTAGTAAAGAATTTTCTCATAGTGTTTTAAAGTTTTATAATGATACCTTCAAGAGATTTTTTAAAAAAAATGTTATTTTATTTAATCTCAAACTTCAAAAATATTTTAAAAAATATTTTACAAATCGCTCAAAAGGAAATAAAGCGTAATAAGTTAGAGATCGCTCTTCATAATATAATACGGAATGCACAAAATTCTGAGACGTACCGGACTACTCGTCGTGGCACGTCAATATAATATAATGATGTTGGGATTATCCCGTAAGTAGAAGAATTGATGGATGTGACGCAGGAAGGTATTGAAATGGAAGCCCCGACGACCTTTTGAATTTTAGTGAAAAAACCGCATACAGAACGAGCGAAATTGGTAGGAGTCACTGGCTAAGTAATGGTTATAAATTGGTTGAAGTAGAAAGCGAAAAAGTGACTTTTTGTTCAACTGCATTGAAAAAAATTTAATTCATTTATTCCGAGTTCAGAGTAATAAAATTAATTCAGAAGAACATATTTTCTAGAATTGCGTGTTCTAGTGGTATCTTTTGCTTTCTATAAATACTCTAAAACAGAAATTAGTTCTCCATAATTATCCTAATTTGTAACTATTGTAACATTAGTTACAAAATATTGACTAATTAATTATATTCATTCGGATCCGCTCTTTTTTTCGGAGGCATTTAGACTAGCACTTTTAAAACTCACTTTTGAGCTTTAGACTTCCCCGCGCTTAGAACATAGATTGAATTTATGCTCGACTGTTTGTTGTTGCTTAGTCGTATCGAGCCAAATATTATTCATGACCGAAGAATTTCAATACCGTTATTAAATTCGAAAACTTTTTCTCCGATACTTTAGAGAAGGTGCAAAAAGGATTAAGAAATCTTAAGAAAAAATATTAGGTTGCTTTGTTAGGCGCTACTAACTACGCGACCTAAATATACAACGAGGAGATAAAGTCGACACAAAATGGTTTTACCTTTAACTGATATAAATAGAATTACGTTGTTTGTCTCTCGACTAAAATTATTAGGATATTTTACCAAACAATACTAAGTCATATATATATATATATATATATATATATATATATATATATATATATATATATATATATATCTTTAGACACCGAAATTTTCAATCAAATCAAAATCGACCGTTTCATGTATTAATACCAATTTAAACTAATCAATGAACGAAATGTTTGTAGTACCAATATTCAATGCAAATTTACACGACGTCGATACAATTAAAATAGCAGATTCGATAAACTAATTCCCAATCATTTCGCTCTCCAATAAATAAAGATAAACAGAACGACATTCGGGACTATAGAATCAAAGTCTTTGTTCAAATTGGAATTTGGCGGAAATTAATTTTGGAGTCAATGAATTTGATCTGACTCCAATACGCTTCATGTAATATAATAATATTTGTCCAATAAAGATCTTACCGAGCTGCTAAAAAGTATAACCCGGCGTCATTGTTGCTGGGTATCTAATACCCGACGCATTTTAAAACGGTCATAATTTTAAAACAAAATGCGCGCGTAAATTGTCCGTTACAGTAGCTGCGGTTGTTGACCTCTTTTCGCGTATTCACTTGTCTATTTAGTGTTGCTGCGGCGACGACAGAGTTTACACGTGTATAAAGAGCGCGCGGGTAAGTTATACCCGGCCACAATGGCTATGTAACATTTATATAGACAGTTTGTTTGTTGTTTTTTATTGTTTATTGATAAATTGCATATCGTTTTTCACAGTTTTATGAACCATGTCTTATGAAAAGGAACAAAGTCGACTCCTAGCCTTGTTTGAACAAGCTAACGTTAGTGACAATGAACAGTGCAGCTCAGACGATGAGGGTGAAATCGACCACCTTTCAGAGCGAAGTCAAGGCAGTGATACGGAACAAGAATGCAGTGATGATGAGCAAGAAGCAATTGTTTCAACAAGTAACCAGCAGTTTTATATTGGTAAAGGCAATTCCACCAAATGGTCTTCGCAACCACCTCGGACCAACGTTCGCGCAAAGTTAGAAAACATAATATTACAAAAACGTGGGGTTAAGTTTATTGCGCAAAATGATAAGACTGAAATAGTGTTGGAGACGCTTTATAACTAATAATATGCTGGAACAAATACTTCGTCATACTAATGCTAAGATTAAACAGAGACAATTGTCTAACAATAAACAATCGCTTCAGTATTTATTGAAAGAGACAACTATAGACGAACTATTAGCTTTGTTTGGCTTGTTATACTTAGCCGGACTAAATCGTTCTAATCGCCAAAATTTGAGTGACTTGTGGAGAGCCGATGGTACTAGTCTAGAAATTTTTAGTACTGCTATGTCTTTGCAGCGTTTTTACTTTTTACAAAGCTGTTTGCGTTTTGATGATGCAACAATACGCCAAGAGCGGAAGCGACTGAACAATCTGGCTCCAATTAGATATATTTTTGACGATTTTGTCTCGAACTGTAAAAATACTTATTCTCCCAATGAGTATCTTACAATCGACGAAAAGCTGGAAGCATTTCGCGGCATGTGTTTATTTCGTCAATATATCCCGAATAAACCTGCGAAATATGGCATTAAAATTTATGCTTTGGTTGATGCAAAAAACTTGTATACTGTCAACCTTGAAATTTATCCCGGTAAGCAGCCTGATGGGCCATTTTTGCAAAGCAATAAAGCTTTCAATGTTAGTAGTAGTAAGTAATAGAAATATTACATTTGACAACTGGTTCACGAGCGTTCCACTGATAACACATTTGCAACAAAATCATAAACTAACATCTACAGGTACATTACGTAAAAACAAAAAAGAAATCCCACCAAACTTTATAACCACGCAAAGAAAAGAAGCATACAGCACTCAGTTTGCATTCCAAAAAGATATGACGCTTATTTCCTATATGCCTAAAGTGGTGCTGGTATTGTCCTCCCTTCATCATGACCAAAACATTAATCCTGCTAGTGGTGAAAAAAGGAAACCAGAGATAATCACATTCTATAATTCTATGATGTATCTCGAAACTCTAAACGCTGGCCAATGACAGTATTTTATGCGGTCATAAATGTAGCTGCAATAAATAGCGTGATTATTTTTCGTGAAAATAATAACTCGAAAACAAACCGACGTGATTTCCTTAGAAAACTCGATCTATCAATGCTTGAAGGTCATCTTCGCGTGAGAAAAAATATGGAGAACTTACCGAGAGGCTTACGTAAACGTATTCACGAACAAGTTGGTGAAGTTATGACCTACCCTCCGAATAAAACTTCAAAAACATACAGGAGATGCAAACACTGTCCTTCTGCCAAAGACAAAAAAAACTAGGCATAACTGCAATAAGTGTAACAAGCCTATTTGTATGCAGCACATTATTCCATTATGCCAAAGTTGCGTTGATCTCGATATCGAATAAGTCAGTATGTTAGTAAAAAATAAGCTTTGCTATATATAGTTCCTGATTTCATGTTTATGTACTAAAGAAAATTTTATGTTCTGTTTCTAAATGTTAATTATTTTTTATTTTTGAATATATTTTTAAGTTACGTTCTAAAAAAATGATCTCAGAATAAGAAGATCTAATTTGATGATAATATGCTCATTTTATGATAAATAAATGTTTAATTTTTATAAATAATTTGTATAATTACCTATTTCCCTAATATAGAAAACTAATATTGACATAAGCTTGATTCAGTGTACAATAATGCACATGGGTACAACTTACCCGGCCACAACGGCTAAGTTCTGTTTAGTAGCCACAATGACGCCGGGTTAATGATCCACTAAGCCTTCTTTAGAGAGAAAGATTTTGTAAATAATTTTAAAAGTTTGCGGGTGAAATATCTAATGCCTCTGCTTCTCAAACCTCGTTCATAAATATTACCGTAATTTGAGGGTATGTAAAAGAAAGCAGAGTTTTCAAAAATATGTTTAGACTTAATTGTGATTTTGCTTGTAATCTTTGAATCCACTTAGGAACAAAAAAAAGTCACCTTAGCGTGTGACGTGAACAAAATATATGATTAATAATTCTTACTCGAACTCGGTTTGGACTAGATTTTGTAACATTTAATGATTATAACGTAAAATTTAATAACGAAAAATTATTTCAATACCGTCAAATTTCCAAATATATACTAGCATATTACGAAGACTGCATTAAACTGAATATGTAATAAAAAGTGATTAATCGTGGTTTGGGTTTGCGTTTAGTTTAGCGCCTATAAGTTAATATTGTAATATTTTTAATCTTTGTTAAATGAATAAATACTTAATTCGTAATATAAAAGCAACCTTTCAATGTTATTCCTGTGTATTTAATAACAATAATTATTCATTTCGTCAAATTATAATAAACGTATCATCCGGTTTATAAGAATGTGACCCAAGTAGAAGAAGAAATTTTCAAAATAATGCAAATATTTTTTTTATATTAACAATGACTTTACCCCTGGCTTCACCCGCAGAGTATTATATTTTTTAGTATTAAATAAAAGCTTCAATATCTTTATATAGCCTACTTTTTAATGTTGTATGAATATTATCTGTGTGTTAAATTTAGCTTAAAAGGAAGACAAATAAATAAAAACTACGTTTTACCATTATGTTATTAGAGTTTACGTGACCTAAAGGAAAACTTGAAAAACAAAGTCTATTAACAAACTGATCCACGTACGAAAACATGAAAACCTAAAAAGTGCACTTTTGATTTTTTTCCCAGAGGACAATAACAGTTATCGTAATATGTTTTAATTACCTTGAAAAGTTTTTTATCTAGCTGCATTTAACCATAAACATTAACAATCCAACTTAGTTGTAGCCATGGCACCCGAAACATTGACCCAGATTTGTGATATTTACGAATTATAAAAAGGGTTCATATGTCAAAAAAAATGTAACGTTGTCAGCATTATAACAAACTACATATCAGAGTTAAAACTGTGTTCGCAAGGGCGAGTGTAGTAATTCGCTTTGGCTATGTTGAACAATCTTAGTGAATAGATAAGTTTGCGAACTTTTCCAGATAGATGTGATTATCACATGCATCTGGAAAAGTTCGCAAAATTTAGTTCATAAAGTTTTCCAACTACACACACCTTCCATTACCAATAATTCGATTCACATGTCTATTTTTAATCACCTGTTTGTCAATAAAATTTGGGGAGTTGTGAGCGGAAATTTGTTACACAATTATTCACATAAATAAATTTATATTAAACGTACCTATTTATTTTGCCTAAATCGTTTGTAATACGTTTGCTAAATTTATTGAAATATATTTCTCGCAATTATGGAATTAATGTGATAAAGAAAAATTAGTGATGGTATTACCGTTTAAAGATAATCGTGCTTTTTAGAATTCTGGAATCAAACATGGGAACCTTATAATTACATTATATACATTCTGTAGTTTTACATATGTGGCAAAAATTTTTTTTTCTTATTTTTAAGGTAGTGACGAAAACTCCTTATCTTTATCAAACTTTTCTAACGTACCCCATTGTGTCGGATATTGTAAGAAATACCTTTTAAAATGAATTAAGTTTCTATTTTTCAGCCCCGCTCACAAAATTACCGTTTTGTGAGCTTTTGCAAAGTACCTCCGCCCCTTCCGTCTCCAAACAAACCTACAAATGTAAAAAGGTAAATTACATTTTAGAAATGTTGTTTATCTTTTTATGGGTAAATACAATTTTAGAAATCCTGCAAAAAATAACATTATTTTCATTTCCAGTGGATCGGACTGCCAAATAACCAAGTTTGGTTTTTAAACTTAACTTCAAAAAGTTCAAACTTATTCTTTACAATTTCACATTGCCCTGAAGCAAACTGAAGTGCGTAAATGTGGTATAGAAACTACTATAATTAATGTTACAAAAAATTAACGATAATGAAATGTTTTTTCTTATATAAGTATATACCAATATATTTAAATTATTCAAGAATCCCATTTATACTTTTAAATCTTCTCTGTAGCCCGCCACAGGCAAATGAATATATTTGTATAAATACTAAACTACTGAGTAAAATAATCTGTTTGTGCACATGGCAAAACGTCAACCTAAGTACACGGCTTTAACAAACGCGCAAATTTCTAGTATATAGTTGTTTGCAATATTAATAATCCGTGAATTGTTAGGATGGTCGTTAAAGTGTTATTAAATTCAAAATTAGGTACGCCATAAATTTTTTTATCCAATGAAAAATATGAAAAGTTAACCTTGAGAATCATTATGTTTCTAATTAATAAACATAATGAAAATACGTATTCAATAAAGGTATATTTCCTGCATTTACATCAAACGTGTAAGTATTATTTTTGGAATGGAAGTTATATATTGAACGAGTGAACAAGAAAAAAAGTGGAAATATTTAAAAATATATAAGAATATATATGGGAATATAATAGGCAAGAAATTAAACTAACTACGTGTGTATGAAAGTCAACTCCGCAATAGCTTTTCTTTTCTTGTGATTACCACACTTAGATTTGAGGCGATAAGAAGGCAAAATTAAATAAACAAAATATTCTTGCTTTCCGAAATCTGATGTATTAATTGATACTTCATTAATAAAACATGAAGAGAACTTTATTTGAGTCAACGTTCTTCGAAATAATTTCATTATCACAAATTAAAAACAAATAAGTAAAAAATTTAAAACACAACTGCGTGAAACAAATAAAGTTAAAAGTGAAAAACAAAGAGTTTACTGCTCTCAAATTTTGACTAAAACGTATGAAAAATGTTTTTGATTAATATTTACATCAAAATTATCAGACGTGTCTGAATGTAGAGTAGTCCAATTTGTCTTCAACAATATATAATATATTGTGTCCTAAACAGAATTAAATTTCCGTAGCAATCACGGCTCCTAAACAAAACTTCATGGATTTTAGCATAATTAATATAAGGGCCTTCGACTCCATTCAGTTATAATGGAAACGTAGGCCATTCTTTTTTATTTTTTTTTAATGACGGGTTTAGGATAGGGGATAGTTTTAAATCCCAAAGCAGTTATTATTTATGTAATAATAATTGTTGATGGTAATCATAAAAAAGAATTCAATCATATCTTTTATAAAAAATGAGTTCGAACATGATACAATTGAAGAAATAATTTTATGGGTCGACGTTGAATATTGGCCACTCTGACAATGAAGTTAATAAACGGTAAGTATAAATTAGACGCGACAATTTGGTTTTGGTATTGATAAAATAACCTTGTAGCATTCAGTGTATGACATTTTCCCTTTTTACGTACAAGCTTTTGCCTGTAGCTCCGCTCGCAAAAAATTATGATATTAAATTTTACTGATAGAATGGCTTTCCTTTCCGCGATTCAGTGTTGCCGTTGCTTTCATCATTTAAAGCATTGCTTTCTTGACACAAGTCACACAAGTGGCTATACAAATTTTGTTTCAGAAATCAACCAGTAGGTTTACTATGTGTAACTTTGTATTTTGAATGTAAATTGTCTGCTATATTTATAGGTTCATCGAAACCTTCCTATCATTTAATTCATGTTATGAATGCTTAATTTATGAACGTTTCCTATTTTTTTCAGAAAACCGCTAAACAACCATAAATTAAATTAAAATTGTAAATTCACAATAAAAACAAACTGTGTAAAACGGAATTTAATGAATATCTTCGAATATTTTATTGATAACTCGACTAAATATATGTTAAATGGGCTAGATAATATTGGCAGGTTCAATGCGATAAGCTGCGCCGTCTACATATGTAGTAGAAAAGTTTAGCATGTAATTTTTGTTGGAGAGGTTTTTTACAGACAATATTTTCTATGTGGATGTGATTAGATCTATTGACTGCTCAACTTCCTGAAGAATTTATAATGTTTTTGTTATTAGTTGTCAATATACAGACGAAAAATGGTGTATTAGTAAATATATATTCTGAAAGTCAACAAAACACACTAACTAAGATGATTAAAATGTGATCACACCCCACACGCAAGACAAAACCATTCGATAAAACGACTGCGAGTTACGTAAACAGCTGGTCAGGGTCCTAACACCGTAGATAAATAAGTTGAGCCGGAAACGTGTTAGATATGCAAATTGGAGAAAACTTTCATCGTGTCCACGGTAATCGTAGTGTTGTGGTGTTCATTGTAGATGGCTTACTTCCGGTGGTTGGAATTAGTTTTGGTGGAGTGAATGTTAAGCATTAAAATGTCAAGACACACATGACACACGAGTTGATGTGGGACTTGACAGTTAATTTACTTTCGTGGGTGGAAGATGATATTTATAATGTAAAGAGTTAGTCATGGTTTCTAACGTATTATTTTTTCAATAATCGATATCGAATAACAAGTTAGGCAAAATCTAAGATTTGTTCTAGTTTTGATAGGTTTCAAACAGGATAACACTGTTAAGTGTAAGAACTTTGTTATTCATCATTTATATTTTTTTTGCTAAAATTCTATTTCTGTAGATTTTCACACCAGAAAATTTTGCTATGTCTCATATTTATATATTTTCATTAGGAAAAGGTTACAATTAGGTATCTTTTGTACTTTCTAAGGTAACTGGATATTAATAATTATAAGATTTAAAAGCTGATAAGTTTCCATAGCCACTTGTTGAAATGGTAAACAATTTTTTTTATCTGTCTGTGAATTACAAAATATTATATTTTTGTTCTAAAAGCTTTTCTTCTCATAAAGATTCGTGAGAAATTGTGAAGATATAATCTTTCACGAATTCAACAGTCGAAAAAGTGAGTTACGAAATTAACAAAAATATTTAAAAAATACAAAATAAAGTATAACAACGGCAGGTAACTGAGAGAATTATTAACCAACACCTCTAAAAATAGCTGGAATTTTCAAAATCTTGCATAAAATAATAGTATGTAATAGCAGATATAATAAACGAGATGTAAATCAGAGTAAATTAGTTGTTGCTGATAAGACAAATTAATATAAAAATATAGCATGGATCGCACTCATCATACGTCGTACACGTAACGTGTAAATCCTAATATTTTTTTAAATAATCACGGACATGGTTTACTTAACTTTTAGTAACTTGTCTCGTAACTTGTGAAATGAGTTTAATCTTTTGGTGATTGAAAATTACTTAGTTTTACAATAAAAATATATAATGTAGTTTTATTATAGCTGACAAGTGCCTCGCTATCACTTTTTGGAAAACAGTTTCAATTGTAAACTAGTTCTTGACGATTTCGGTATTTGTATTACGTAAATAAACTTGTACCTTGGACAATCATTGTCTTCATTGCACCTGAATAGTCCTGTAGGCATTGTAAGTGCATTAGGTTCTGTAAGTTATATACATTACAGAAAAACTGCAGTGTATTGACCCATTATTTCCGTTAATTGCCAAAATGAATGACTTAATAAGCATAATGTAGAAAAAGACAACGAGAAATTGAAAAACTTAGAAATTCTTTCTGAATTAGAATTATCTGAAGTATTTTTGACGAACACGATTTAATATATATCCATCCCTAAAAAATAAAAACTAAGTAATGTAAATATTCCTTCATATCATTCTGATTTATAATTTAATCATATTTTAATATGGTATTATTTCCCATGTCCGAAATTGGCCTCCAAAATTAGTCATTCGATACTATGTCGCGACATAGTATCTATGTCGCGACATAGTATCGAATGATTTTAATAATAGTAATAGAATTTATATAATAGTAGTAGAAAAAGGCAACAAACTAATGTAAATTGTTTCTAACATCGTTTTTGATATTCTGTAGAAAATATCTATAGTATTAATTCATTTAAAAATATAAAAAAGATATTGACACAGGACTACTTAAATTTTATTGAATTTTCTTTCACTGACGTTCGGTTTTTATCATAGTTTTATACAAACTCAAAATTCAATTGAAACTGCAAATATATTTGATTATAAAAAAAGATCAGTTTTAATTATTAGATTAAAATATATTATCATTAAAATAGCACTAAGAGATAAAATTTTCCTAACTGAAAACTCTTGTTGTAGAAATACTCCTGCAAAAGAATCATTCTAAATCATTTTCTTTTCTAGTCATCATCCTTAAGAGTTACGACATTTCCTTTCTCCGTATTCTTTCTCCACATTACCCTTTATTTCTTTTACGAATTGGTATATTACAGCCAAAATAGTTTCCCGCAGAATTTCATACCGCGTAAGATCGTGTAAAAGCGACAAAATATAATAAATGCAAATAAATCAAATTACATTCTTGCTGGTAATGTTTTTATTGTATTAAATATTACTTACTTTTTGTGTGAAATTTTTGCATAAACTTCCAATTGCCTAGTTACTGATTCCACCGAATATGTGATTCCACCGAATTCTCCATTGAACATTTCGTAATTTATTTTATCGTTATTCGTTGCATCTTACGAGTATATTGTTTTATTCAATATGGATGATTTTTGAAGAGATTATATACGTACTAGGAGAAATTTATTAACAAAGATTTAACGAAATGTTTAAGTCATTAACAAATTTGAGAATTTAGTTGGCAGAATGAATAATTTTTTTTTTATTAAATGAGGGTTAAATCATGTTTATTTGTGCAAAATTACTTTCACCAAACTATCCCAAAATATTTCTGTACAGTAGAAATATGGCAAAGTAAGATTAACGTCTTTAATTTTAATTGACTATTTTTTTGTTCTTTTCTATGGAATATTCTCCTTAAAGCCAATAAATATTATTTTAAAATGATTATAGACTAATCAACAATTAATACACGTACCAATTCATGTATCTGAGACTGCTGACTATAAAGCGGAGACACATATTTTTGAAGGAATTTCATTACTTTAAAAGGTTCTTCTTCGTAAAAGGTATGATAGTAAAAGAGTTATAGTAGGCAGGATCTTAGCTTTATCTTGCTTTAATATACTATTAGACACAGATCTTTAATACATAAATTGCTTGTTTGAAAACCCAAACAAAATTTTGCAAAATTACTTTAAATGTTACAGGAAGCTGGCGGAAAATTGTCTTATTACACAGACTGCTTGATTTCATTGGCCAAATCAATTCAATAAATAGACAAGTGGAGGAAAAATAATGGCTTGTTTTATAGACTCAATAAAATTACGTACAGAAAATTTGACGTTAAATATATTGCACTTTGTATCGATTTGAATGCGCGTTCCTTGTTATAAATGGTCTTTCATTCCTGCAGGAAAACGTGAAAGAGAAGATCTCAGCTTTGCTTTTCGAAAATATTAGATAGCTTAATATTAGATTGTAAACGTCAGGTTGTTTAATAATGTTAGGTGGTGCTATATTTATTAATTGAATTAATATACCTGATTAATTTTTTTTTCTTTTCATGTCTAAGCACGCGTTTATTATTTCTTTTCGCAAAAAGTTCCATTAGAAATATTTATTAAGTAGTTTAAAATTATTATCCCTTTTTATTGTTCAATTTATTACGCATAAATTTTATAATGAATCACACCACGAATTGTGAAAAAGCAGTGCCAATATACTTATTTGTATAGAGTATTGGTAAATTTTTTAGTAGCTACTTACCAGTAAATAGTAGTTACTATTGGTTACCGTATGCTTATTCAAATCTAAGGATGAAAGGGTTAAATTGAAGTTCAATAACCGTAACTCCCTATCTCCTCCTGATACGATATTAGTTGATCATGTTACATTGTTCTACTTAGCACATATGCGGTTGGTTTAGATTAATTTCTTTTTCTTTTTCATTAGAGTGCCACCTTGCACCCCTCATCCTTGCGCACTAACCGTGGTGTCAGTTTACTTAATATCTTAATTGGAACAAGAGGTGTTCAATACCAAAGAAAATTTCACTGTTTATTGTTTACTAAATGAAAGAAAATACATTAAAAATTATATGGTAACAAAACTAATTTCCCGTCGCGATCTTCCTAACGAATATATATATATATATATATATATATATATATATATATATATATATATATATATATATATATACACATATATATGCATATATATATATATATATATATATATATATATTTATTTATATATATTTGGAACCATACCACGTTTTCTGAAATTTGAAAATTTTTCAAGCATTTATACTCATGTAATGACATGATAATTTTCAAATTTCAGAAAAAAGATAATTGTATTGCAATCCATTCATGATGCACTATAATAGATTGAAGTGGCGCCTTTAATTTATTTTACATAAGGTATGTCAATTTCTTTTTTGTGACAATTTTATTTTATTTCGTGATTTTTGCACAGATATAGTTATCGTGCGTATACTACTTTTATCCCGAGAAACTATATTCGGAAAAACTGTCATTTGAAACTGAAAAATACAAAAACGGATAGCGGAGCAACATCTCAAACGGAGCAATGGATGGACGTTATTTTTTGAAACACTACTTACGCAATGTAAAGAGCCACAGAAATGCTTCCTGTATTCCCTAACTTGAGGAGAAATATTTTGGTTTTCATTCTTCTTATGTCATAAACTTACGAAAATAACAACTCAGTATTTAAGTTCCGTTAGTCATTGTGAATATAGTCAAGTGAGCCAAATCGCGAGCAGGAACCTTGTTTTATAATAAAGAAATAATTTTAGAAATAGTTCTCATATAAAGAGAGTTTTTTCACGTAATTTTTTTTGCAATTTTTTCGCCTTAATTACCATTCTTATTCAAACAGATAATATATTTTCTAATATAGATAAAAAAACAAGTTAAAAAAATATTAATACGAAGGAAAAAGGATCGCGTGAAAAGAGCAGTCAATTTGATGTCTGCAACCAATTGCATTCGCTCCTTCAATTTTAGAGTATTTTTCAAATTGATATTTGTTATTGAAATAAGCGCGACTGGAATTTGTTTTCATTAAATACGTCATTTTTTCACATAATAGAAGAACATTTAAACGCTGGAAAAAGTGAAATTATCATCAGTGCTAATCTGCAGTTATATGAAGATATGCACTATAACGTATTATGTTCTGGGTATCAATTTTTTTTAAATTATCCGGCATGTTTATTTTTATCTTCTGTTTTATATGTAGGTATCAAGTTTATACGAAATTATACGAAAGGTTGTATATCATTTGATATAACAAACAGCTTCCAAATTATTACGTTTTAATTTTACAATATTTTTTTAAAAAATTGAGTTATATATTAACATTTAAATTATTAATTTATAACAGCAATTTAACTGAGTAAAAATACATATGAACAGTTACCTATATATTAACATTAGCATCCATTTATCGTATTCTAATTAAAATTTTAAATAAAAAGTTTAAGGAATGATAACGAATGAAAATTTTGACGCATTAAAAAAAATTTTTATCTGGTCATTTTAAAACACTCATTTACTCTAAATACATAAAAAAATATATATCTACATAGTTAAGTGAACAAATTATAATTTGAATGGCTTCTTAAAATTTGTAAACTTGTATTTGGTTTGTAATATTAACGTGCTTGTATACATGTGCGCATATTTTTGTTTGTGCTTATAATCTTTGCCAGCATATATTAAAATCATGTAAAAAAAAAAATTTTGATATGTTAAGGAACTGACAAAACGCAAATACCCAAAAACACGCTTATGGGTTAGTTGGTCGGGTGTGTTATGTAAGCAGGGTATCGTAATCTAAGACGATAAATGCCTTCTTACATTATGTTGTAACTTGGCTTCTCAAATAAATAAATAAGAAATAAATAAAACATAACGAGAAAAAACTTAAGCGACAATGTAACGTGAGTTTTGTCATCGCGCGATAAGTAGTCTAACATATGGACCGGTTCAAGCAAACATTTAAAAATTGGTGACTCTAGATGTGCAACAGAAAAGAGGGTAGGACGTCACACAACCATTTATGCTTATAAAACATTTGCATGGAACGTATTACGGGCAAAAATGAAGATAAATATAGGTTCTTTGTATGATTTTAAACATTTTGCTTCATAATTATAAAGCTTATATTTTCAACGCATGCAAGAAAAGAAAAATGTATTAATTTTATGCGAAGTCTAACAATCTCATAACTAACAGTCTTATTACTTGTATAATGAAATTATTTTTTGAAAATAAACTTATAATCTTCGATTAGAACGTATACGTATATTATAAATTTGAATTTCCATAATACAAACTTGAATAGCATTCAGTATATTGATTCAAACCATATTTGCTTTTAAAGAGAGACTTTATTAGAAAAAATTAATTTAATAAAATTTTATTGGTCAAAAGCCAACTATATTAGGTACGTAATAAAAAAAATCAATCCTTGAATTCGCTTACAAATAATACTCACCAGACTCCGTCCAAAACGATTTTTATTCTTGACAAACACACTCTTACAGCGAACTTTCTACTTTTCCACAGAAAAAAATTTGTTAGTTACTCATATAGGCATACTGCAGTCAAATTCAATAAAATTGCAGTCTTATTGTAACAAATGCGACAAGGTTATTTTCCAAATTACATGTACTCGAACGGTTGGGTAGGTACCCGAACGTTTGTCCTTATCCAGCAACGGCACGTGGCAGACCGCATTTGCAAACATAGTAACACAACTCTCTCAACTCGGTTAAACATTTTCAACTCTCGCTTGGAGAGTTGTTTTTTAAAGTCTTTTCGACTATTTTTTTGCAGTTTAAGTAAATGTCGTTAGTGAAAGTTTCGGGTGTAATATTTAAGCGTTTCTTTATGTTTTAAGTTTTTTATCTACGTACGATGCTAATGTTGTAAAGCTTTGGATTTATATCTTCCATGCCTTACGAAGGATATCTCTGCAATTTTCATATATCGCACTGACGCGATAAATAGCTCTTTTTTGGGTAAATGTATAGTAATGCTATATTTCGGTTTTCGTACCTCAAGTGGAAGAAAGGAATAAAGTCGATTTCTTTAGAAACCGTTTGAATTGAAACTTGAAATTTATCATTGAAATAGAAGCACTTTTAAATATTTATATTATAATATTCAAAAGGCCAAATTGATCTCACATTTTTTTTCTTTTTGATTAGTTACAAAGAATACAAAAATTATTTTTTAAATTTTAAGTGCGCTCAGCATGCGCTCTCAGAAATCGTCCAGAAATCACTATAAAACAAAATTGGTAGAATGTACCTGGAAGAATACGGGAAAAAATATATCTGATATATTTTTTTAATTTTATGTTGTGTTGTCAGCTATGAACGATGTAATTGTTAAAACATTAATTGACTGAATAATAATATTAACATTTATGAATAGTTAAATAAAAACAATTTATATTTTTAAACGATTAGTACTACTCTCATTTAAAGGGTTATTTCCAATATTTTAACCTCAGTATGTTGTTGGAATCCTTATATATCTTTCGTTAAATTATATCTTTATAAATCCTTCGTAAATAACAACATTTTACCTGCCATCTCTATAGTTACTATATATATATACATATATATATATATATATATATATATATATATATATATATATATATATTTATATATATATATATATATATATATATATATATATATATGTATATATATAAACTTTTTTTTACGTGTTAACTATTTCGATATATGCTAGTTATTATGCTTTTCATAGCACCAAAACCAAGTTTTATGTAAATTTTTTTCGGAAAACAACGGCTACGAAAGACTAAGTTGGAGCGACAGTGAAAAGAAAGAAACCCTTTTAACGTTTTTTAAGACATAAATTCCTAGAAGTTATACTTATAACATTTGCAATTTAAAAATGTATAAATATCTTCATTTCTAAGAGCTAATGTAACTTTTACAATTGGTATTAAAATGTACTTTATTCGAATCGAAATTAATTGTCCTTATATACGTGGTGAAGATGATTTATCAAAATTGATGATGATTTATATTTAAAATAAAAATTAAAATAACTGACTCATTACTAAAAGAGATCCCTGAAACAATTATTTAAACCTCGGCTAAAATGGAAAGCAAACTTATTTCCCCATAAATAGTTTTATATCGACACGAAATGGTAGTTACAATATATGAAATCGAGTAAAAAATCTCCATCTAATTTATCAAAAGACAAGCTATATTGTCATTGGTATAAAATCACGATATTACAAAAGGGGAGTGCCTTTATTAACATTGCGGCAGAAACATATTTTCCATTGTTTACCTCATATTTACTTTCTACGTTGACCTGTCATGCAAAAGAGCTATAAGGCACTAAATTATTTTTTAAATAAGCGGGTTTTCCATGAAGGAAATAATACACAACTGAACTTCCATCAAAATCGTCTTTGTTGTAAATTGTCCTCATTTAAATGTGGCGGAATTACGTAGACGCCATTGAAGTGAGTGCGTTTTCTATTGTAAAATGCGAATTAAGTCTGTTTTGGACGTTGCGAAGGTCGTTAGGCAGCTTTGAATACTTGATTTTGTCTAGCGAAATAGATGGGCAAGGTGAGTCGAAGGCTGTGGTGACCTCAAGGGCGGTATATTATCGCACAGGTGGAGCTGAAAGTAAACGAATATACATAATCAATATTCGTTATTTGGCGGTTTGCTTTGGTCATTGTAGTCGATATAAATTAGCTTTAATTTATAAAGAGGTGAGAAACGATTTGTTTTAATATACACTTATCTATTTGTATTAAAGAAAGTCCCGTTATTGGTTGATCATGACACAAAATGGTAAATACAAAAATCTAATTGTTTTGAGACAAAAATTACCTTTATGCCCTTGCAGACAGGTTCTAATCCATGTTTTTTCTTCTCATTTTTATAATAATATCATTCAAGGCTGACGAGTTTTAGTAGCTTTTCAGTTTGATAAACCCTCTTACTCTTATGAAAATTTAGTTTATTTTAAGGAATTTTTAGGAAGGTTTTAGACAATTTGAATCCATCAAATTGCACTAAAACCTTCCTAAAATTTTAATTAAAGGCCTGAATTACAGGTGTCTGGTAAGACAATTTAATGATGCCAAGATGTAAATATTAGCAAATTACGGCTTGTTTCACACACAGGATATGTTTACTTTATCACCAAAATTCGATTGGTTTGCGATGGCGATTTGATTGGCGATCCATTTTGATACTTATAATAAAATTTAAGTATTCAGAATTATTAGAGAATTTTCAACACGTCGTTGAAAAACAAGGGGATGGGAGAAACGTCACCTGTCATTTTGAACATGCGAAATGCAATTTGGTTAAAAGGGATCAATATATAATTACCACTCAAATGAAGAAGCGAAAACAAAATTCGTTCCTGTTTTAGGTACATAGAACGATGGAAGTAGAAAGGACTCGTCAGCATCCGGGGAGTTTATGAAAAACGCCGTAGATATTAATTATTACGGATACTACAGAGGAGCTGGGTTGAGGGAGCTGAAGTTCGCGGGGAATAAAATAATAATCGTTTCTATTGCTCTTTATCGTTCCATTTGAAAATGCGTAAAAGAAAGAAAAATTGACGCAAGAATTAGTTGCATTTCGAACTATTTCTATTTTGTACGGCGAAACGATAAAGAGTATCACCTTCATTGTCCATCACGAAAGTCGCTTTGACTTCTGCCGTAGAGGGGGTTCGTAGCTACATGCATTTGTAGTGCATTGAATTTTAATTCAATCTTTGGCAGATATTAGTTGAAATCACGCTGATAGGAATTATGCTCTTTCAAAATATTATGGACTTTGGTCTAAATCTGTAGAAACTATGAGGATGTATAAATGTATGTCTAAAACATGTTTTGTTGGTAAATATCGGATAACCTACGCGGAAAGTATTTTGCAAAAGGTAATAAAATTTTAACATTATCACTAAATGATATCTGGAAAGTTTTAGAGGACTATTTTCTTTCAACCATGTTTTAAAATAAAAATCCGAATATGCTAAAATTTTAAAATTTTAGTACAAGATAATATTAAAACACGCGAGGCCACATACGTATTCGTAGTTATTTTATGAAATTTCCTTGTTTCCTAGGCGTAGGCATCATATTTAATTTATTTTAGATACTTCAAATACACATCGTTTGATTGCTTTTAATTGTGTTATTCAGTACGGTTTTATAAGCCATCTATGGACAGTAGAATTTGCGATTTTTGAAAAAAATGTACCGGTGGACAGTCTCGGTGCCTTCTGTATTTTTAATTTATTTTTGTTGTAAATTTAATCATTTCCACAATATTAATTGATAATATATTAAACATGTTATGAATTCTATATTATATCATTTTAAACTAAGGCGTAATTAAAATTACATTGCGCTTCCTTTTTTTCAGATTATTTTCTCAGTTTGCTTATCTGCAAATACATATTTCAATGACGTCCGATATATGTAAATTTTATTATTGGGTGAGTTTAATTTTCTTACTTTAAGGTTTATTGAAATAGGAAACGTTATGTAATTAATAAGATCTATTTTGAAAAGCTTTGCTGAATCGATATCCTCGAGAATGCCACGGAATGTTTTCTGAACGGTTGATGAATTTTTACAAAATATTAATTTCATATTTTTTATCATTGTTCTGTAATAACATTATTTTCTATTGATGATGTGTAACTAATTTACACACAAATTTTAATTTGAACTCCAAGTTATCCAAGAGTTATACAAATAAATTAATAAAAAAAAAAAGAAAAAAAGACAGTTTTTATCGTTAGAACTTTGAGTACTATTATTCGAGTTGTATTATTAAACTAAACGGTGGTTGCTTGATGAAAAAGAATTACTAAAGCAGTATTAAAGCGTTTGAAATAAGATTTCGGCTTCAATATAAACCCGTTGAAAACCTCTATGTATTTTAATTAGTGTACGTTATTAAATATAATATATTTTTAACTAATTTCTATCTGCTATTTTAAACCATATAAATAAATAATGTAAAAGAAAATCATGCTCGGCATCTTTTTGTCTGCATACATGCGATTTTGTAACTATTACACCGATCTTGTTTCTGTTTTCATTAAACGGTGTAAATATTACACCGATCTTGTTTCTGTTTTCATTAGTTGATGTATTAAACCACAAGAAAGTTTTTATGGTAACTTATGAATATTTAAAAAAAAACTCCGATTAGTAACGGTGAACAACGACGGAGTCGGAAAAAAGTATTTGTCGGAAAGATATATTAGCATTCGCTGCATATAAAATTATAGATATATGAAAACAGTGTACGGTTCAAAAATATATAGAACAAAGTATGAAACAACATATATCTATATTTAGGATAAAATCCGTAATAAACATTTTACTCTTAGAAAAAGACCATAATTTTTCAATTGGGTTTTCTGGAGCTTATTGTGAAAAAACTATTTTAAGTCTTATTAAATTAAGTTGGAGGGTGATATTTCTCAACTTATATAGATAAAATTTATTTTATATATCGTGTATTTCTAATGAAAATTCTAAAAAATTATTACGGTATTTTCAAGTAAACGAAGTTACTGTTTATTTCAAAACGCCCTAATAATTTTCTGCCGGTGCGAAATCGATGTGCGTCACCAATGCATGTATAATTATTTTATTTGAGAGCATTCATTTTGCTTTTTGAATGATTAAATAGTAAAATTTAACTTTGTGGAGATCAAGATTAGAAAATAAATTGCGATTTAATCACTGCTTATTATGTAAGTTGAAAAGTAGATATTTCTGATTAGTCATTAAAGAAAAATATTTAATTTTCACTGTTGAATAAGATATTTATCAAACTAGGAAGCAAACGTTTTTCCTATAATTTAAGAATAATTACTTATTAGAACTTAATAATAATGTCCAAATATCCTATAAAAGTTTGACTCACAACTGTGTGTCGATGAGTTTAACTCTGAGTTACCGAACTGTTATTAGTATCATAATGTAAAATAATAAAGAAAATAAAATAATCAGCTAATTAAAAAACAATCATGAAATAAGACAAGCAAAAGCTGATTTACGCCTTAATTAGTACTTATTAGAAGAAATAACAAATAACGTGTTGTTTTGAATGGTTTTAAAAGACCATCAAATATCAACGATGGTTTTAATAAATAGACAGGAGTAGGAGCCGAAACATGCGTGCATATGCTTATATAGTCTAACGAAATGATAAGTACTGGCAATATTTACAATAGAAATAGTGTCAAATAGGAAAATAACTCTATAATTTAAATTTCAAAATTTGAATTACTGTTTTAATTTTTCCAATATTTTTCAATTCCGATACATATGTAAATGTTATTAAAAAACATTAAGCAAAAACTTAGTAAACTTTGCAAATAACTGAAAAGAAATATATTGAAAACATGAAACAGCATGAAACAAATTGACATTAAAATAATGCAATCCTTCCGAAAATATTCACAGTATAATGTCATATTAAATAAATCGTTAAATATTTTTATTTTCACCACTTTTCATTCTCATTCACATGTTAAATTTTTAAAATATCCAGAATGGATGAGAATTAATTCATTGAAATATTTGATAATATTCAGTTTTCTTGCCTTTACTTCTGCTTACGTAAATTCTTACGTGTTACACGTTATTTCTAAGACAATGAACCTGTTAATAATAAGATATTGGTTCACATAAATTATAATCGATTACTTGTTTTACTACGTTTGTTAATTATTTAGAGTTTAGAACCTAATTAAAATAAAATAACGGAAAATTATGCTTTCTCCGATATTGTAAGCAAAATAAAAAATAATGTCGATTTAATTTCGAATGAGCAACTAATTTCCCCCCGAGACTAATAATTACTTGGCATTAAGGGTGCCGCTAGCCATGTAAGCGTAGCGCCGTATAAGCCTCGCTAGCGTGACACACCGCAGTATATTATTTTAATTTCGATATATGGCCTTTTTTTAACTCCACCATATAATTAACTAAGTGCAAGGCAACTTCACATAGAATAGGTATGGTCTGATCGTAATTGTATTTAATTAGAATATATTAATGTATATAACATTGCACATACTCATTGTCTATTTCTTTAATAAAAAACTAGAGACCCAATTTTTTTTTTTTATTATTTAAATGTGTTTATCTGAAAATGCAACTGTAATTTCAAGGATTTAAATAATATAATTCTTCTCGTTTTTTGATCGCCTATAAGTTTGATCGAAAGTTCATTAAACGTTTTGTAATTAAATTTTTACCATATTATGTATTGAATTAAATGTATACAAATAAAGGTCGTGAAATGACAGTTTTTGGTTTTTTATGTTTTATAATCAACTTATTAAGAATTTTTCAAACATTTATGTACCGTGTAATATCGTTCATATTCTGCGGCTGTATTGAAATGGGCTCACCAGTTCAATAAAAATAAGTTAGATTCCTTAATATAAAAGTCTAGAAAATAATCAGAAATTTAACCGTCGGATAGCAGGGATGACGTAACACTGCGGTAGAAAGAAAAGATTATATTTCAGTAGCTATCTAATTTTTTACTCTTACATTCAGTCTATTCTCATATCTTGGCACTAACCATTAGTCACTCCAGCAAGATGGTGCTGGTTTTTCTTTTATAAGCTTAGTCATGACATTATTTAAGCCCTGTTACTAATAATTTGCGTCTTTTCTGTTCGTTTCAGAAACCTTTTATTTTTTTTCATTTACCAGTTACTTCGCTTTTGTCTACGAATTGAAACAGAAAATAATATGAGTTATATTGCCAACAATTTTTCGGATTAGGAGAATATGTTGTGGAGGTTTCGAAATGTGGAAACAATGTCTCCGTAAAACCTAAAGCAGTAGACATCATGTTTGATTTGAATCTCTCTGTTCCATAAACATGAAATAAAAATATTAATATTTGTAATGCTAAAACTCTCTATACAAATGCTGCGATACATTGTGAAATGTACAGATACAATTTTAGAAAATCATATCGTAAATTATATCACGAAGTCAGAAAGTATTAGATGTCTTGGCATCAATATTACATATGATAACTGTCTCACACCATTACCATTGACAAAATGAT